>JAGDYQ010000059.1:626632-659811 GCA_021962125.1 Bulinus truncatus | reverse complement strand
ATGGCGTGCGTCTCATATAGCTCTCTGACAGCTAAGTCCAGCTCCTGGCCTGCTCGTGTGGCTTATTTCAAGCCCGGCGAAACTGCTTCTACTGACAGGAGAAGGGGCAAAGGCGGCCACTGGCGCCTCAAAACCAGCCGCTTCGGGCAGTTGGGGCTCGTCAGCCTGGGAGGGCAACCCATCTAGGGGAAGGAAAACCCTGATTTCAAACCGCTGCTGCCTTGCAGGCTAACCCAACCATGGGAAAGGCTTCAGGAGTCAACCCCGAGGAAAAATCAGGAGCCGGGGTCCCTAAGACGGATGTACACCATTCATGATGTCCTTCCGGCAACTTCTGCAGTAAAATATAGTAGGCCTGCTAGTACATGTATCTATTTTAACCTCCCCCAACGGGGAAAAGTTTTTAATATGTACGTCATCCACCAAAATAGCTTGAGGGGGATTCTCAAACATCCGTAGGCCACGTAATTAAAAGATACTATTTTTAGAATCGGAAAAATTATTAACACAGACGCTTCATTTCGGCAGAATAGTTAACCATTTTTTTTTATAAAGAAGAATATTGTAAATTATTTTCTTTATGAGAAAACAATCTATCAAAGACAGCATCAATGTGGAAACAATTGGGATAGCCAACTCAGACATCCGATACAAAGGTACACAAAAAAATTTCGTCTTTGTTTGGCCAGTGTTTTAGTTTTTAAGTTAAAGTGAAAGTGTGCAACTTTTTTAAATCTCGGGCCAAGGTTGGTTCTAAAATTTAACGGAAGGACTGAATCAAGAGCAGATGAATAAAGTTTTTATACGAACTAATATAAATTAAATATAAAAGTTATTTTTGTGAACGAACGCAGGAGAGGGTAGCGCTGGTTGGGTCAAACAGCCAATCGAGTAGACGTTGGCCCGTGAGCCGCAATTTGCCGATGTCTGGATTAGAATGAATTAGTCGAAATAATTAATAAGTGACATTTAATAATCTAGATGCCGCAATGGTAAATTTATTAAGGATATAATATTAAGAATCAGATGGGGTGGTTTTTGCAATAGAAAAAAATAACAACTTACCAATTCTCGACTTTTAATTTTCATGATGTAAGTCACCCCAAAATGTCCATCACTTAGAAAAGTGCGCTGAATGGAATAATCATCACCCATGGCTGAACATGTGGAAATAAAGCACAGATAATCTATAACTGCATGGCGTTAAAACACATATAATCTAAGATTGCATTTCGTTAAAACACAGAGAATCTAGGCCTATAACTCCACGCTTTTTAGAACAGGCTTACAAGCTTTTCACCCATGCCAGCCACATTGAGCCTTGCTCTGGCTGATTGAAATCAATAAATGTTTGAAGAAATATAAAAAATATATTTATGGCCGCATAGATTGTTCACCATTGTCGTTCCCGATGTGAGGTAATTTAAACAAAAAAAAAAGGTTCTAGTTTACTTACATCAACTGAATTTTCAAGAATCGCTCAACAAAGAAATAATACAAGAAAATGACTTTTCAAAAGTATTTTACAGAACTGAAGTATTAAAGTACAAATTAAAGAATAGGTCCAATTCAAAAGAGTGTTTCACATAAACAGAACACGTAACTTAAGGGGGAAATTTTTTTAGCACTTTTACTTTCACTTTCCAGGTAAATTGTTGGAGGGCATAGCAAATAATAAAACAAAAACATAATTTGAAGTTATGTCAAATAAATCTTCTGTAAGTACGTGTTGACTTTTTAATGGGAGCTTAAAATAGAAAGTGGAAATTCTGGGGAAAATGAAACCTGCTAGTTTAACCTCACTGATGCGCTCTCTGTTATCCAAGCCGTAAAGGGGACGGGAGAATGGTCTGAGCGACTGGCCTGAGTGGACGGATGGTCGTGCGGTAAAACGCTCGACTGTCGACCTGAGGGTCACTGGTTCGAGCTTCTATGCGGACCAAATAATATTTTCAGGTCTTGGCTTAAGTCCCTGCTATATCTCCCGTTGTGCCTCCATGGTCATTGCACTATCGGCTATGGTGGAGATGAAAGAAGGGTACTGCAAAAACCGTTCCATCAGTGGTTTATAGGATCTATAAGAGATTTCATCTCACCCTTACAGGGACATCACACTGGAAGCCATGATGTTGGCTATACAGGGTCTTGCGTCCCAACAAAATGTGTCAGTGACTCTTCAGTGGGTCCCCGGGCATGCGGGCGTGCCTAGTAACGAAAGGGATGATATTCTTGCAGCCAAGCGCAGCCTGTGAATGCGAGAAAGAGCTCACTTGAGGCGGCGTGTGCCAAGATCAGGCTCTTTGAGCAATCTCAGTGGTTCTCGAATTTGGACAATGGGGTGACGGGCAAAACTGACCCGTGGTGGAGGCTTAGGAGGATCGAGCAGTCGCTAATTGCGCAGTTACGCACTGGGCATTGTCATATAGGCGCGTACTTTGGGAGGTTGAGGCCCAATGTCGATACCCTTTGCCGTCACTGGAGGGAGGTGGAGGAAACCATGCTGGCGGACCACAGGGTGGACCAGTCCGGAAGCTTGATGGCCGTTGGGCTTTATGGCAGTATCCAGATGTCTGATCTCACGGGCTCTAAGAGACAAAGTCTAACCCCGCAATTTCACTGAGAAAGTTCTGAGAGAGAGAGAGAGAGAGAGGGAGAGTTTAACCTCACAAGACAGAAAAAAAAAACAACCATAAAAAAATCGGTATTCCGTTGTCCGTTAACAGTGGTGCTAATATGCCAATCTATTGACATTATTAAAATATATTATATCTTAACTTTCATATAGCTTTCATTCTCTGTGTTTTAACGTCATGCAGGCTAACCCATGTTAAATTTTGCCTTTGAAAAAAAACACTATAGCTCCGTACCGTAATCAAGATTGCTTTTTAAAAAAATAAAGATGAAATAACAGCTACTGCATTTTTTTATCCGTCTCTTTCTGCTGAAATTATGAAACAAAACATAAAACTAGGATGTATTTAAAAACAATTTTTTAGCAATGTCAAAGAAAAAACTAGTTAGTAATGTCAAACTAACAGCTTGTTAGTAATGTTGAATTAACAACTAGCTAGCAATGTCACTATGTGGTCACTCCTCGATTTGGTTATGGCGGTGATGAAGAGAGGGCATCGAAAAATGTTTTTAATGAAATGGGCCTACCCGCTTGTGGCATTTCATGATATTACCCCATCTAATGGAAGGATCGGAATATTCCATGATATTACCCCATCTAATGGTAGGATCGGAATATTCCATGATATTACCCCATCAAACGGTAGGATCGGAATATTCCATGATATTACCCCATCTAATGGTAGGATCGGAATATTCCATGATATTATCCCATCAAATGGTAGGATCGAAATATTCCATGATATTACCCCATCAAATGGTAGGATCGGAATATTCCATGATATTACCCCATCAAATGGTAGAATCGCAATATACCATGATATTACCCCACCCATATAGAAAATCTCACATGAATGCATTTGGTTGTCGTCCCGAAAAACGTTAAAGGGTGTTCCCCTAAAAAAAATAATTCGAACGCGCCCCACAGAGACTCTTAAATAAATAATAGTGCGCTAGATAACAGAAACTGTCGGAGCCCCTTTATATCAGAAGATTTTTTTTTATAGGAATTCGTACTTAGTAAGGGAGTTCCTTTTGAAATGTGTTTGGGGGGGGGGGGACTCTCTTGGCAGTCGTCTAGTTTACTTATCCATAAACACGGCCTTGGGCTCATGATCAAAGATAGAACTGGGTATCTCATGGAGGTGATGTTAACATTTACAGACTCTTGTGTTTTTAAAGTTATAACTGGGTATCTCATGGAGGTGATGTTAACATTTACAGACTCTTGTGTTTTTAAAGTTATAACTTGGTATCTCATGGAGGTGATGTTAACATTTACAGACTCTTGTGCTTTTAAAGTTATAACTGGGTATCTCATAGAGGTGATGTTAACATTTACAACCTCTTGTGTTTTTAAAGTTATAACTGGGTATCTCATGGAGGTTATGTTAACATTTACAAACTCTTGTGTTTTTAAAGTTATAACTGGGTATCTCATGGAGGTGATGTTAACATTTACAAACTCTTGTGTTTTTAAAGTTATAACTGGGTATCTCATGAGGTGATGTTAACATTTACAGACTCTTGTGTTTTTAAAGTTATAACTGGGTATCTCATGGAGGTGATGTTAACATTTACAAACTCTTGTGTTTTTAAAGTTATAACTGGGTATCTCATGAGGTGATGTTAACATTTACAGACTCTTGTGTTTTTAAAGTTATAACTGGGTATCTCATGGAGGTGATGTTAACATTTACAAACTCTTGTGTTTTTAATTTTATTTCACTCTGATTTTTTTTCGTTAGCAGAATATGTTTCGACAACTAGTGATAAATTGGCGAGACATGTAATGTAACATATACCTCCCCCCCCCCTCCCTATCATGGATCCGTCTTAAGACCATCAAATTTCTCCTCCTCAATTAACAACAAACCTCATCCTCACGAGCCCTAACCCCCCCCCTCCCGTGGCATGAGTCCATACGTAAGGACGACCAAATCTCTACGCCTTTGTTGGTGATATCTTACAACTCCACCACAGCTACGGAGATGAACAGGCTTCGAGTGTTACTGGAGGCATCAGCCACTCGGGGCAAGGACAGGGTCGTATTACCTTGTAGGGCACACGACCGTCGACCTGAAGAATATTTTTTAGGTCCTGGTAAAAGTTCTCAAATAGTCCAACCAGATTAAATGGATTCCTGAAATGAGCTGGGGAAGTGTGGGTGGTGCGATTGTCACCAACCTATATATATTTTCAGACGATAGTCACCTACCTATATTTTCTGTGGTGCCACCATATACCATTACAAGTATTGATTGCACTCCAGGCTAATTGTGGGGTATGAAAAAAAGGCTCAATAAAAACCGGTCCATTGGTGGTTTATAGAATCCAAATGATTATCATCTCATCCATATAGGGATAAACTGTTACACAAGATAGATGAAAACTATGTGGTTTCAAACAATGAAAATGGCCAGGACAGGAGTTGATTTACTCGTCAAAGGTTTACATTTTAAATGGTTTGAGTTAAACAAAGGAAAACACATGAACTGAATTACAAGTAACAAATATAATTCAAATTTTTAAGAGATGATTTGTAACTTTGTTTTTATTGACATGTGAAATAGAATGTATTTGGGTCATTAAAATAAAATCCATTTCAGTACTAAAACACAACGCCCAGCCGCCTTTACTTCCCCAACTTAAAGTCAGGTACTCATTAAAAGCTGGGTGGACTTGGGGACTTTCACAAGAACCTGATAAAATTGCAAGGTTCTCACTGAGATTCGAACCCGGGACCCTCCGGTCGACAGTCGAGCGCTCTACACCACACGACCACCCATCCCCTCTGCAATAAAAACATGTACATTAAAACAAAAATAAAGATGCACAAAAGATTTATATACATATGGTAATATATCATGAATTATACACAGCTAACAATTTACTGTTTTCTTTCTCAATCATTTGGAAGCTTTATACAATGTAGGGCGCAGATTCAACTAGTTTATATATCGAAATGTAAAAATACAAGCTAAAAGTACGCTGCTCCGGTTAGTTTGGGATGTTTTGTGACTCATGTGATGATATGGTTTAATCTTAACACTGTAAATGCAATCATATTTAAATATTTTCATTCCATAAAATCAAATGTGATATTCCCTTAATTAAATACTTTATGTACACAACAAGCAAAGGCATTTAACACAATTGTTTGACTGCCAAAGAAAGGCATTCATATCCTAAAAGGTGACAGAGAATATATAAAAAAAAAAAAATGATTTCAACAATTTAATCTGAGATGGCTGACACAACAACAAGAGTAGAGTGCTTGCTTTTATTCCTCTTTCTATACCAAACATGAATCCATGACATGTCAAATGCATCATCCTGTCAATGAATGGCAGTCACACATTTTTTTTTTTTAAATTTGAAATTATTATTAATTTTTTTATACAGCTCTCTGAAATCTTTAATAAAATTTTCAAACACATCATAATATGAAATTATTAACATTAAATTGTCAAATGTTTGTGTCTAAAAAAAAATCTGTCGAATAAATAAAAAAAAATGTATTTATACAAAAAAAAAGGGATATAAAAAAAATCTATTTAAATGTGAGCATTGCGATATTCGACTTGATCTCCCGAGCCTGCACTCTAAGCACAAATAGCGAAAAAACTTTCGCCTTGGTAAAAAATATTAGGGCTTGTAAAAATGATAAAAATAAATATAAAACTTGAAGATTTATAAATAAATCTGCCATATAAAATATATAAAAGTCTTTCCTATCTCTAAAAGTTCGAGAAAAGGATCTAAATGTATAAAAAACTGATTGATGCAGAACATGTATCAGTATTAGTACACCCTGAAATTTGATTGAAATGTTAGTCTAATACTGTAGCTCAGGAGAGTGATGAATTAATAACATAAATGGGTGATGGGTGGTTTGAATCTGTTGTTGGTATATATTTTTTGTTTTTCAACTTTTATCTTGATCTTGTAAAAAAAATTACAACAAAAAAACAGAATGCGCATTTTGAAAGTAAAGTTTAAATATATCCATTATAAAAACCGTAAAAACTAATATTTACAATGTAACAATTATTCATAATAAAAATATCAGAAAGACATCATTTGAAGAAAAAATAAATCAGCATAACTTCATGTCATTAAAAAAATCAGAACAACATTTTGTTCTTTGCTTTTTAATAAACAGTAAAAAAAAAGGTTAAATGAATACAAAAATTCTGAATATAAATAAATTTATGTGGACTTGGTCTGAGACAAGGAACTGAGATGTATTCCTGAATGTCATTTATCAACACGCAACAAATTGAAAAACATTAGGTCAATGTTCAATTAAAAGTTGCCTATGAAAACAATAAACAAGGTGGAGGTCAGAGCCTGTGACTTTATCATAAATTAAAAAAAAAAAATGGCTGACTTTTAAGTTTATTGTCAAACTGTTTGTTACAAAAAAAAGGCTTTGACCTGCAGAAAAGGCAACAAAATATTAAATTTGAGTCAAAATGAAGTAATGGAGATCGCTAGGTTCACAGATGGTAAAAAAGAATTACACTCAAAGCCTAAATAACTTGCTAAATTTTTTATTACATAAGATGAACATGCAAGAAATTTTCCTCAGATGCATTGTACATAAAAAACATGTTCAGCTTAATTCCTAAAACACCTTGTTTTGACATATTAAAAAGAGTTCCTCAACTGGATGGATATTAACTTGATTACATTTCAAAACATAAAAAGTTATTTTTCGGATCATAAATATTAGTCAGGTTCTTGTTTTTTTAAAGACCCAGGTTGGATGAAAAAATTAAACCCAGACTAGTATGAATATCAAAGTTTAGTTTGCGGGTAAATTTTCAAGGTTTTTAATTGGTTTTTGATTGGTGACCTATCTGAGTTACTTATTATAAAACTTTGCTGCAGGGTCTCAATCAGATTTGGGGTATATTTTATTATCAAAACATGGTTATAATTTACAATCAAATGTAATTTTCATGACAGAATAAAGATGTATACCATGTAGAAGATGTAGATTTATGATGGCTAGGGTTTTGGATGCAGTGGAAAATAATAGGCCCTTAAAAAAAAAGGGAAGGTTATAAAATTGTATGCTAACATATGTTTAACATCAATTAAAAAAAAAACTACACAATTTAACATCTAGAATAGGGGTGCACAATCTTTTAACCCCCTGACGGACGCATTGAACATTCTATTCTTGTTAGGGTGGCCTGAATACGGATCAATATACTAGTACATGTATTTATGAAGAAATATATAAGATAAATATTTTTTTCACTACTTATAAATAAAGAAAAATTACAATAAGCTATGTCTAGCTAAATGAAATTAACCTTACATCCATGGTATTGGGGTCATGATGTTCAAACAACCGGAT
This sequence comes from Bulinus truncatus, assembly GCA_021962125.1. Classification (NCBI taxonomy): domain Eukaryota; kingdom Metazoa; phylum Mollusca; class Gastropoda; family Planorbidae; genus Bulinus; species Bulinus truncatus. The sequence goes on along the minus strand of JAGDYQ010000059.1, from coordinate 651,809 downwards.
GACATCTTTGGCTGCCTCAATGACTTCTGGCTTCACGTCAGTGGTCAGATTACTATGGGAAAAAACATTGTCCTTTAGGAATAGTTCAAAATTAAAATTAATTGCCAATAATAAAAAAAAAAGAGAAATTATTAATATAAAACTAGATTTTGGTATGTGTTGAACATGAACTTTAAAATCTATCACCTTTGTTCTAAAAAATTGGAAAAAAATTCTGATTCAATGCAACATTGTATGTGTGTATGATGTAATTAGGCTAACACCTTTTACTGGTATAGGTGTTTGAAACATTATATTTGATACACAAATAAAATTATGATAGTAAATTATTGCAATTCGTAGCATAATGTTAAGGTCAGCTACTACTTCTTCAACATTTGTATTAAAACAAATTTATTTCAACCACACCTAGAAGTGAACTACTTTTTAATTTTTAGTGTTAATATTCTAGACAAAATAGTTAGTCTCTGGCACAAAAATTATTAGCACGTCAATTGCGATGTATATGTATAAAAAAAAAATCACATGTAGTAGTTAACTTAACATTATTAACAAATAACCCAAAATAATGCATGATAACAATATATTCTACGAAAGCCAGCACTGAAATTCACCCCCTACACCTGTTCATCTCAGCTCCAGCACAGACCGTTATCATATGGCAAACATCAAAGGTGGGCAAATGTAACTATTAAGAATTTTTAGCTTAGAGTGACTCCTATTTTTAAACAAATTTTCATTCCTTTTTTCCTTTCTAAATCTTGTTAAACTGGCCATAGTGTAGCTTCTATAATACTTCTTAATATATGAACAGTGGGACGGATGGCCGAGTGGTTTAGATACTCGACTGTCGACCTGAGAGGTCCTGGGTTCGATCCCCGGTGGTGAGGCCCATGGAATTTTTCCAGGTGAAATTCGGTGCAAAGTCGTCCCACAAGTCCACCCAGCTTTAAATGGGTACCTAACTTTAAGTTGGGGAAGTAAAGGCGGCTGGGCGTTGTGCTAACCACACAATTCCTTCATATGCCGAGGTTATAGAAACAGATGAGTTCTACACTTCATCTGTCCCGAAGGCCCATTATGGCTAAGAAGGGAACTAATATATGAACAACTCAGACTGCAACCCTGCAATTTTTAACTTAATTCTTACTCTGATGTATGTGAAGCTCTGGCATTGTTTTTCACAAATGTGACTTTCTGAGCTCTAGTGTACAGTGTGACCAAACTGTCAAAATCTGAGCTGTCATTGAAACTGGGCTTGTTCAATTTCTAAATGACATAAACAATTTAAATACATAAGCATGATGTCTTTATTGCATGATTTTAATCTTTTATCCCCATTCATTTGTACTATTTTTGACAGAAATTCCCATACACTCAATAGTTCTGGCTAGTTAACAACAAAATGAATAGCGATAAAAAAAAAAGTGGAAATTGACATAAGAAGCCTCAGATGTTTTAAATGCATAGAAATGTGAAATCAATTCAGTAAACTTTAAAAAAAAAACTGCAATTAAAATATGCGTATACTTTTATAAGAATGGGAAAATCTCAAACTTATGAAATATTTTAAGTTTCATTATATGTTTGTAAAATTTCTAAGACTTGATACCTTATGGTTTCTTAAAAAAGCAATACATGTATCTACCTGGTGAGGAGCGGATCCATTTTTTGATTTTAAAAGCTGCAGTGATTCTTCAGCCAGATCTTTCATAAAATTACTGCCAGCCGATCTTTCCTCTAGATAGATTGTAAAAGTGAGCTTGTTTCACTTAATAACTAAGAAAATTATTTAAAAACTCTTGAACATTACATAGCATTAAATATAGCTGTAACTTCAAATAAAAGCCGCTGATTAAAATTTTGTTGCAGAGAAGTGGTGGGCACATACAAAACGGTCAGCGGATGCTATGGTGCCCAAAAGCATAGGTATGAGAATCATGGAAGACATGATAATTAAATGACCCCTACAGGCCATATATCATGATAGGGAGGTGGGGTGGGCATGACATTAATGTACTAACAATGAGAACTGGTCAGTCCACTAAAATTCAATTAGGTATTAGCGATGAGCCAGAGGAATTAAAGATTTATGCTAAATCTAACGTAGTGCTATAACATTAATTTGGTCAAAGGGACTTTTATTTTGGCCAGAAAATTTAATAGTTTAAATATGTCATTCATGTTGGCAACTTGCAGTTCATAACCAAGAAATTTTCAAAAACTGTGCTTAAAAAAATTAGAAAAACACGTCAGGTATACGACTAATTTTTTTAAAAAATCACATTTTTCTCACGTCATGTATGCAACTAAAAACATATTTTTTTCACAGGAGAAATATTAAACTATAATGAAACTGAAATTGAAAAAAAAAAAAACCCACAAACACAACAAACCTTCAAAACTTGGTTTCTTTTTTTTTAAGTCCTCTGTATCAGACGTAGAAGAGCTATCTGAACTGACGCTTTGAAGGCTGTCAGGGTTAAAGGAACTGTCAGATTTCTGCTTGTATGATCCTGGATTCTGTTTTTTCAGCTTGAGAAGTGGTCTGGATGATCTGTCTTTGAAGTCCTTTAAAGACTGGCATAAAACTTTTGTGTCTAAAGGAAGTCTATCCATTGGTTTATGGGGACCTGCCATATAAGGCCTGCCTTGTATTTGCTGAAAATAAATTAAACATTAAAATTTTTTGAAAAATTTAAATAAAAACAAAAAAAGAAAAAAATATCTGAAAACAGATTCAATTTTTTTTAAAAATTTAACTAAATAATGATCCATCATATTTTTTAAGTCTGGTTAAATAAAATACTATGCTTCCTACATACACAAACATAAAAAAGAACATCTGTAGCATCTGGGCGTAATTTAGGTTTAACAGTGAAGATTCTATGAATGAGCTCTTGCAAAATCGACTGATAAATATTTGGCATTGGCCCAATCTGTGAAATTAATTTTAATAGATACACTCTATAACATATAATAAAACCATCAGTTATTTATTTAAATAAGGCTTAAATAAAACATGGATCAAAAGATAATATCGTTTCACAAAAAAAAATTTAAAAAGCGTTGAGATAAAATGGAAGGTATATTTATTTGATTTAATTAATTAGTGTCGAAAATGTTTAAAAAAGAAATCTGGTTATTCACATTTCTGACAAAAATTATTTTTTCAAAATAATATCTTTAAAACTACTTTATATCTATTAGGACTTTTTTCCGTTCCAAGATAATAAGTAAATTGTATACACCAAAGTTTTTTGCATGAGCACTTTTTTAAAACATATCAACTAAATTTTCATGTAAAATTCTTAGTCTATGCAGCTTAGGTAAGATAACAATTTTTGTAATAAAATGAGGCTTAGGAAAAAATGGTAATTTTTAAAAACTACTGGTGAACAGCTCTTTCACTACATCAGGTAGGATAATCACGAGTCTACTTTATACACACTTTTACAATGGAGGAATAAAAATGACATACCTTTCCTTTTGTCACATTTTTAACAAGTTCGGCAATGCTCTCACAAACGAAGGTCGGTGAAAGTGTCATCACTTCATGAATACAGCAACCTAGGCTCCAGATGTCAGTCTGATTAGTAGAATGATTTTTAATTTTCATTAATTGAAAAATGTACAAGATTCCATGTTAAAACGGAAATACACAATGATAAAAAAAATTTTTAGAAATGAGAATTTGTTATTAAATTTCTGGGACAGATACAAAGGCTGTACATTTAACAGAAAAATGTCAAGATTTGTTAATACAGGTACTTATGTTCAAATTTTTTAAATAAATTAATTGTATGAGAAATTTCAATATATGTGCCCCATTTGGAGCTAGATGAGATTTTTCACATCTAATGTCAGTATGTTTAGTTCATAAAAAAAAACACAGCACCAAACAAACAAAAAACACACATAATACACATATTTTACCTTAGTAGTATACGATTCCCCTTTTAGCAACTCAGGACTCATATATAGATAAGTGCCAATAAATGTCTCCAGCTTCTGATAAGTAAAGTCTAGCTCCCTGTTGAAAGTTAACAAATATGCAAAATAAATGATAATTAAAATTCCACGGGACAGAAAAAAATTCATTAGAATTGTGCAATGTCTAAAAAAATGTATAATAGGAATTTTCAAGTACTGAGTATTTTAGGTATTAAATGTACATTTATAATGATTGTTTTTTGTTTTTCTAGTTTACCTTGCAATACCTAAATCTCCAACTTTTATGTTTTGTCTGCCATCTAGAAAAAGATTGTCAGGTTTTAAATCTCTATGGATGATTCTACTGTCATGCAGATACTGTACACGATTATTGAATCAATGGTGATTTGAGTTAATGCATAATGTAATTATAGACTTCATACATGTTATATAATTTTAAATATAAGGAATTAGTCTGAATGGGAGTACATGAATTTTGAACTTAACACTAGTAAGAAAAATGAAAAAAGAAAAAAGGAGAAATAAGTAGGCTACAAGTATTATTACATGTATTATGTCAAGTTCCCTTAGCCCTAAATGGCCACCAGGGTAGAAGAAGTGTAGAATTGATCTGTTTCTATATCAAAGGCATATAAAGGGATTGATGGCTAGCACAACACCCAGCCTTTATTTGGGAGACTTTCAACAAACTTTTACCCGGATATGAAAAAATTCTTTTGGTTCTCACTGTGGATTGAATAAGGGACCCTCAGGTAGACAGACAAACACTCTACACCGCTCGACCACCCGTCCACTCACTGGTGTCATTAAAAAAAAATTAAGCACAGTATCTGGTAATAAATGCATTCCCTGTCAACAATATAAAATAATTTATATGCAATACTGCTGTTTGAAGTATACACAATACATATCTTGTTAAGTTCATAATCTGAAAATATCGGGACAAATTTGATGGTTTCAAATGGATTCTTTAAAAATATGAAGATGATGTACATAGTAGGCTTTAGACCCTATTATCTAATATTGAGCATAAAATTGGTTCAAGATTAGTCAATAAAACTTCTCAAGTCTACACATGATAAAATAGAACTTCTTGGAGAATGCATTTTTCTTTATAAAACAAATGTGAATATTTTTCAATGACTATTCTCTGTCCAATTTTTAATCGTTGTACATTTTAAAAAAATTTCATTTAAGCAGTAATTGCTAAATTTTTATAAAGTAAATATAAAATGAGAATTTTTTAAATTGTTAACCTTTCGAATGCTATAGTTGTACAAATCTATCATTGCAATCATCAGTGAGTCATCGTTTTCTATATGTTTATCTGTTGTTTTAAAAACATCTATGCAGTTGTGATAAGAATATTTATCAATATTACCCAGTGTCATTTTATTTTGTGATGGGGGCAATGACTCTTAGAGGTATAAACATTGGTTTCAGGAAAAAGCTGACCAGATGTTAAATATTACTGGGATTAAATATTATTAAGATAAAGGCCTACACAGTGCAGTTTTTGGCAGCCCTACTAATAGATGGCGACCTAGGGCATTAAATTTTGTTCTTTCTTAACTCTTAAAAAAAATATAAAATCAAACTTTAAAAAAATATTAACAACACAGCAAGATCTTAAATCTATAATTTAAATATAATGTACTTAGGCTTACATATTGACATTATAATAGGGCTAAAAACTAGTCTTATAATGTATAATTTACTTAAATAAAAAGGAGATAATGTGTATACAATTTGACATATGTTACGGAAAGGACTTTGAATTTCTATTAAAGCAATGCAAGAGATTATTAAAATATATTCTACGAATCTTACCATTAAAAAAAAAGATTCACCAAAATACTTATGCTTACTCTTAAAACATCTGCCATTTGCCCAAGCCACAGGAGAACTTTATTTTCTGGTACATAATGTGACCCTTTACATCCCTTAAGGTAATCTCTGAGATTACCATGGTGACAGAGCTCAATGACTAGATAAAGATGCTGGCTGTCCACAGAATAAGCACAACACTGAACAAGATGTGGATGGCACAGTTTGGTCATCAGCTTAGCCTCAGAGTCAACCTTTTTTTCATCTGTTTTGTAGGTGGACACAACTTTCAATGCAAACTAAAATATTTAAGAAAAAAAACAAACAAACTTATACTTTAAAGATTATGTATTATTTTTTAAAGCTATATAGAAAAACTGAAGTCAAACCAATTAATGTAAAATTTGGCTTCTAATAGATTTAAATAGTTTACAAATGTTTATACATCATCTGACATGTTTAAAGTCAATAATACAACACACTTTTTTTTTAAGGGTATAAAAAAGAATTTAAAAAATTCACTTACTTCATTGCCACAAGCAACTTTCAGATGGTAAACTTCACCAAATGCTCCTTGACCAAGCTTATTTAAAATGGTATACATTTCTGTAAAAAAAATTAATTATGATTTTTTCGAATTATTCCAAATTTTGGACATACTTTTCTTAGGTGTTATATTTCAGAAAGGTTACTAGGGAAAGCTTGATGGAATACAAAACACTAATGGAAAACAAAAGTCTGCTTATATACCCAAAGAGATAATATTTTAACAATGTCATAATGTTATTTATTTTGAATTAGGCTTAGCCGACTTAGGCTAACTCAAATGAATTTTTGGGATTGTATTTAAAAAGCATTTCAAAATTAAATGAAAAAAAAATATGTTTTTAAAAAAGTCCTGTTTCTTAATCATAATATATAGAATAATGTATAGCAACTTTAACTTGTTTTACCAAAACCAAGCATCTGTACTCGAGTACATTTCTGGACCTTGGGTATTTTTACTCATACTTCTAAGTATTTTTTACTCATAGTCTTAACATGGCTCCACCGAGCTGACTCTTGCAATTTTAAAATTGTGTTTACTTGTACCTGCATGGTCAGCACTTATACGACTTAGTAACTTACACATCTCTGACAGTGATAATTATTTCAGTCACCTATTTATTTCTATCAATCAATGTCAGCTAAATAACCAACTATCTAGTGACCGACGAGTCCACAATTGAAAATATTAAATATGTCTCATTGGACTGATTGGGGATCATTGTTAAAAAATAAAAGTCACCCATGCCTTACCATATCACTTATCAGGCATAAGTATGTGACTATGTCAAATCATTTGGAAATTATAGTTTAAAAAAAAACTATATCGAACATAGAAATAATTAAATAAAAGTACGCTTTCTTACAGATGCTTATTCATCCACTTGACATTATTTGTAAGACATTTTGATTATATCATACAGGAAGTAATTTCTCACCGTCTAGAGACCATTGGCTTCTTAAATCTTAGGCATTACTGCAGTCGGAGTTCACAAAATCGCTGTTTCATTGTTTAATTATTGAACTAAAGTATGTAAAACTAATTTTGTACAGAGAGATTCTATATTATTTGAATATTTTGAAAAAAAAATGTATTCAATGTTAATAGAAGTTATGAAAAAGTAATACTTTTTAATAAATAATGATTAGTGAATATTTGTTGTTCTTTTATTTATTGGTGAAATTTCCAAGCAGAAAGCAGTTACTGTACTTTGATTGATTTCCCGAATTGAGTTTATCTGTGTTTTCATATCACAGTGTCTGGGTTTATATTTCATATATCATGTTAACCTCGTGATTTTATTTAGGCCTAATGGTAAGGTTTACCTCATATCCGTTATTATTTTTTTTTTACGTCTTTGAATGGACCCTTTCAATATTTGCAAATAATAAAATATATTTTGTTTTATGCCTGAACCCTCAATTCAGCACTATCTTTTGCGTCTGGATTCGACGTACTTTTCACCATTGCCCAGGCACGCCGAGAGGGCGGAAGGGGGGAGGGCAGGGGGGGTCATTGTCAAGGGGCCCGGCCGCCCCGACCATGTCAATTTTTTCACGACTTATTGTTTATTAAGGGGCCCGCAATGATGTCCTGCCCTGGGGCCCGTGTTGGCTCTCGGCGCCACTGTCACAGCCCACCCAATACCCACCCCCCCTCGACGTCTGTAGCAGTGTAGGGTAGCCTACTTGACATACAGAAAATCTTAAATATTGTTTTGATATACTTTTTAATTTCGTTTTTCTTTTTAAACAACATCAGTGGTTTTTCTTCTTTACGTCACAATATAATTTTAAGGCGAGACAAGCACTGAATTTTGCACCTGGGCGGCAGATGGGCCAGGGCCGGCTCTGCATCTTAAGATCTCGAGTTAAGAGGCATTTTTTGTTGTTGTTGTAAGTTTACGATTTACTGTCAATGCGTTCATATGTCTCACCGCCACATAGAGCAGAAGCGTCTACGACCAGCTCTATACTTAATAGACAATGCTTTCCCCCTTTGTCGCCTTTCTTAAAAGTTTCATGCGCCTCTCCTCCATCCCTATCCTTTTGCATGCAGAAAAGATTTAGCTCCCCCCCCCTTTTTTTGGTTTCCCCTTCACTACAAATCTATCTATAATTCAGATTAAGCCGGGACACACACACAATCTCCCACCAGCTCATTAAGAAACCTCTTCTGCAAAGCTACTCTCTAGATTTTATAAAACGCATAGGTCTTGACACTTGTCTGTTTTTCAGTAGGGCTATTACAGTATTCAATGTCTGTTTTTCATTATGTGCGACTTTGTGTTATTTTACACTCTGAATTGTGGAAGACTTGCAGGCGTATTGAGCATCTAGCAATATTCACACACAGTTTTTCAATAACACATTTTGAATTACTTTTCTGTTTTACATGCACACGATTGCAAATAGGGTAAATTCCCGGTAATTTTAAAGTGGTAACAACATATTTAAAGGGAAATAACTACAGTGAAAACTCAAAGCTGGGTAAATACGTGAATAGCTTCCCTTCAATATTTAGATACTGGTATATATTTTGTAGCGATTTCTTTTTTATGCATACAAACTTGCAGACACATACTCAAATATTTATGCTTATTTTCTATTGAAGACATTGTACATATGGATAAATACAGGACTAACATAGATACATCTAACCAGAGACGGCTTTAGCAGTACGCATGGCCTAGGGCGATCGCCCTTTTCGGCGCTCTAAGTAAGGGTCGGGTGCCGGACCTCGAACGAACGTTTACTTTTGTTACAGTAAGTTATCAAGAAAAAGAAAAAGAGCTACATGAGTGGGACCCCCTTAGGTGCGGGGCCTGGGGCAGTCACTTCCCTTAGACCGCAACTGAACCTGATATTGGTTTATTTTTTTTTTTAAATACCATTATATCACTTTCCATCTAATTCCTAAACATTCTTCTAGAAACAATGGCAGCACTCCCCTACCCCTCCCCACCCCATCATAAAGTTTGAAGTGAATTTAGGCTACATAAATCCTTCAAGATCGAATTGGTGTTTTATTACTTCCTTTTATATTAAACAGAGGTGTATCTAGGAGAAGGGGGTGGTGGTGGTGTTCCGCCCCTGATATTACGGTACTCACTTGGGCACCAGCAAAGGATGAGGAAGATTGGGGGGGGGCATTTATACAACTTACATGTTCTTGGCCCTGGAATTGAGGGCTGCACCCCCGACCGCTGGTTACGCTTCTGCATATTCATCGCATGAATATATCAACGTCGGGTGAAAACGGGCGCCCATATGTCGGAAAGGGGGCCCAGCACTGCACAAACTTCACACTGGTATTTTTTTAATGTGACCAAATAATTTCTTATGGCCCCTTGACCTCGGCTGACCTTATTTTGGTACTATGTTGTTTATTGAAGTAAAACAGTGAATGGCGACAGAACCGTTCTAGCGTGAGGACAGGTACACTAGACATAACAGGTTACTTTATCTAAGAGTTCGCCAAATAGATCTACAAATCTCTGTCTATGACATCCCCCCCCCCTTAAAAAAAAGTTGATGTTGGTCTATACTATAGCGGGTAATGGTAGTGAGATTGATGAGAGTGGTGGAGGTCAAGGGTTCAAAACCCCTAAGCGATCCCAGTCACATGTACCCCCACGTGTTGATCCTCCCAGTCCAGTGGTCATCACGACTGAATGTACCATAAAAAAATGAGTGCTACAAAAATTATAACAAATGAGCAGTTATAAGGTTTCATGTGACTTTCATAGGTATGTTTTGGCCCTCAACAAAAGACCACGTCGGGGCAGTGAAACCATGAAATCTGAATGGAGTTTTTACTGAAACATCCTTTGGCATAGAGGGTTCTAGGCAGCCTGCCAAAAAAGAACTGCCCTGGTTCCAGTCGTAGTTGCCCTCTCGTTGTTGTCATTTGGGTGTGTTGGGGGGCCATTTAGAAGAAACAAGTATAAAAATTGGTCATTTAGGATGGGTTTCTAGCTGGGTCGTCTTAGAGCACTTAAAAATATATATATTAATATTAGAAAGTGTAGATTTGTGTATTTTGTTTTTAATATGGTAATTTTGTGCTCTGTTATCAAATCTCCTCTGTACAAACAGCGTCTGAAAGCAACAATTAAGTAATATTGCCTAATCCAACGGTCGGCAAACTTTTGTACCTCGCGGACCACTTAATTACTGAGTTTTATTCTCGCGGACCAGTAAATAGGTTATCCAAGGTAATCTTATGGTCCGCCAAATCAAAATAGTAAAAAAAAAATTACTAAAATATGATTATTAAATATTACAATCTTTATTGCCAAGCCTTACACTAAAAATCATTAAAAAAATTACGTTTTTACAGTAAAAAAAAAAAAAAAAACTTCCTAAGCAAGGGAGGGGGAATGGCGCAAAACGTGCGTGACGCCATTCGTCCTCCCCCTTCCATTTCTTACGGCCAGACTCATCGTTCGACCAATAACCCCCAGCAAGAAAGGCGGCCAAAAAAAACATACCATGCCACCAACAACATCTAAAAAAATACCCCCCCTCCCCCAGCAACTCAGGTTCTGTTATGGTGATTAGCTCCTGGCAACTCGCGCCAACAAGACACTTTGTTGTGGCGAACAGGAAGGTGACCGCCTTCCCCCCACCCTCCTCCCCCTAACTTACCCACACACTTCCATGTATTATTAGGGTGGCAATGAACTAAATCGAAATAAATCACGGTTCATTGAATACAGTTTTTTTTTAAAGGTTTATGTTTCCTTTAAATAGGTTATGTTTACACGCACCCCGACCCCCTTCCCGGAATTGTGTCAAAGTAGCTAAAATAACTGGGCATTTTTTGAGCATTTTCGAAAAAAAAATGCTCTATTGTCCCCGTTTTGTCTGTCTGTCTGTCTGTCCGTCCGTCATCACCCTAGATCTCAACAACCATAAGTCCTAGACCCATGATGTATATATCATTTTGTAGGTCTTGGCCTGCCAAGAAATGACTTTTTTCCATTTCGCGATCTGACCTCTCAGGGCCGTAAAAGGGGCCTTATAAAGTATTTTACTATATAAGCTATATTAATGGACCGCCCTATATCTCAGCAACCATAAGTCCTAGACCCATGATGTATATATCATTGTGTAGGTCTTGGCCTGCCAAGTGTACATCAAAAGTCCATTTCGCGATAGGACCTCTGAGGGCCGGGCTTCAGGGCTCCTAAGGGGCTTATATATTATATATACACCTTGTACGTTCAATAACCCATTCATTTTGTGCGAAATACTGCAGCACGTAGTTTCACCAAGATTTATTAAGAAACTCATCAAATGAAATAGTAAGCTTGTGTTCTGAGTTTAATTGAAAGTATCAGAGCTATGCAACAATTGACGGAGTTTTCGGACGATTAAATGACTACAATTTCGAATGTTTTCAATTATGAGTCCTATTTCAGTAACCACAAACCACTTGTAGTTAGATTTAAGAGAAAATAATTTTTTTTTTCAAATATAAAGAAACGTCTTTATAATATTTTTTTTACAGATATATGCATTACACAATTGAATTTATAAACATTTCCAAAATTTACAAACATTTACTGAAAGCTAACAAACGTACTGATACATAACATGAAAATGCGCTAACACGTCCTGTGTCCAGAATGGAACAGGCTTAATTGCTTGTTTATTTTTACAAACCTTTCACTGGCAATGGGTCATTTAGGGCTACAATATACACGTAACTCTCTTTCTCTCTCTCTCTCTCTCTCTTTCTCTCTCTCTCTCTCACTCTCTCTCGCTCTCTCTCTCTCTCTTTCTCTCTCATAAGTTGCCGCGTTTGATATGTAATAATGAAACATAATGTTAATTAATTGTATCTCCCCAACCTCTCACTACAATAATAGCAATTCATTATTTTTATATCTAGCGGTAGCCTCTACCTCTGTGCAGATCTAACCATAGCTGCGAACTTTTTTTGTGTGTGCTGAAAAATTATCTAAAGAGCTACATGCTGTGCACCCGCCATCATCGAGATGGATAAACTAATATCTATATCCGGTTATGAATAAAATAATTAAGGTTGGCAGATTTAGTAACACAACTTCCCGAAAAAAAAAAAAGAGCAACAACTGATGACGCCATACTGGTGTTTTTGTTTTTTTTTACCTTTGCGCGTCCGATATCAGGGATAAAAATTTAAAAATTACCCCAATAAGTGTAGTCGTTCAACTGTTGTGTTATTTATAATATAATTGTATAAGGGCAGAGTGAGAGTGGGGGGGTGGGGAGATTTTAAGCGTTCGATAAAAGGAAAACACCCTGATGAAGTCAAGGAAATAAAAATGAAGTAAAACTGTTGTAGAGTGGCATGATTAAGAAAACAGCAACGGGGCCTTTGGGGTGGCAACAAGAACGACAGCAGACTGCCCCCGTCAATAAAGGTGCCCCGCTAATAAAGGGGGCCCCCATTTAGGAGATTTTATATTAATCTGGCTTTAAAGAAAATAAACTCTAGCCCCTTCCCCTCATTTAACACTCCCCAAGGGTCCCTCGTAGTGTGCCCCCCCTTTGTAAGGCTGAATATATCTATCTATCTATCTATCTATCTATCTATCTATCTATCTATCTATCTATCTATCTATCTATCTATCTATCTATCTATCTATCTATCTATCTATCTATCTATCTATCTATCTATCTATCTATCTATCTATCTATCTATCTATCTATCTATCTATCTATCTATCTATCTATCTATCTATCATCTATCTATCTATCTATCTATAATCTGCCTGCCTATCTGTCTGTCTCTGTCTATCTAATCTATCTCATCTAATCTATGGATAGGCCGCACCAATCTATAAATAATACAAGTAAGGAACGGAGCTAGAAATCTCAATGCCAAGTACGTACACTTTACGATGACGTTAAATACAAAATCTCGATGCCCTTTGACTGTAAATGTAGGCGTACATTTATGTTTATTTAGGTTGGCATGTTCAGAGCCTCTCCCCCCTCACTCCCCCCCGGGTCACCAGACACAGTCACACACACACACACACACACACATACTTTTCTTGTTGATATCTTTCGTTGAAGGTTAGCAAATAATTTAAAAAACAACATAAAAAAAAACCCAAGACTAATAGTAAAGGAAAATATTAGTCGTGCATGAACTGTTAGAGCAAATTCCGAGCTACATTTCTGAGGTGTCGACTATCTCCATTACACTTACAGTAAAGCTCTAAGATATCTCCCCTTCTCGGCATACTAATCTTACTTCCGTTATCACTGTAAAACTCTTAATAGATAGATCCTTTACAAATATTGAATATCCTGTCAGTTTAATGTAGCTTTTTTTTTCCTTCTACCTTAGGTTTTTTTTTAAAACAGAGAAGTTTGTTATGTATTAGTTTTTAATCAAACTGTTTGTGCAGTTTAAAATTGTATTCCTGCACATAGTTTTTTAACTATTGATTTTTAGTTGATACTTAAATTAGTGTCGCTGACAGCAAAATCTAAGACCACCCCCTCCCCCTGGTGATCTATGGGCACCCCACCCCAGGCGATCTATGACACAACCCCCCCCCACCCCCGGGGCGATCTATGGGCACACACTTTCACCAATGTCTTAGTCAATTTACATCAGATCAAATACTAAAAAAAGTAATAGCCTTGACATGTGTTTGGGATGACCCCCCCCCTCTTACCCCACCCCACACCAGTTTCCTGCTAAAAATAAAGGATTAAATAATTCAACTGTATTTTGAAGCAGATGAGATCATAAGTGTATGCTGGAAAAACAGCCCCAGCTTGTTTTATGTTGTCGTTTTACATAGTCAACGATTTCTAGTATGTCCACGAAATGTATGAACTTTTTGAGACGTTTCATAACTGTCACCTCACACAATCGAGGCATCTAATGGACGGACGCACCCAGATTCATTGGAGCTGACATAAAGTTTAAGGCAAGACATATACTTGATGTAACTGAGCTTTGAAACTGTAGCATCACCCGATTAAAGGTCTTCATGTAAGTCTCTGACAGCTAGGCCATCTTTCAACAAACCCCACCCACCCCCTATCTGCAGAGCCGTTTAAACTCGTGGCCCCTGACAAGTGTTGAAACCCACCCCCGTACCCTTTCGACGGGCCTATAACTTCACCACGCCTCTCTCTCTCTCTTTATCTCTTCATCTCTCTATTTATCTCTCACTCTCTTTCTCTCTATTTCTCTCTCTCTCTCTCTTTCTCTCTATTTCTCTCACTCTTTCTCTCTCTCTCTCTCTCACTCACTCTCTTTCTCTCTCTCTCTCTTTCTCTCTCCCTTCTCTCTCACTATTTCTCTCTCTTTCTCTAATCAGAACATAAGAAGTAAACTAATATTTTTATTAACAGTTCACTTCTATAATTTATTTTGTTTTCATTGGAAACTGATGTATTGAACATTTTATCGACAAATGTTGGTCGAACATACGAATAAATAGATTCAGAGTAAATTGTTTACAATAAAAGAAATAAACAAGTTCAAAAGCCATTTTTTTTTGCTTAATAATAAATAACAAGGTAGAAATATTTACACAATTATTTTAAAAAAAAAGAGATGGTAACAAATCTATTTATTTACATGGCAAGTTTTTTTTTTAAAAATATATATTATTCTAAGAAGTGTTCATAGAAGATAAACCTTTGAATTTATGTAATAAATATCACAATTTTCTTGATAAAAACTTAATAACAACATCCTTTTTTTTTTTTGATTTATAGACTTTTTTTTATTATATTTTTATTTACTTTGAGCTGCATTCATTAAAATTTCCTCACTAAAACTTCGTTTGCATAGATTCCTCTGGACTTCTTTAGTTAATAAAAAAAAACAGTATCACACTCACACCTATGATGGCACTAATTCACCATCCAAACGATAATGGTGACATATCGAGAAAGTTTACAGCTGCCGCTAGATGTAAGTTAAAATAAAAATTCAATTTTATTTTATATAGCTTTTATAATCTTGAAACTTTAAAAACAAAAAAAAAACGGCAGCTATTGTCATTGATAGGTCTTGTTCATTTTTTTTTCTCTTTTCAACAGAGCATTGTTTAATTATGTGGTAGCAGTTGTTTGGATGGTAGCAGTTGTTTGGATGGTAGCAGTTGTTTGGATGGTAGCAGTTGTTTGGATGGTAGCCGTTGTTTAGGTAAAAGCAGTTTTTATCCGGAAAAATTAGTGACCTTGATGTTGCTGAAAAAGAAGCTGAGAGCTTCGCATAAAGGCTGCAGGTAGCATTGCAGGCAGGTGCCGTAGAACTTCTGCAGGCAGCCGCAGTTGATCATGTAGCACCTCATGCAGGGGGTGACGTACCAGACGTGAGCGAAGGTGATGTAGGCGAACTCACAGCCCCAACAGATGGCCAGGGGGATGCCGCAGAAGAGGGTCATCATCTTGTAGCAGCATCCTTTCCAGAATTCAAAACAGCTGTAGGCGCACTTCCAGACACAGTTAATGGAGTGGGCGCCGTCTGGCTCCCCGATGACCTCCTCAAACATAACCTGTGACGAGAATGAAGTAAAACATATCAACAAACTGATCATTAAGTTCCCTTTATTTCTAACCCCAGTGATGGCGTAATCCCACCGAGCTTAACAATGGACGGTACCTGAGAAATGTTGGACGAAAAAAGAAAATATAAAATTGGCGAGCTACGTGGCTACAGAAACCGGTGATATATAATTAGCCTAAATCCAGCCGACTTTCAAGTCTCCATAAGGTAAATCTTATTATCTTTCAGCAACGCATGAATGTTAACTTGCAGAAAATCAATAAATATATCAATTTTTCAGGTCATGGATAAAGTCTCCCACGGCTATTGTTGGGGGGCACTGCAAAACAAAAACAAACAAAAAACAAAACAAAAAAAAACCCCGATCTTAACGGTTTATAAGATTTTAGAGATAAACATCACATCCTTACAGGGAACTTCACAGATCATTTTCGATTTGATTGATTTGTCTTTATTAATCTTTTAAATTCGTTTGTTCTATACAACTGTTTTTTTTCCGTCTGTCTGTCAATCTATTTAGCTAACTAAAAACTAAACGATTTTTCTTTGAATACTTTTTGAATACATAGTAAAATCCCATTGAGCCACTAAGGACTCATCGGGGCAGATGAAATGTAGAATACAACGGTTTCAGTAACCTCGGCATATGAAGGGAATGTGTGGTTAGCAAAACGCTTAGCCGCCTTTACTTCCGTCAACTTTATGTCAGGTCGGGTACCCATTTAAAGCTAAGTGGACTTTGGGGACTTACACCAGGACCTGAAAAAAAAAACACTGAGGTTCGAACCCAGGACTCTCCGGTCGACAGTCGAGCGCTCTACACCGCACGACTACTCGTCTCCGTCAGAATAGATATTGGTTGATTATTTTAAATGATTTAGATGAAAGTTCAATATGAAACTCATTATGAAAAAAAAAGTAAAAAACGACCGTCTGTGCTGATTACGAATCAGGCAGAGCTTTTTCAAGATTTTAAAAAGAGTATGGAAGGAAATGTGGAGTTCAAAGCTAAGGGCAACAATCTCAGTCTAAAACATATATGTTTGCGAAACACTGAATAAATAAAAAGGATGCACTAAATGAGATTTTATTTTGATTTAAGAATATATAATCTTTAGGGATATTTGAAGAATATATGATCTTTAGGGATATTTTAAGAATATATAATCTTTAGGGATAAAGTAAGCATTTTTATATAGAAACAGTGAATGCAGTGAATTAGGCTGCAAAGTCATTTTAGGTAAAATTTAATGGGGATTTCAAGCTTCTACAATGGCCTAAGTTGGTTAACAATATTTTCAGTTTGATTTATTTAAATAATAATCAACACAATACTGTATCCGATAAAGCTAAACGTTGGCCAAAGATTTAACAAAGATTGACATTTTTGTTTTAGATTAACAAAGGCGACAATAACCCAACATTGGACCAAATTGTTCATGCTAAATATTTTCGGAGTTAAAATGTTAGTTATTAAAAGGGTAACATTGGTTAGTATAAATAACGTGATATAGGCTATTATTAGATTATTATTTGAGTGAAAATGTAAAAAAAAAATTACTTATCACAAGCGTATAATTATAATATTGATGTATTTACCTTAACATGGTCATTAAGGTTGTTTGGATCTCTGTTAATCATATCGATTTCTTTGGTCATTTTCGATTTGATTGATTTGTCTTTATTAATCTTTTAAATTGAAACTTAATCCAGTAGGTTTCTAGTCAGAACAAAGAAAATGAGCGTATGTACAACTGATCCAACAGATATATCAGCTTGACAGACTCTAGACCCGTTGTCTGTGTCTTTGGACAATCAACATCTTTAAATAGTCGACTCGAACCTATTGGTAACCAAGTCACAACAGGACGGCTGCGCGCACAATAGTTGCCATGTTCCTCTTGGCTAATTCATTATGTTCCGCTCTGGTCTTCGGGAACTTAAAATTACGCCGAAATGAGGTTTTTTGTCTCTAGCCGAGCGGTTACCAAACCATTTTAAGGTTAGGCACCCTGCTACAGACGCTAATGGCAGTAACAAGTCTCTCATGCAGAACCATCTATGACATAAAAATAAACATATTTTCATGTGTTTTATTTTCATGGCGTTGCCGCAGAGCTAAAAGAAAATGGCTCACGGAGCCATAATGGACTCGATGGAGTACAGATTGAGAACTACTGCTGTAACCAATAGTGATTTGTTTTATTAGTCTATTTTTTTTTCCTACTCACTCTTTGTTATACTTGGATGAATTCATTGTTTAGTGTTGACCTTATTTAGACACATAGCCCTGTGGAATATTCCTTTATGACTCTTTAACATTAAGTTGTCCAACGGTGATTGGTTGCTTTGATTGGCAGGCAGGGGTAGATTAATTTATGTTAGTTAGTGTGGAGGCGAATGTGTTGTTGTGTGGGTGCGTGTTTATGAACTGCTGTGTATCTGGGTCGATTACACCCGACAAAAAAAAAGATCTAGGACAGATTACAGCTATGAGGCACTTTTTATAAATGTATTTTTATGTCACTGAGATGCAAGTTTTAAAGTTAAACTAGATTTAAATACATAGCTTATTTTAATGTCTCTTAGACGTTTTTATGGAGAGACGAAGAGGGCGATAGACTAGTTACCCTCAACTGAAGTGGAAGTTCGTTCTAACATCTTTTTTATTAAATCTGATGCTATTACTGACCCGTAGCGTGAAAATTCTACAGCAGGGGCCAGGCATTCTACAGCAGGGGCCAGGCAATAGCAGGGGGGCAGGCAATACATTTTACTAAGTAAAAAAAATAAGCAGGGGGGTGTAGATAACGCAGGGGAGCCCGGCCCCCCCTGTGCACGCTACGGGCCTGTGCTATAATGGCCTCGAACGGTACTTTTACCATAAATGGCAGTCTCTGCTTAGGGCCCCAAACAACATCTCTAGCAGTCTCCGCCCAGGGCCCCCACATACATAGAAGCGACACTGCATCTCAGGCAGATGTCATTTTCTGATATAGCCACATCACTACACACTATGCCACTGAACGTTCAAAGGTCTGTCAGAGGTGGCCTTAGTAGTACAGGGGCCAGAACGTGGAGCCAGTGCGCGGGGCTAGAGTGTGGAGCCAGTACACGGGCCAGAATGTGGAACCAGTACACGGGCCAGAACGTGGAGCCAGTACAGGGGCCAGAACGTGGAGCCGGTACACGGGCCAGAACGTGGAGCCAGTACACGGGCCAGAACGTGGAGCCAGTACACGGGCCAGAACGTGGAGCCAGTGCGCATGGTCAGAACGTGTATATGGAACAGAACAACGGATCAAATGTCAGCCGTAGTTATTCAAACCTTTATCTCTACGTCTTCAAGTGATACAACCTCGGTTATAAAATTTGACAGAAGGGCCGCAGATAGATGGACGGAGTATTTAAGTGAAAGGATACACATTTAAGTGAAATGATACGTCATAGACGTGAGGAGGAGCAGAGCGCGGGCCGGATAAAACAACTTGACGCATAAATAAATGACTGTGTTGTGTGCAGGGACCAATCCGTCTCATAATGTGAAATAGGGACACGAACAATCACGTCATTTAAAGTCTAAAATTAATTACTGTGTAATATATAATAGGAAATAGTTCACCTTTTTGAAGTTTCTGCTCTAACGGTTTGGGTATTGTGTCTTAAAAAAAAAGTTAGCATGGTTCGTGGCAATCAATAAAAAAAGTTTTTTTTAGAGATGTTGCTTATGATACGAACAAGTCTGAAGATATTTATCTGGTTATAGTGTCCTGGACTTAACTATACCATTCGTCCCTGGGGTTTTTGTTTGCACGAGACAGATAAGAAAAAAAAACCCATATTGGGATATTTTTTTTTAATTCCTAATTACAAGTAAGGATGATGTCGTTTCCCATTTCACTTCCAGAATGATAAAACGACTTTTCAACGTTACAAATAGACTTGAATACATGATAACGTCCACGAAATATACAGTGAAATTGTCCTTAAGCCGTAAAGCACTAAGCCCCATCTCACTTCAACATCAATGAAACAGAGTGTTACACACACACATAAACATCTTCACTCATTCTCCTCGACTCTTCTGACATTACTATCCCGTTAGGCCACAGCATGAGATTATCCCGTTAGGCCACAGCGTGAGATTATCCCGTTAGGCCACAGCGTGAGATTATCCCGTTAGGCCGCAGCGTCAGATTATCCAGTTAGGCCGCAGCGTGAGATTATCCCGTGACACTGCCTACATGACTCCTCGGACCACCCAGACTACCAGTCCACGTACTGGTCACATATACAAGAACAGTAACATTCAAACAAAGGGGAATCATATACATAGCCAATCAAAGGGTAATAACTAGGGCTATGACAGATTAGATGCTAATCTCATACATCCTTTAAATCAGTGGTCCCCAAACTTTTTTCTCGCCGCGGACCGGTCGACGTTTAATCAATTTACTGCGGCCCGCTGTGGGGTGGAGGGTGAGGAGATGTAGAGGGAGGGGGGAGGAATGTTGATTATTTATATTTTAGATTGTTTTGATTTACAATGCCACTGCCTCTCAAAGCCGCTCATCTCTCAGTTAACTTCTCGTCCCTGGAAATTCGCACCGAGAGAAATAACCATAATACGTAATGAGGAAATAATGTAATGTTTCTTGGGCGGCCCTGTACCCTTTGATCCACGGACCGGTACCGGGGTTGGGGGACCACTGCTATAAATCACTAATTGAGTTTTTTGTTTGTTCTTAGTGTCCTTCTTTCATTATCATTCATAAGAGTGCAGTGACGATGGAAGCTACTACGGGGGGCACAATGAGGTGGCTAGCACCATGCCCACGATCTGCACAGTTAATATCAGATATTCATGTCAAGGTCGGTGAACTTGGAAAGTTTCACCGAGACCTGAATGACAACATCCTGCGTCGTTCACGCGGGGATCAAACCAGGGACTCTCAGATCATTACCCCTGAGCTAATAAAACAATGAAACGATTTCACTCAGTATTACCCCCCCCCCTCCACTTCTTTCTCATCCTTATTCGTGAACACTGAAACTAAATCCAAGGTCTGTAACTATATACGTTTCCTAATTTCCATAAGTTTAAACGACTTTGTCAGTGTTCTATGTCAATTTTCTATGTCAGTGATCTAAGTCTGTGATCTAAGTCAGTGTTCTATTAAAATCAAGGTCTTTGGCTTCTGATTGTGTCATGTTACATGTCCGCTTTATTGTGTCACGTGGCATGACAACACATTCAGCACGATCAATACATTCATTTGAACCAAATCTATTTATACAATACTGTCAAGTTATCCATTTATATATTCGTAGAACATATTCAATATATTTATTTAAAAGTATGGCTATTGCTCTGTTTACTAATCTTACATTTGCAGTCACGTGGTATCATTTTTGTTTTGATTTGGCTTTTCTCACCCTTCAGTGATGGTCATGCAGCAATGGACATAATCCCTCTCTCTCCCCACCATCAAACACCCAGCTGTTTACTATATAAATTTGACCTGGAGACGGCGGGTGGGGGGGGGGGGCGAAGGAGTCAAATGAGGATCACACCAGTTCAGGCGTACACAAAAAACGCTGACCATTCTCAATGGGAATGTTCGCTCAATAGTTCTGCTCATACAAGAAGTATTACGGCGGGTCAGATGTAACCGTAGCCTCGTGGTAGTTCAGAGGTGACCCACTCGCGGCTCATTGGCCCGAAGACGGGGTATGAATGATGCGCATACAGATTCGTGTGTGAAGTCCCTGAAAGGATGAGATGAAATCTCTTAGATAGATCCTATAAACCACCAATGGGACGGTTTTCGCAGTGCCCTTCTTTCATCTCCACCATAGTCAATAGTGCAATGACCTTGGAGGCACCACGGGAGATATAGCTGGGACTTAAGCCATGACCTGAAAATATCCTATGGTCCTCACCGGGGATCGAACCAGGTACCTTTAGGTCGACAGTCGAGCGCTTTACAACACGACCATCCAATTTGTAACGTTATCCACTTAAACATGATATTATTTACTAAAGTATTATTTAAATGGAGCACTATTTTCAATAAAGATAAAAGCCGAAGTCTTCTTCAAATGCAGTACACCAGTGTTTCCCAAAGTTGGGTAAGCGTACCCTAAGAGTTTGACTGGGGGGTACTTACGCGCACCACGGGCTGAGAACATCGTGAAAACATGCACGGCTAAAGTGAAAATAATGAAAGGAGGCGAAAACCATGATCTTTCAAACAAAAGCCAAGTTTGTTTCTTTTTTTTTTACCAGGGATACTCAGTGTTACGAAAAAATTAAAAAGTGGGTAAATTACACAGCCAAGGCCGTAGCCAGAATTTTGTTTGGGGGGGGGCTGTGCGGCTTTGGGGGAGGGGGGTGCTGTGCGGAGAGTTTTTTATAAGAAAAAATTGGAATGCAATGATACAGAAGTATACTTTATAATAGAATTTAATTTTTAGAATTAATTTGGGGGGGGGGGGGCTGCAGCCATCCTTGCCCGCCCCCCCCCCCGCCCCGGCTACGGTCTTGTACACAGCGGTCGAAAGTTTGGGGAACAATACATTACACTAACGTGTCGTATTCTCTCAATGTGGCCCGATGAGAAAAAAAAACACCAAAAAAACAAAAATCAGGGTTGGGCGAAGTATTACCCGCTGGTCAAATAGAGCCGCTTGGCTGTTTTAATCTGGCACACTGACCAAAACATTTAATATTATGACGTTTAAAATGAATTCATATGCCTCTATGAACAACACACCCATCTGGTCCGGCGCTTCTGTCAAATTATAAACCACAGTGGCACACGATTCAGAGGTAGGCTCACCCCCTGATGTAACGTCTTTCCAACCTGATGATATGTAATGAACTGTTTCTGATATGTAATGACCTGTTTCTGATATGCAATGAACTGTTTCTTATATGAAATGAACTGTTACTGATATGCAATGCACTGTGTCTTATATGCAATGAACTGTTACTGATATGTAATGGCCTGTTTCTGATATGCAATGAACTGTTACTAATATGTAATGGCCTGTTTCTGATATGCAATGTACTGTTACTAATATGTAATGGCCTGTTTGTGATATGCAATGGACTGTTACTAATATGTAATGGCCTGTTTCTGATATGCAATTAACTATTTCTGATATGTAATGAACAGTTTTCTGATCAAGAGCTATGAATTACTTCAAGGTGGAGTTGCTTTAGTTTATGCCACGGTCGCAGAACAAAATACTGGGTCTCTTAAAAGAAGATGGACATATAAACTTAAAGTGTTTAAAGTTGGGTTCTGCTGGGCTCATATCACAGGGCCCCGGGCGCACGCCTGATAAGCCCGTCTTTAAACCTGCCTCTGTGACATGTCGTAACAGAAGCCTCGTTTCTCATTGTGTAAACGGCCTTCAACTTTTAACCTTGCCTTTCCAAGAAGTAACCAGGACATGTTTCCCGGTATATTGAATTTGTTTTTCTTGAGCGTGAACGCATTACAAAGAGAAATTTTTCAAATCACTCAGTTGACTACATAATGAATGTATCACATAAATTTGTATAGGCCTACATATGTCAAATCTCTAGAACTAGATTTTAAAAGTAAATACAACCAAATATGTGCAAGAATGGTGTACATGCTACAGTGATCTTTTGGATAATATTTCGCTTCACTACTAAAAAAAAGTATTGGATGCATTACTTATCGTGGGATAAATGACATCGATTTCATGAGCAGAGATCTCGATACATTGATGAACGATTACGTCCAGGTTGGTTGTTAACTTTAATTTATGTAGCTAGGACAAGAAAAAATGTGTACTTTTTTCCCATGAAATAACCATTATTAAAAATTTACCTACATTATCTATCTATCTATCTATCTATCTATCTATCTATCTATCTATCTATCTATCTATCTATCTATCTATCTATCTATCTATCTATCTATCTATCTATCTATCTATCTATCTATCTATCTATCTATCTATCTATCTATCTATCTATCTATCTATCTATCTATCTATCTATCTATCTATCTATCTATCTATCTATCTATCTATCTATCTATCTATCTATCTATCTATCTATCTATTTATCTATCTATCTATCTATCTATCTATCTATCTATCTATCTATCTATCAGCCTATCTATCTATCAGCCTATCTATCTATCTATCTATCTATCTATCTATCTATCTATCTATCTATCTATCTACCTATCTTTTTTTCTTTCTTTCTATCTGTCAGTATGTCATCCTTTCTGTCTACCTATCTATATAACTATCCATCTATCCATTTGGAGTTAAAATGATTTTTACAAACATGTATTTCTCCATTTCTTCGTTCTCATGAACTTTCAAAACAATAAGTCTTATCCGCTATCAAACACTCAGAAATAAAATACAAGTCTACATTTCAAACCGAATCAAAATAATGTCAATTACAAAGATATTTATAGTGGATTTATCGTTTCTGTGGCAACCGGAAGATCAAACTGGACATTCAGCAAGTCTTTGTTATTCAGAGTAAATGCCAAGTAAATGCCAAGCTCAGTAGGAATAACCTTAATCTATTTAATGATTTAAATTTCTCTAATACATTCTGGAGTGAAAAAAAAATGTCTGTAAGTGTATGCATG
Organism: Bulinus truncatus; assembly: GCA_021962125.1. Taxonomy (NCBI): domain Eukaryota; kingdom Metazoa; phylum Mollusca; class Gastropoda; family Planorbidae; genus Bulinus; species Bulinus truncatus. Next base: position 627,296 of record JAGDYQ010000059.1, on the reverse strand, counting down.
TGTGTGTGGTGTATGTGTATGGTACAGGGGGTGGGCGGGGGGGGGGGTGCTTAAATATTGGCTAATAAATTTTATTTGAACAAATCAAAAGATTTTATGAATAAAAAGAACTTGGTTGGTTGCCAGGTGCCAGAATTTCAAACTTACGAGGTGACATTTTTTTTAATGGAAAATACACACATCGCCAAGCTACTACATTGATCTATGGCCGCAGTTCTCAAATGGCGGTACGCCTACCCCCAAGGGGTACGGGTAAGGCCATGCAGGGGTACGGGTAAGGCCATGCAGGGGTACGGGCAAGGCCATGCAGGGGTACGGGAAAGGCCATGCAGGGGTACGGGTAAGGCCATGCAGAGGTACGGGTAAGGCCATTCAGGGGTACGGGCAAGGCCATGCAGGGGTACGGGCAAGACCTTGCAGGGGTACGGGTAAGGCCATGCAGGGGTACGGGTAAGGCCAAGCAGGGGTACGGGTAAGGCCATGCAGGGGTACGGGTAAGGCTATTCAGGGGGTGCGACACGACATGCAATTTTCGTTTTAAAACAACCAAGAGATTGAAGAAGGTCACCAGTTTGGTCTAAACTTGAGGAGACATATTTTATCACCCGTTGGGGTATAGTCACGAAAAAAGGGTTGAGAGTCGCTGATATATGGTGTGATATCC
>JAGDYQ010000059.1:619132-624132 GCA_021962125.1 Bulinus truncatus | reverse complement strand
ATCTATCTATCTATCCGTCAAGAGTTTCACACTGTTTGATAGTTTTAAATTAAAGACTAACGTGTTTTTTTTATGTTTTTGTTTTTTATTTAGTTTCTTTGAATGAAAACTTATCAGCTGTTTACTAATGTCGATTTATTTGGAGACATTGGCGTCTGAACCAACTTAATTAACAAATATGCAAAATATACTGGTTTATAGTTAACTTCTTGATATGATATGCTAAACCAGTCAATGTGTCTTGTCAATGAATACAATGTTTGGAGGAATCGTCTAGGAGTACATGAAATAAAAAAGGTAAACAGAAATACAAACATCCCGAGACAGTTTTTCTTTCACTGTGACGTAAAATGGGGTGTGTCTGTTGATCTCATATTTTCTCCAATAATTCGGAACCAAAAATGAAAAAGGATTGAAATGTGAGATAAGTTGAAATGTGTTGCAATGTGTAACCGCACACAAACATAACACACACTGGCGACCTGGTTGTGGGCTTTGGTTATCAGACCCCCCCCCCCGAAGAAGCATGTGCACGTGAAGAGTCCGTAGTTCAATTCCCCGTTCAAACCCATGTCCCCTGTCCCCCCCCCCCCAAACAGTTTCTCCATGACATTCTCAGTCACGGGCTGTTTAAATAAACCCTCATTGCGTTGTCATTGACCCGAGACATCCTATATTTTGGCTTAACCAGTCACCGGGCTAACCTAAATTAAACGTTTTCCCAAATAGTTTAACTATAGCGTTACAGTGGCGCCCGGGTCGTACCCACCCCCCCCTTTAAAAAAATGCCGCCCCTTTTTCGTGCCGGATAATACTTACTGTAGTGGGTAGAATGACACTCCTCGCTGACAGAAGTCACCCAAGTGGACCCCCCCCCCTCCCTTTTTTCCCATTGTTATGCCACTGAAATAGTTTGGTCACAACTTTACTATAAGACGACCTCATCATCCAGTCTAAACTTAACATAAAGAAATTGTTATTATTCCACATATTTCGTATTTTTCTTAATTTAATTAAATAGACGCAAATGTATCACATTCTTCACGTGGGAAAAAAACAAAATTAAAAAAAAAATATTTAAACGTGCAGACTTTCATGGCCGCTCGACCCGGGCCCCCAGGTCTATGAAACAGGTCCTAAATTTTAACTCACAACGTTTCACCATTTTTTTAAAAAAAGCCTGAGGACTCATCTGACCTAAGTCCGGTTCTGTTCACAGGATAATTAATTGTAAAATTGTATGTATTACCTTAGTGGTGGAAGAGGGGGGGGGGGGAAGGGGGGGGAGAACATCCCATAGATTTTTTTTTTACCTATATTTCAATGACTTTTATGTATATGTATATTTAAAGTAGACATTTAAAAAAAACGGAAAAAGGGGGGGGGGGGAAGAGAGAGAAAGTTTAAAGTGCTGCAATCATAATAATAATAATAATAAAAACCTGGTCAATAAACTCGATGCCAGATTGGCTGCACTCCGTCTGCCAACAATGTACTCATAGGCAACTTGTGTTGCCACACCCAAGTTTTAAAGTTCGCTGAATTTGTGCGGATTTTTTTTTTATATATTATTTTCATATTTCTCAACACCCCACCACCCCCCCCTACCACACCCCGTCTCTGAAACACCTTTCAACTACTCGATACTTTCGGGCTTAACGAGGGGGGTGGGGTGGGGATTGGGGGTGAAGGGAAAGTAAAGACCGCTATTTGCACGGCTAAGTCTTTAAATAACACAAGTGTCAATGAAGGGTAATCAAAACAGCTACTCGGGGGGGGGGGGAAACGGAAATGGGGAAGGGGCGGAGGCTATTTTTCTTTCAATTTTTTTTTTTTGTAAATAAAACTATTGGCCTTCTTTATAAAAAGTAGACTCTCGGTTAGAAATTACTTTCAGTCGGACGTGTTTTCTGTTCAAAGTTTTCATTTTCATCTAATTTATTTCAATTTTTGTGTTTGTGTGTGTGTTAGTGAGTCGATTGCTGACCCCCCGCTTAAACATGGGATACGAGATAGATATGATCAACAGGGATCCGAATGGACTTAATGACCATGTCAGGGTAAGTAGCCATTAGGGGGGAAAATAGAAAACAATTATTTTTTTTTAAGATAAGAATTACGTAAGCATTGTATAAAATTAATTTAATTGGTTGTATTAAAAATGAAGATAAACATAACCCACTTTTATGTTTGTTTTTTTTTATTTAGAACTATATATGTTGCGAAAACATTTTTAAAAGATACAATATCTTTTTAGAAAATTGTCATTTTATTTGTATTGAAATCTATTGTAATAACTTTTGAACAACTATTCTCCAAGATGCAAACATTAACGTAGTTACATCTATTAGAGCAATATTTAGAAAACAATAGTTGCCGGAATCTAAAATCACACTACTACTATAACAGAAAAAAACAGTTACATATTATATACTAGAAGAAAGTACTCAATCAAGGTAATGGGGACGGACGGATGGTCGTGTGGTAAAGTGCTCGAAAGTCGACCTGAGGGATGCTGGCTCAATCTCCTTTGAGGACCAAAGGATTTTCATGTCAAGGATAAACTCCGCTATTCTCCAGTGGTGCATCCATGGCCATTGTACTATCGGCTATGGTGTGGGAATCAAACAAGGGCACCATAAAAAAACGCCACATTAGTGGTTTATAGGATGTAAGAGATTTCATCTCATTCTTACAGGGACTTCACGCACCACCACACAATCAAGGGAGACAATAAAAAGTATAAGACAATTCTATCATGATATTATAACTTAAAAATTTAATTGCCTTTAAAACATATTTCCCATCATTTTATCCAAAACAAAAACACAAAAAAACTCTCTAAACTAATTTTTTTTTTAAATTCTCTTTGATCAGCATCAACTATGCATTAAACGGAGACCAAAGTACATTTTTGGGCTGAAAGAGTTAACAATTTAAGCTTGTTAACAAACACCTGTGTGCAATCCGGATTCTCTTGCATATTATCCATTATATATATATATATATATATATATATATATATATATATATATATATATATATAACTGACCAATAAGTTTACTTTTACTGCAATATACAAAATATGCAAATAACTTTCAAAAAACACACTCAACTCTCCTTTACTTCATTGTCCAGAATAATTTATGTGTCGGTTTGTAAAAAAAAAATTGAAAAGAAGCCCAAAATCAGCTTTAATACGTAATTAATTTCACAGAAACATTTTCTTTCATGTATGGACCAATTATGACCAGTGACTAGAATTGAATCTAGAAGTAACATTTTGTCCTTTACATCGGTCATCCAGGTTATGACCTCCCCCCACCCCCCTCCCCCCAGTTTTTATTCAATAATACCGAAAGAAGTGTGCAAACGAACAAGATAATATATTGAAATAAAGAATAAGAATACGCTTTTTAATCAGAAAAACTTCCATAAGATGTTTTAAAATCACATTTGGTTAGCTGGAAATTAAATTAGTAATTTTAAATTTAGTTATTTAATTCGCTATTCATAAATTGAACAAAAAAAATATTGATTTAAAAAAAGTTTATTAGATTAAAAAATGAATTAAAACAAATTAAAATAAAACAAACAAACAAACAGACCAAACAAAGTTCAATATTCTCAGTTAAATGATAAAAAATTCCGAAATTGACTGAAGTATTGCCAGTCACTCTGATAACAATAGTAATAACATCATTCTTATAAAATGTATCATATTTGTAATGATTTCTAATAATTCTAAATAAGAAAATAAAAAATATCAATTCAAAGATCAGTCAGTTGTCAAACTTTTTCATAGATGCTAACTCACACATAAATCAAATATAAATCATACATAAGTCACACATAAATCACTCATAATCATATATAAATCACTCATAAATCATACTGGAATCAATGCAAAATCATCTTGATAAATATGTCATGAGTTTTGTTTTTCCACTTTAAATGTTTTTTTTTGTTTACTTTGACCAGGTCCTGTTCGATGAGGTCATTGGGGGAGCCTGACGACGCCCACTCCATCAACTGTGTCTGGAAGTGCGCCTACCAGTGCTTCAACTGCTGGAAAGGATGCTGCAGCAAGATGCTGACCCCTCTTCTGCGGCATCCCCTAGCTAATCACCTGGGCCAGCTAGCCCGCCTCATCACCTTCTGGCACGTCTGGTACGTTACCCCGTGCATGCGAGTCTACATGATCAACTGCGGCTGCCTGCAGAAGTTCTACGGCACCTGCCTGCAATGTTACTGTCAGCCTCACTACGAAGCCTACAGTGCTATTGCTTTAGCAATATCCGAGTTATTAAATTACTCCAGATAACCTCAAAGTAAAAAAAAAAATTTGAATGCAAGAAACTTAGTATCGTCCGCTGGTTAGGACATGTAAACCTTTGGCCAGTTTTTTGACAGATTTGAAGGCAAAAAAAATGCCAGTAATTTCCATTCAAGTATCAATGAAGATCTGTCTGAATTGCGTATTTCATTTTGGGTAATTGATGTTTATATGAGAAACCCTGCAACAGTGTACTCTCTAAATTCAACGATAAAGTTGTTTTTATCTGATATTTTTTTTATGAAATAAGATATTAAAAAATCAAACTGTGCCTAAAATATTAGTGAAAAGATGTCAGCAATGTTTTGATGGTATTAAAACGTTAATACAATTTTAATCGAGAGAGTCGTGCGTTACTTGTGATATTATCTATTCCTAATCCTACATTTCCATATTATTCTTTTATTTATTCACCATACTTTTTGTAATTATTTATTTATTGCTTTTTTAATGCTTTTCATCACAACCCGTCCAACTTTTTCCTTTAGACTGCAGATGCACCACATAGATAAAATTGAAGATCATATCTAGCAAGAGTTTGTTTCATTTTTTCTCGTTATGAATAAAACTTTGGCACTAATGGTCCGTTTAGTTTAAAAAAGGGAGTACAAAAATAATAATCGATAATTAAAAGTAATAGCTTTGTTTCATATGTCATAATAAG
>JAGDYQ010000059.1:540799-618632 GCA_021962125.1 Bulinus truncatus | reverse complement strand
TCATGTTGTATATTGTCGTGTTGTATATTGTCGTAATGTTGTATATTGTCGTGTTGTATATTGTCGTCATGTTGTGTATTGTCGTGTTTTATATTGTCGTCTTGTTGTATATTGTCGTGTTGTATATTGTCATCATGTTGTATGTATATTGTCGTGTTGTATATTGTCGTGTTATATATTGTCGTCTTGTTGTATATTGTCGTCATGTTGTATATTTTCGTGTTGTATATTGTCGTCATGTTGTATATTGTCGTGTTGTATATTGTCGTCATGTTGTATATTATCGTGTTTTATATTGTCGTCATGTTGTATATTGTCGTGTTGTATATTGTCGTCTTGTTGTATATTGTCGTGTTGTATATTGTCGTCTTGTTGTATATTGTCGTGTTGTATATTGTTGTCATGTTGTATGTATATTGTCGTGTTGTATATTATCGTGTTGTATATTGTCGTGTTGTATATTGTCGTGTTGTATATTGTCGTCATGTTGTATATTGTCGTCTTGTTGTATATTGTCGTGTTGTATATTGTTGTGTTGTATATTGTCGTCATGTTGTATATTGTCGTGTTGTATATTGTCATCATGTTGTATATTGTCGTGTTGTATAATGTACGTCATGTTGTATATTGTCGTGTTGTATACTGTCGTGTTGTATATTGTCGTGTTTTATATTGTCGTGTTGTATATTGTCGTCATGTTGTATATTGTCGTGTTGTATATTGTTTGTCGTCATGTTGTATATTGTCGTGTTGTATATTGTCGTGTTGTATTCTGTCGTCGTGTTGTATATTGTCGTGTTGTATATTGTCGTGTTGTATATTGTCGTCATGTTGTATATTGTCGTGTTGTATATTGTCGTGGTGTATATTGTCGTCATGGTGTATATTGCGTCATGTTGTATATTGTCGTGTTGTATATTGTCGTCATTTTGTATATTGTCGTCATGTTGTATATTGTCGTGTTGTATATTGTCGTCACGCTGTATATTGTTGTCATGTTGTACATTATAGCTATGCAAATATATTTTCAATTTTATGTTTATTTAAAAATGAATTCCCCCCCCCCCCAATGAATTCTACTACACGGTGCAGCTGTTATATTATCAACATACATACATACATACATATATATATATATATATATATATATATATATATATATATATATATACATATTAACTGGGCCTTTCCCCCAAACTTCTACTATGGATATCACACCACAGATCAGCGACTCTCAATCTTTTTTTCGTGACTACACTCCAAAGGGTGCTAAAATATGTCCCCCCTCAAAGTTTAGACCAAACAGGTGACCTTCTTCAACCTGTTGTTTTAAAACGAACATTGCATGTCGTGTCGTACCCCCTGCACAGCCTTACCCGTACCCCTGCACAGCCTTACCCGTACCCCTTGGGGGTAGGCGTGTCCCCAGTTGAGAACTGCGGCCACAGATCAATATAGTAGCTTGGCAATGTGTGTATCTTCCATTTCAAAAAAAAAAAATGTCACCTCGCAAGTTTGAAATTCGGGCACCTGGCGACCAACCAAGTTCTTTTTATTCATAAAATCTTTGATTTGTTCAAATAAAATTTACTGACCAATATTTAAGCACCCCCCTCCCACCCCCTGTACCATATACATACACACACACACACGCATACACTTACAGACTTTTTTTCACTACAGAATGTATTAGAGAAATTTAAATCATTAAATAGATTAAGGTTATTCCTACTGAGCTTGGCATTTACTCTGAATAACAAAGACTTGCTGAATGTCCAGTTTGGTCTTCCGGTTGCCACGGAAACGACAATCCACTATAAATATCTTTGTAATTGACATTATTTTGATTTGGTTTGAAATGTAGACTTGTATTTTATTTCTGTGTGTTTGATAGTTGATAAGACTTATTGTTTTGAAAGTTTAAAAGAACGAAGAAATGGAGAAATACATGTTTGTAAAAATCATTTTAACTCCAAATGGCTAGATGGATAGTTATATAGATAGGTAGACAGAAAGGCTGACATTCTGACAGATAGAAAGAAAGAAAGATAGATAGATAGATAGATAGATAGATAGATAGATAGATAGATAGATAGATAGATAGATAGATAGATAGATAGATAGATAGATAGATAGATAGATAGATAGATAGATAGATAGATAGATAGATAGATAGATAGATAGATAGATAGATAGATAGATAGATAGATAGATAGATAGATAGATAGATAGATAGATAGATAGATAGATAGATAGATAGATAGATAGATAGATAGATAGATAGATAGATAGATAGATAGATAGATAGATAGATAGATAATGTAGGTAAATTTTTTATAATGGCTATTTCATGGGATAAAAAAATTACACATTTTTTCTTGCCCTAGTTACATAAATTAAAGGTTAACAACCAACCTGGACGTAATCGTTCATCAATGCATCGAGATCTCTGCTAATGAAATCGATGTCATTTATCCCACGATAAGTAATGCATCCAATACTTTTTTTTAGTAGTGAAGCGAAATATTATCCAAAAGATCACTGCAGCATGTACCCCATTCTTGCACATATTTGGTTGTATTTACTTTTAAAATCTAGTTCTAGAGATTTGACATATGTAGGTCTATACAAGTGTATGTAATACATTCATTATGCAGTCAACCGAGTGATTTGAAAAATTTCTCTTTGTAATGCGTTCACGCTCAAGAAAAACAAATTCAATATACCGGGAAACATGTCCTGGTTACTTCTTGGAAAGGCAAGGTTAAAAGTTGAAGGTCGTTTACACAATGAGAAACGAGGCTTCTGTTACGACATGTCACAGAGGCGGGTTTAAAGACGGGCTTACCAGGCGTGCGCCCGGGGCCCTGTGATATGAGCCCAACAGAACCCAACTTTAAGCACTTTCAGTTTATATGTCTCTCTTCTTTTAAGAGGCCCAGTATTTTGTTCTGATACCGTGGCATAAACTAAAGCAATTCCACCTTGAAGTATTTCATAGCTCTTGATCAGAAAACTGCTCATTACATAACAGAAACAGTTCATTACATATCAGAAACAGGCCATTACATATCAGAAACAGTTCATCGCATATCAGAAACAGGCCATTACATATCAGTAACAGTTCATTGCATATCAGAAACAGGCCATTACATATCAGAAACAGTTCTTCGCATATCAGAAACAGGTCATTACATATCAGTAACAGTTCATTGCTTATGTGAAACAGGCCATTACATATCAGAAACAGTTCATTGCATATCAGAAACAGGCCATTACATATCAGAAACAGTTCATCACATATCAGAAACAGGCCATTACATATCAGAAACAGTTAATCACATATGAGAAACATGCCATTACATATCAGAAACAGTTCATCACATACGAGAAACATGCCATTACATATCAGAAACAGTTCATCACATACGAGAAACATGCCATTACATATCAGAAACAGTTCATTACATATCATCAGGTTGGAAAGACGTTACATCAGGGGGTGAGCATACCTCTGTAATCGTGTGCCACTGTGGCTTATAATTTGACAGAAGCGCCAGACCAACAACAGATAGGTGTGTTGTTCATATGGGCATATGAATTAATTTTAAACGTCATAATATTAAATGTTTTGGTCAGTGTGCCAGATTAAAACAGTCAAGCGGCTCTACTTGACCAGCGGGTAGTACTTCGCCCAACCCTGATTTTTTTTTTGTGTTTTTTTTCTCATCGGGCCACATTGAGAGAATACGACACGTTCGTGTAATCTATTGGTTCTCAAACTTTCGACCGCTGTGTACAAGGCCGTAGCCGGGGGAGGGGGGGGGCTAGGGTCACTACAGCCCCGCCCCCCCAAAAATTAATTCTAAAAATTAAATTCTATTATAAAATATACTTCTTTATCATTACGTTTTATTTTTTTTTTCTTATAAATAACTCTCCGCACAGCCCCCCCTCCCCCCAAGCCGCACGCCCCCCCCCCCCAAACAAAATTCTGGCTACGGCCATGGCTGTGTAATTAACCCACTTTTTAATTTTTTCGTAACATTGAGTATCCCTGGTAAAAAAAGAAACAAACTTGGCTATTGTTTGAACGGTAATGGTTTTCCCCTCCTTTCATTATTTTCACTTTAGACATGCATGTTTTCACGATGTTCTCAGCCCGTGGTGCGCGTAAGTACCCCCAGTCAAACTCTTAGGGTACGCTTACCCAACTTTGGGAAACACTGGTGTACTGCATTTGAAGAAGACTTCGGCTTTTATCTTTATTGAAAATCGTGCTCCATTAAAAAAAATAATACTTTAGTAATTTATATCATGTTTGAGTGGATAACGTTAAGAATCGGATGGTCGTGTTGTAAAGCGCTCGACTGTCGACCTAAAGGTACCTGGTTCTCTTACGGTGAAGACCATAGGATATTTTCAGGTCATGGCTTAAGTCCCCACTATATCTCCCGTGGTGCCTCAATGGTCATTGCACTATTGACTATGGTGGGGATGAAAGAAAGGCACTGCGAAAACCGTCCCACAGGTGGTTTATGGGATCTATCTAAGAGATTTCATCTAATCATTTCAGGAACTTCACACACGAAACTGTATGCGCATCATTCATACCCCGTCTACGGGCCAATGAGCAGCGAGTGGGTCACCTCTGATCTGCCGCGAGGCTACGGCTACATCTTATTCTGACCCCATTGAGAATGGTCAGCGTTCTTTGTGTACACGCCTGAACTGGTGTGATCCTCAATTGGCTCCTCCGCCCCACCTCATCCCCCGCCTCCAGGTCAAATATGTACAGTGAACGGTGTTTGGTGGAAAGGGTGGTGGGAAGGGGGGGGGGGGCTATGCCCGTTGTTGCGTGACAATGACTGGAGAGTGAGAAAAGCCAAATCAAAACAACGATACTACCACGTGACTGTAAATGTAAGATATGTAAACAGAGCAATGGACTTTGGTTTCAATGAAAACATTGACAATGGTATATAAATATAGAGATTTAAATGGATACATTGACAGTATTGTTATAAATCGATGGGTTCAAATGAACGTCTTGATCGAGTTTGAATTTGACGTCTTGCCACGATGCTCTCCAGGTGACACAATAAAGTGGACATGTAACATCAGCAGCAAAAGGCCTTGACTTAATAGAACACTGACATAGGACGCTGACATAGAGCACTGTCATAGGACACTGAATAGAACACTGACATAGAACACTGACACCGGAGATCGAACCAGGTACCTTCAGGTCGACAGTCGAGCGCGTTACCGCACGACCATCCGTCCCCCGGGTATGACCGGTAGAGCGTATTAGTGATTGGTCAAGGATCACATGACACTGTGGATAGGGTACATGGACTGGTAGTCTGGGAGGTCCGAGGAGCCATGTAGGCAGTGTCACGGGGTAATCTCACGCTGTGACCTAACGGGATAATCTCACGATTTAGCCTAACGGGATTATCTCACGCTGTGGCCTAACGGGTTAATCTCACGCTGTGGCCTAACGGGATAGTAATGTCAGAAGAGTCGAGGAGAATGAGTGAAGATGTTTATGTGTGTGTGTGTAACAGACTGTTTCATTGATGTTGAAGTGCGATGGGGGTTTATTGCTTTACGGCTTAAGGACAATTTCACTGTATATTTCGTGGACGTTATCATGTATTCAAGTCTATTTGTAACTGTGACGAGCTAAAGTAGATGTAGAGACTGAGAAAATCCCCTTCGACGTTTTAATATAATAGATATCTAAGAATTAGGATTAGTACGAATGATAGTGACAATGTGACAAGGTTGGGAAACAATAGAATAGTAGACAGCAAAGGTGTGAAGACCAGGAGGCGGCGTCGGACAGGCTAGTAGGGTATCAATGACGACCAGGTGACGCTCCTAGAAAGATTAGATAGTTAGGACAATACTAAGAGAGACTGTGACGTACTTAGGGTAATTAGGGCACGGACGTTAGGCGTATAAATAGGGGCTGGATTCGGACATTAGTTAGTTAGGAGTAGTTATGAGAGGAGTTAGTTATGAGGAAATAGAGAAGAGAGATCGTTACGAGTCATAGTTAGAGAGAAGTTCTTAGTGTTGAGGAGTTTTAGAGATCTCTAGGCAGAGCAAATTACTGTGGATTTAAATGTGTATTCGTTTATGGACTTGTTGTATTCTGATGTACATTTATGTAAATAAATCGTTGTACTGACAACGCATCGAGTTTGGTTGGTTTTTGAGTTGTGACAAAGAAGTGAGCAAATAAGAGTGAAACAGACAGACATTAAGCTAAATTGACATCTCTACGTTTGAATTAAAACGCACAACTCATAACATAAACCAAAGGGCCTGAGACGTTTATTGAGCATAACCAAAGAGCCCGTAACATGTATGAAGTATATAAAAAGGACCCGTAACAGTAACGTTGAAAAGTCGTTTTATCATTCTGGAAGTGAAATGAGATACGACATCATCCTTACTTGTAATTAGGAATTTTAAAAAAATATCCCAATATGGGTTTTTTTTTTCTTTTCTGTCCCGTGCAAACAAAAAACCCCCAGGGACGAATGGTATAGCTAAGTCCAGGACACTATAACCAGATAAATATCTTCAAACGTTTTCGTATCATAAGCAACATCTCTAAAAAAAACTTTTTTTATTGATTGCCACGAACCATGCTAACTTTTTTTTTAAAGACACAATACCCAAACCGTTAGAGCAGAAACTTCAAAAAGGCGAACTATGACCTATTATATATTACACAGTAATTAATTTTAGACTTTAAAAGACGTGATTGTTCGTGTCCCTATTTCACATTATGAGACTGGATTGGTCCCTGCACACAACACAGTCATTTGTTTATGCGTCTATTCAACGAGTCCACACAATCACAAAGACACTTCCCCGCCTCACCTAGATGACATTTGTGCGTTTATGTGTCACATAAGCTCAAAAAAAAGAAGAAGAAGAGGTCTATGCTATTGTCAAATGGGAGGAGCAGTAGGCGGGAACCAGTCAAATGACGTAGAATTGTTAATGGCGGTTTATTTTAATTATTGATTTATTGTCATGTATTTACTCGTTCTTTTTATATATATATATATATATTTGGTTGTTGTCTTGATTCAGATAAAAGTAAAAAAAAAAAATCTTTGTTTGTTTGTTTTTTTTTGGGTTTTTTTTTTTTTGGAAAAATTTTAAAAGAGATAAAAAAAAAGCTCCACAATACGACAGGGGAAGACAGTGGCAAACTGCGGCCCGCGGGACAAATCAAGTTCTTTTATCCGGCCCGCGCTCTGCTCCTCCTCACGTCTATGACGTCTCATTTCACTTAAATGTGTATCCTTTCACTTAAATACTCCGTCCATCTATCTGCGGCCCTTCTGTCAAATTTTATAACCGAGGTTGTTATCACTTGAAGACGTGGTGATAAAGGTTTGAATGACTACGGCTGACATTTCATCTGTTGTTCTGTTCTATATACACGTTCTGACCATGCGTACTGGCTCCACGTTTTGGCCCTTGTACTGGCTCCACGTTCTGGCCCGTGTACTGGCTCCACGTTCTGGCCCGTGTACTGGCTCCACGTTCTGGCCCGTGTACTGGCTCCACGTTCTGGCCCGTGTACTGGCTCCACGTTCTGGCCCGTGTACTGGCTCCACGCTCTAGCTCCGCGCACTGGCTCCACGTTCTGGCCCGTGTACTGGCTCCACGTTCTGGCCCGTGTACTGGCTCCACGTTCTGGCCCGTGTACTGGCTCCACGCTCTAGCTCTGCGCACTGGCTCCACGTTCTGGCCCCTGTACTACTAAGGCCACCTCTGACAGACCTTTGAACGTTTAGTGGCATAGTGTGTAGTGATGTGGCTATATCAGAAAATAACATCTGCCTGAGATGCAGTGTCGTTTCTATGTATGTGGGGGCCCTGGGGGGAGACTGCTAGAGATGTTGTTTAGGGCCCTAAGCAGAGACTGCCATTTATGGTAAAAGTACCGTTCGAGGCCACTATAGCACAGGCCCGTAGCGTGCGGGGGGACAGGGGGGCCGGACTCCCCTGCGTTATCTGCACCCCCCCCCTGCTTATTTGTTCTACTTAGTAAAATGTATTACCTGCCCCCCCTGCTATTGCCTGGCCCCTTCTGTAGAATGCCTGGCCCCTGCTGTAGAATTTTCACGCTACGGGGCTGTAATAGCATCAGATTTAATAAAAAAAAAAGATGTTAGAACAAACTTCCACTTCAGTTGAGGGTAACTAGTCTATCGCCCTCTTCGTCTCTCCATAAAAAAAAGTCTAAGAGACATTAAAATATTCTATGTATTTAAATCTAGTTCAACTTTAAAACTTGCATCTCAGTGACATAAAAATATATATATAAAAAGTGCCTCATAGCTGTAATCTGTCCTAGATCTTTTTTTTTTGTTGTCGGGTGTAATCGACCCAGATACACAGCAGTTCATAAACATGCACCCACACAACATCAACAACACATTCGCCTCCACACAAACTAACATAAATTAATCTACCCCTGCCTGCCAATCAAAGCAACCAATCACCGTTGGACAACTTAATGTTAAAGAGTCATAAAGGAATATTCCACAGGGCTATGTGTCTAAATAAGGTCACACACACTAAACAATGAATTCATCCAAGTATAACAAAGAGTGAGTAGGGGGGAAAAATAGACTAATAAAACAAATCACTATTGGTTACAGCAGTAGTTCTCAATCTGTACTCCATCGAGTCCATTATGGCTCCGTGAGCCATTTTCTTTGAGCTATGCGGCCATGAAAATAAAACACATGAAAATATTTTTACTTTTATGTCCTAGATGGTTCTGCATGAGAGAAGCTTGTTACGGCCTTCGCGTCTGTAGCAGGGTGCCTAACCTTAAATGGTACGGTAACCGTTCGGCTAGAGACAAAAACCTCATTTCGGAACTAAACCAATTTGCCTGGCGTAATTTTAAGTTTCCGAAGACCAGAGCGGAACATAATGAATTAGCCAAGAGGAACATGGCAACTATTGTGCGCGCAGCCGTCCTGTTGTGACTTGGTTACCAATAGGTTCGAGTCGACTATTTAAAGATGTTGATTGTCCAAAGACACAGACAACGGGTCTAGAGTCTGTCAAGCTGATATATCTGTTGGATCAGTTGTACATACGCTCATTTTCTTTGTTCTGTACTAGAAACCTACAGGATTTAGTTTCAATTTAAAAGATTAATAAAGACAAATCAATCAAATCGAAAATGACCAAAGAAATCGATATGATTAACAGAGATCCAAACAACCTTAATGACCATGTTAAGGTAAATACAGCAAATTTTATAATTATACGCTTGTGATGAGTAATTTTTTTTTGTACATTTTCACTCAAATAATAATCTAATAATATGTCACGTTATACTAACCAATGTTACCCTTTTAATAACTAACATTTTAACTCCGAAAAATATTTAGCATGAACAATTTGGTCCAATAGTGGGTTATTGTCGCCTTTGTTAATCTAAAAAAAAAATTTCAATTTTTATTAAATCTTTGGCAAACGTTTAGCTTTATCGGATACAGTATTGTGTTGATTATTATTTAAATAAATCAAACTGAAAATATTGATAAACCAACTTAGGCCATTGTAAATGCTTGAAATCCCCATTAAATTTTTACCTAAAATGACTTTGCAGCCTAATTCACTGCATTCACTGTTTCTATATAAAAAAATGCTTACTTTATCCCTAAAGATTATATATTCTTAAAATACCCCTAAAGATCATATATTCTTAAAATATCCCTAAAGATTATATATTCTTAAAATATCCCTAAAGATCATATATTCTTAAAATATCCCTAAAGATCATATATTCTTAAAATATCCGTAAAGATCATATATTCTTAAAATATCCCTAAAGATTTATATTCTTAAATCAAAATAAAATCTCATTTAGTGCATCCTTTTTATTTATTCAGTGTTTCGCAAACATATAGGTTTTGGAATCGATACCAAGTTTATACTGAGATTGTTGCTCTTAGCTTTGAACTCCACATTTCCTTCCATACTCTTTTTTAAAATCTTGAAAAAGTTCTGCCTGATTAGTAATCAGCACAGACGGCCATTTTTTACTTTTTTTTTCAAAATGAGTTTCAGATTGAACTTTCATCTAAATCATTTAAAAAATCAACCAATATCTATTCTGACGGAGACGGGTGGTCGTGCGGTGTAGAGCGCTCGATTGTCGACCGGAGAGTCCTGGGTTTGAACCTCAGTGTTTTTTTTTCAGGTCCTGGTGTAAGTCCCCCAAAGTCCAATCAGCTTTAAATGGGTCCCCGACCTGACATAAAGTTGACGGAAGTAAAGGCGGCTAAGCGTTGTGCTAACCACACATTCCCTTCATATGCCGAGGTTACTGAAACCGTTGTATTCTACATTTCATCTGCCCCGATGAGTCCTTAGTGGCTCAATGGGACTTTACTATGTATTCGAAAAGTATTCAAAGAAAAATCGTTTAGTTTTTAGTTAGCTAAATAGATTGACAGACAGACGGAAAAAAACAGTTGTATAGAACTAACGAATTTAAAAGATTAATAAAGACAAATCAATCAAATCGAAAATGATCTGTGAAGTTCCCTGTAAGGATGTGATGTTTATCTCTAAAATCCTATAAATCGTTAAGATCGGGGGAGATTTTGATTTTTTTTTTGTTTTGCAGTGCCCCTTTATTGATGCCCCTACAATAGCCGTGGGAGACTTTATCCATGACCTGAAAAATTGATATATTTATTGATTTTCTGCAAGTTAACCTTCATGCGTTGCTGAAAGATAATAATATTACCTTATGGAGACTTTAAAGTCGGCTGGATTTAGGTTAATTATATATCACCGGTTTCTGTATCCACGTAGCTCGCCAATTTTATATTTTCTTTTTTCCGTCCAACATTTCTCAGGTACCGTCCATTGTTAAGCTAGGTGGGATTACGCCATCACTGGGGTTAAGAAATAAAGGGAACTTAATGATCAGTTTGTTGATATGTTTTACTTCATTCTCGTCACAGGTTATGTTTGAGGAGGTCATCGGGGAGCCAGACGGCGCCCACTCTATCAACTGTATCTGGAAGTGCGCCTACAGCTGTTTTGAATTCTGGAAAGGATGCTGCTACAAGATGATGACCCTCTTCTGCGGCATCCCCCTGGCCATCTGTTGGGGCTGTGAGTTCGCCTACATCACCTTCGCTCACGTCTGGTACGTCACCCCCTGCATGAGGTGCTACATGATCAACTGCGGCTGCCTGCAGAAGTTCTACGGCACCTGCCTGCAATGCTACCTGCAGCCTTTATGCGAAGCTCTCAGCTTCTTTTTCAGCAACATCAAGGTCACTAATTTTTCCGGATAAAAACTACTACCATCCAAACAACTACTACCATCCAAACAACTACTACCATCCAAACAACTGCTACCATCCAAACAACTGCTACCACATAATTAAACAATGCTGTGTTGAAAAGAAAAAAAAATGAACGAGACCTATCAATGACAATAGCTGTCATTTTTTTTTTATTTTTTTAAGTTTCAAGATTATAAAAGCTAAATAAAATAAAATTGAATTTTTATTTTAACTTACATCTAGCGGCAGCTGTAAACTTTCTCGATATGTCACCATTATCGTTTGGATGGTGAATTAGTGCCATCATAGGTGTGAGTGTGATATTGTTTGTTTTATTAACTAAAGAAGTCCAGAGGAATCTATGCAAACGAAGTTTTAGTGAGGAAATTTTAATGAATACAGATCAAAGTAAATAAAAATAGAATAAAAAAGTCTATAAATAAAAAAAAAAAGGATGTTGTTATTAAGTTTTTATCAAGAAAATTGTGATATTTATTACATAAATTCAAAGGTTTATCTTCTATGAACACTTCTTAGAATAATATATATTAAAAAAAAAACTTGCCATGTAAATAAATAGATTTGTTACCATCTGTTTTTTTTAAAAAATAATTGTGTAAATATTTCTACCTTGTTATTTATTATTAAGCAAAAAAAAATGGCTTTTGAACTTTTGTATTTCTTTTATTGTAAACAATTTACTCTGAATCTATTTATTCGTATGTTCGACCAACATTTGTCGATAAAATGTTCGTTACATCAGTTTCCAATGAAAACAAAATAAATTATAGAAGTGAACTGTTAACAAAAATATTAGTTTACTTCTTATGTTCTGATTAGAGAAAGAGAGAGAGAGAGAGAGAGAGAGAAATAGAGAGAAAGAGAGTGAGAGATAAAGAGAGAGATGGAGAGATAAAGAGAAAGAGAGAGAGAGAGAGAGAGAGAGAGAGAGAGTGATAGAGAGAGAGAGAGAGAGAGAGAGAGAGAGAGAAAGAAAGACGTGGTGAAGTTATAGGCCGTCGAAAGGGTAGGGGGGGGGTTTCAACACTTGTCAGGGGCCACGATTTAAAACGGCCCTGCCTGATAGGGGGGTGGGTCGGGGTTTGTTGAAAGATGGCCTTGCTGTCAGACTTACATGAAGACCTTTCGTCGGGTGCTGCTACAGTTTCAAAGCTCAGTTACATCAAGTATATGTGTTTCTTTAAACTTTATGTCAGCTCCAATGAGTCCGGGTGCGTCCGTCCATTAGACGCCTCGATTGTGTGAGGTGACAGTTATGAAACGTCTCAAAAAGTTCATACATTTCGCGGACATACTAGAAATTGTTGGCCATGTAAAACGACAACATAAAACAAGATGGGGCTGTTTTCCCAGCATCCACTTATGATCTCATCTGCTTCACAATACAGTTGAATTATTTAATCTTTTATTTTTGGCATGTCTGGCGCAGGAAACTGGTGAGGGGTGGGTGTGGGGGGAAGGAGGGGGGGAGGGGTTCATCCCAACCACATGTCAAGGCTATTACTTTTTTTTAGTATTTGATCTGCTGTAAAATGACTTAGACATTGATGGTAGTTTGTGCCCATATATCGCCCTGGGGTGGGGGGGGTCGTGCCATAGATCGCCCGGGGGGGGGTGCCCATAGATCACCATGGGGAGGGGTGTGTCTTAGATTTCGCTGTCAGCGACACTAAGTATCGACTAAAAATCAATAGTTAAAAAAAACTATGTGTAGGAATACAATTTTAAACTACACCAACAGTTTGATGAAAAACTAATCTAATATAATAATAGCGGTCTCGCGTCTGCGTTAAATCGAAAGTGGAAAATAAGAATTCAAAATGGCGTCTTGCCCACGTCTCGATTCGATAAATGTTTGTTTTTTTTTAAATCACAGTTTTTAATAGTTTCTCCGGCTTTTAAACATGAAATCCAAAGGTCTAAATGTTAAAAATTCTATTTAAATATGCTTTTTTTTTTACGACATATTGCATCTTTAAATTGAAATAAATTCATTAAAAAATCGGATCTGTCCGAAACCAAAAGTAACCTAGTCTACTGATCAAACCTAAGGGAATATAACTCTATACAAAGGTTTTGCATTGTACAGCTAGTATATAATAAACTTCTCTAGGAAAATAAACTAGGTAAAAAAATATTCATCAAACTGACTGGATATTCAATATTTGTAAAGGATCTATCTATTAAGAGTTTTACAGTGATACCGGAAGTAAGATTAGCATGCCGAGAGGGGGAGATATCTTAGAGCTTTACTGTAAGTGTAATGGAGATAGTCGACACCTCAGAAATGTAGCACGGAATTTGCTCTAACAGTTCATGCACGACTAATATTTTCCTTTTCTATTAGTCTTGGGTTTTTTTTTATGTTGTTTGTTAAAGTATTTGCTAGCCTTCAACAAGAAAAGTATGTGTGTGTGTGTGTGTGTGTGTGTGTGTGTGTGACTGTGTGTCTGGTGGCGGGGGGGGAGTGAGGAGGGGGAGAGGCTCTGAACATGCCAACCTAAATAAACATAAATGTACGCCTACATTTACAGGTCAAAGGGCATCGAGATTTTGTATTTAACGTCACCGTAAAGTGTACATACTTGACATTGAGATTTCTAGCTCCGTTCCTTACTTTGTATTATATATATATATTGGTGCGGCCCTATCCATAGATTAGATGAGATAGATTAGATAGACAGAGACAGGACAAACAGACAGACAGGCAGATGATATATAGATAGATTAGATAGATAGATAGATAGATAGATAGATGGATGGATAGATAGATAGATAGATGGATGGATAGATAGATAGATAGATAGATAGATAGATAGATAGATAGATAGATAGATAGATAGATAGATAGATAGATAGATAGATAGATAGATAGATAGATAGATAGATAGATAGATAGATAGATAGATAGATAGATAGATAGATAGATAGATAGATAGATAGATAGATAGATAGATAGATAGATAGATAGATAGATAGATAGATAGATAGATAGATGCAGCCTTACAAAGGGGGGAAGGGACGCACTGCGAGGGGCCCTTGGGGAGTGTTAAATGAGGTGGAGGGGCTAGAGTTTATTTTCTTTAAAGCTAGGTTAATATAAAAATCTCCTAAATGGGGGCCCCCTTTAATAGCGGGGCACCTTTATTGACGGGGCATGCTGCTGTCGTTCTAGTTGCCACCCCAAAAGGACGTTGCTGTTTTCTTAATCATGCCCACTCTACAACAGTTTCACTTCTTACTTGCTGACCTCATTCTTATTTCATTGACTTCATCGGGGTGTTTTCCTTTTATCGAACGCTTAAAATCTCCCCCCACCCCCCACTCTCCCTCTACCCTTATACAACTATATTATAAATAACACAACAGTTGAACGACTACACTTATTGTGGTAATTTTAATTTTTTTACCCCTGATATCGGACGCGCAAAGGTTAAAAAAAAAAAACCCACCAGTATGGCGTCATCAGTTGTTGCTCTTTTATTTTCGGGAAGTTGTATTACTAAATCTGCCAACCTTGATTATTTTATTCATAACCGGATATAGATATTAGTTTATCCATCTCAATGATGGCGGGTGCACAGCATGTAGCTCTTTAGATAATTTTTTTGACCACACACAAAAAAGTTGGCAGCTATGGTTAGATCTGCACACGGGTAGAGGCTACCGCTAGACATAAAAATAATGAATTGCTATTATTGTAGTGAGAGGTTGGGGAGATACAATTAATTAACATTATGTATCATCATTACATATCAAACGCGGCAACTTATAAGAGAGAAAGAGAAAGAGAAAGAGAGAGAGAGAGAGAGAGAGAGAGAGAGAGAGAGAGAGAGAGAGAGAGAGAGAGAGTTACGTGTATATTGTAGCCCTAAATGACCCTTTGCCAGTGAAAGGGTTGTAAAAAAAAATGCCCAGTTATTTTTGCTACTTTGACACAATTCCTGGGAGGGGGGTGGGGTGCGTGTGAACAAAACCTATTTAAAGGGAACATAAACCTTTTAAAAAAAAACTGTATTCAATGAACCGTGATTTATTTTGATTCAGTTCATTGCCACCCTAATAATACATGGAAGTGTGTGGGGAAGTTAGGGGGAGGAGGGGGGGGAAGGGCCGTCACCTTCCTGGTCGCCACAACAAAGTGTCTTGTTGGCGCGAGTTGCCAGGAGCTAATCACCATAACAGAACCTGAGTTGCTGGGGGGGGGGGGGGGTATTTTTTTAGATGTTGGTGGCATGGTATGTTTTTTGGCCGCCTTTCTTGCTGGGGGGTTATTGGTCGAACGATGCAGTCTGCCGTAAGAAATGGGAAGGGACGGGGACAAATGGCGTCACGCACGTTTTGCGCCATTCCCCCCTCCCTTGCTTAAAGTTTTTTTTTTATTGTAAAAATGCAATTTTTTTAATGATTTTTAGTGTAAGGCTTAAGTAACAAAGATTATAATATTTAATAATCATATTTTAGTAATTTTTTTTTTTTACTATTTTGATTTGGCGGACCATAAGCTTACCTTAGATGACCTATTTACTGGTCCGCGAGAGTAAAACTCAGTATTTAAGTGGTCCGCGAGGTACAAAAGTTTGCCGACCGTTGGATTAGGCAATATTACTTTATTGTTGCTTTCAGACGCTGTTTGTACATAGGAGATTTGATTAGAGAGCACACAATTACCAATTTAAAAACAAAACACACAAATCTACACTTTCTAATATTAATATATATATTTTTTAAGTGCTCTAAGACGACCCAGCTAGAAACCCATCCTAAATGACCAATTTTTATACTTGTTTCTTCTAAATGCCCCCCCCCCCAACACACCCAAATGACAACAACGAGAGGGCAACTACGACTGGAACAAGGGCAGTTCTTTTTTGGCAGGCTGCCTAGAACCCTCTATGCAGAGTCTATGCCAAAGGATGTTTCAGTAAAAACTCCATTCAGATGTCAAGGTTTCACTGCCCCGACGAGGTCTTTTGTTTAGGTCCACAACATACCTATGAAAAACTTATGAAACCTTATAACTGCTCTTCTGTAATAATTTTTGTAGTACTTATTATTTTTTTTTTGATACATTCAGTCGTGATTACCACGGAGCTGGGAGGATCAAAAAGTGGGATACGTGTGACTGGGATCGCTAGGGGGTTTTGAACCCACGACCTCCACCACGTTCATTAATCTCACTATCATTACCCGCTATAGTATAGGCCGACATCATTTTTTTTTTGGGGGGGGGGGGGTCATAGACAGAGATTTGTAGATATATTTGGCGAGCGCTTAGATAAAGTAATCTAAGTAGTCTAGTTTTCCTATCCTCACGCTAGAACAGTTTTGTCGGCATTCACTGTTTTACTTCAATAAAATATGAAACACCTTAGTAGCAAAATAAGGTCAGCCGAGGCCGGGGGGGGGGGGGCATAAGAAATTATTTGGTCGTATAAAAAAATACAAGTGTAAAGTTTGTGCTGCATCCCCCCCCCCGTTCCGACATATGGGCGCCCGGTTCACCCGACGTTGATATCTTCATACGATAAATATGCAGAAGCGTAACCAGCGGTCGGGGGTGCAGCCCTCAATTTCAGTCCCCAAGAACATTAAAGTTGTATAAATGCCCCCCTCCCTCTCTCTCTCTCTCCTCCGGGGGTGGACCCCCCCCCCCTTAGTTACAGCTCTATTTAATGTAAAAGGAAGTAGTAAAACACCAATTCGATCTTGAAGAATTTATGTAGCCTACATTCCTTTCAAACTTTATGATTTGGGGGCGGTGGGGGGTGGGGGGCGTAGCTAACAGAGCTGTCATTGCTTCTAGAAGAATGTTTAGGAATTAGATGGAAAGTGATATAATGGCAGGTTATTTAAAAAAAAACAATGTCAGGGGCCCCCCTGCGTTTTTTCTGCCCCCCCCCCTGCGTATTTGTTATATTTAGTAAAATGTATTACCTGCCCCCCCCGCTATTGCCTAACCCCTGCTGTAGAATGCCTGGCCCCTCCTGTAGAATTTATTTTCACGGGGCTCCCACTCCTGTATCAAAGTGAACATTCGTTCAGTGTCCCTCACGCGACCCTTACTTAGAGCCCCGAAAATGGCACTCGCCCTAGGCCGTGCCTACTGCTAAAGCCGTATCTGGTTAGGTGTATCTGTGTTAGTCCTGTATTTATTCATACGTACGATGTCTTCAGTAGAAATAAGCATCAATATTTGAGTATGTGTATGTGCAATTTGTGTGAATAAAAAAGAAATCGCTAAAAAAATACTTCTTAAATTTAAAGGGAAGCTATTCATGTATTTACCTAGGCTCGTTTTTTTGTATTGTAGTTATCACCCTTCAAATATGTTGTCACCATAGATATAAAGAACTAGATCGACCACACTTATCATTTAAGTTCTTAAACGGGAGTCGTTCATGGGCATACTTCATGGGCCACCGCCATTTAATTTGGTGCTCATATAAACTACACTGACATACATAACTCACATTGATAAAACAAAAAAATATTTTACGGCGATTTTATTTTTCATAAAATCGAACATTATTTCTTTGAACTAAGCAACAATGAGACCTAGCTGGACACTAACTAAATTTATATGTTGACGAGACGTTTTCATAATATATATTGTTGCATTGATTGAAAACAGGCTTCCTTAGAGACTTAATCAAGCTTTCAGCATTTTTTTTAAAGCTAAGCATGGATAAAATGACGCTTAATATTTTTAAAAGTTAAAGTAAATTATGCCATTTCATTTAATTATAGACAGGCTGTCTATAGTATACGCAGTGACTTGTCAGGGTCCCATGAATGTAAGAGGGTCCCGTTATTATGCCATAATTTATGGCTTGGCAACTTTAGCGACCGCCTATGATCATCACTCCCATTACGCCATTTTTAGATTTAATGCCTATAAAATATAATAATGCTATGGTACTCCTCCACCCAGACTAGTCAATTACATTTGCTTATACTTCTGACTGAAAGGGACCCACTTTAGTCCATCATATGGGTCTTCATATCATCCTCCGGTTGGCCTGTGGGTCCATAATGGTTGTTTAGACAGTATGCAGTACTGATTAAATAGGCATAACGTTTATATCACACAGTCAGTGTGATTACTGTGTAGAAGATGTTTGTATTTTTCTAAAAATATTTGCAAAAGAAAACACATGTCCATTTTTTATTAATATACTAAAATATGTCTTATCGCCATCTATTTGTCTTCTATAAAGAGCAAATAAAAGTATAACTTTCTTAAGCATAGTTGGTCTTTAACATCATGCCAAAATTTATTTTAGCTTTGTAAAAACCTGACTTAGGTATTTTAGGCAGCGTCAGTTTTTATTGTAATGTTACATTGGTATTAGACTTTTTTTTATAACAATTTAAACTATTGTAACTAATTCAATGTAATGATACGAATACAACATTTTAAAACAATTTAAACTATTGTAACTAATTCAATGTAATGATAACAATACAACATTTTAATAAACAAAACAAAAGATAAGTCAAAATACAATTTAGATATTTTAATGGTGATAAAATATTTTTTACAGTAGTATCAAAGAGTAGATATGTGTAAGTTGTCATATTTTTTCCTGTACAATGTATACAAATCTAATTGCATGAATTATTTAATTAACAACATTTACATTATAAAAAGGAAAAACAATTATAATGAAAAAAAGTAATTACTTCTCATGTTAATCTTAATCTTGTAATGATAGGAGCACAGTTATTCATATCATCTGTTTCATATCAAAAAAATATTGAATCTTTCTAAATGGTTTTTTCTTTTTAAATAGTAAATATTTTAAATTTAAATCATGTGTTGTAAAAAAAATTATCATTATATACAATATTCTAATAATTAAAAAAAATTGTGACATATCATTCTACTTTATACATATGATTTAATGAAATAAACTATCCACTTTATTATATTTCAACATTTCAATAGACATAATCATACAAAGCAGCTTAATTTAAAAAAATAGCCAATTAACAAAACAATGTATTTCTTGCAAAACGTGACTGGAAATTTACACTAAACAAATTTGCTTTCAATAGTAAGTTTTTCTGAAATAATATAAAAAATGGGTACATATCTTTTAAAATAGTATTAATAATGACAATGACTAAATAATGACTAAACTTTTGTCTAATACTTTTTTTTCCATTGCTATGTTGGTTAGTGTTACGGTATGGTAGCATCTTAATTTAAAAATTCACCACAAATAAATTTTAGAAAAAAATGTGTACATGAGAGTCAATACCATTGCTTGTTTCTAAAAAAGTTCAGTTAAGTCAGTAAAAAGTTGTTAGTAGGCAGTGACTGCATCATTATCTATTTTGAGGTACACCATTTGTGATGCTGAAAATGTTCATCTGAATTCCAGCATTAGCCTATATAAAATGCTCTGAATTGCAGATGGACAATTGTTCCAACCACAAAAGTGTCTCATGGATGGAAAAAAAAGACCAAAATATCTAAAACATTATTATATATTAAAATGAAATTTACTGTGCCTTTGACAGATTAAAATTTTTTACATCTTGACTCTGATGCAAACTTCAAGGCTATAGCCACAGACAAACTAAGTGTTTGTGTAGCTAATCTCACTTTCATTTTGTTATTTTATAGTGTACATGTTTATGAGAGCATTTGCTGGCTGCCCTTAGACCACTGAACACTTGAAGCTTTTCTAAATTTACTATTTTTTGCCACTAGGCTGTACCTAAATGGGTTCTTACTTTACCTAATTAATGTAATGCTGATCTAAAGTTTTTTTTATTAAATGACGGATAAAAAAAAATGTATGCTGAATGAGAAGTGTACACAAGACGATTGAATTTACTGTTGGTCTAGATTGCAGCCTAAAAGTGAATATATTTTAACATTAACAGAATGAGCATCGTGGTTTAAGATATTACAGTGATATTATTTTCATAAAAGTGTTTAATAGCTTCTAAAATTATATGTATTTAATTTTCTGCACTAATACCATGAATAAAAAGGTACCTAACAGGCAGGGACGAGGCATGAGTGTTGCCGGTCAAAACTCTTATAGAAAAATGTATTGATGTTTTTATGCTATATACAAAGCACAAACAAACAAAGATCTACATATTTGTATAAAGTATTGGACTTACAAAATACACAATTTATAGATAACTAATGTAGTCATTTTATTATGAATGATTATGCTAACTATATTCAATAATCACAGTACCATTATATAGCTAAAAAATTCATAAGCTTTTGGCCAGTAGTAGTACAATGATGAGGCAAACTTGATTTTCTCAGTGCTTTATTCTTTAGTAGGATCTATAATAATTCCACAGGAATATCTGTCAATATTATTGCATAAATTTAATCACAATTTTAATGAATTTTTTTTTTACAGAATTTAGCAGTATTGCAATTATTAAAAAATAAACAAAATTAGTTTTTCTGGGACATTTGTTATTTATGTCTGTTCTAAAAAGTTATTAATCACATTAACATATAATAAATATTTTTATTATTATTGTATTTAGACGCGAGAACAGTGGCGGCGGAACATGGGGCGCAGCTGCCCCCCCCCCCCCCCCCAAAAAATTTTATGGGGGGGCAGCACCCCCCCTTGAATTTCCAGTCTGCCCCCCCCCTAAAATTTTAACTTTGTTTAACTTTTTTAACTTTGTAATTCATTTTAGTTTATATGTATCATTTTCATAATTCATTTTATTTATTTCTTAAATTTAATATTTGAAAGAAATTATAATTAATTTACATTTTACAGTAATCACATTATTGAGAGTTGTTGTGGCATATTTTAAAAAGTGTTGCCATCTACAGAATGACGGCAAATGTAATTTTTAAAGTAAATATAATTATTTATTATCAAATTTCCAACTGTTGAGGAATATTTTCGCCAGAACTATGTTCAGGCTATTGATGCTGTAATTGGAGCAATACATGAACGGTTCACTGAAAATGAAGGACAACAGGTTATGACAAGTATTGAAAAATAATTTGTGGCAGCAACAAATGAACCACAACAGATCAATATGGAACTGGATGAAAACAAATGGCTTCTTGGTTATTCAGAAATTAACTGTGCTCGACTTGCAACACAAATAAATATGTTTTTTGATTTTGGATATACTGTAACGTGTATTGGATATACTGTAATGTGTTTTGGATAAACTGTTTCGTGTTTTGCAAAACTGTAACATGTTTAGGATAAACTGTAACATGTTTTGGATATACAGTAACGTATTTTGGATAAACTGTAACGTGTTTTGGATACAGTGTATTGTGTTTTGGATAAACTGTAACGTGATTTGGATGAACTGTAACGTGCTTTGGATACACTGTAACGTGTTTTGGATACACTGTAACGTGTTTTGGATAAACAGTAACGTGTTTTGGATAAACACTAATATGCTTTGGATAAGCTGTAACATGGTTTGGTTATACTGTAACGTGTTTTGGATGAACTGTAACGTATTTTGGATGAACTGTAACGTGCTTTGGATGAACTGTACCATGCTTAGGATGAACTGTAACGTGCTTAGGTAAAACGTAACATGCATTGGATGAACTGTTACGTGCATTGGATGAACTGTAACGTGCATTGGATGAACTGTTACGTGCTTTAGATGAACTGTAACATGATTAGGATGAACTGTAACGTGCTTTGGATGAACTGTACCATGCTTAGGATGAACTGTAACGTGCTTAGGATGATGCGTAACATGCATTGGATGAACTGTTACGTGCATTGGATGAACTGTTACGTGCTTTAGATGAACTGTTACGTGCTTTAGATGAACTGTAACGTGCTTTGGATGAACTGTAACGTGCTTTGGATGGACTGTAACATGTTTTGGATGAACTGTAACATGCTTTGGATGAACTGTAACGTGCTTTGGATGAACTGTAACGTGCATTGCATGAGCTGTTACGTGCTTTGGATGAACTGTAACATGTTTTGGATGAACTGTAACGTGCTTAGGATGAACTGTAACATGTTTTGGATGAAGCGTAACGTGTTTTGGATAAACTGTAACGTATTTTGGAAATATTTAAAGGATTTTAAACACTGCAAACTAGATATTTTTTTTAAGTTAACTAACTGACATCATTTAAAACATAACTTCTTATAAAGTTGAGTTTTAGAAGCTGGCATTCGTGGATCTGAGGAGTACACTCGTTTTCCAAAGATGTTGTGGACAATATTCATCTCCATGTCAACGTACTGTGAATTTGATTACAATAGTAATATCATTTAAAAATTATACATTGGTTAAAATTTTGTAAACTGTAACATGTTTTGGATGAAGTGTAACGTGCTTTGGATAAACTGTAATGTGCTTTGGATAAACAGTAACATGATTAGGATGAACTGTAACGTGCTTTGGATGGACTGTAACGTGATTTGGATAAACTGTAATGAGCTAAGAATGAACTGTAATGTGCTAAGGATGAACTGTAACATGCTTTGAATGAACTGTAACGTGCTTAGGATGAACTGTAACATGATTTGGATGAACTGTAATGTGATTTGGATGAACTGTAGCGTGCCTTGGATGAACTGTAACATGATTTGGATGAACTGTAACGTGCTTAGGATGAACTGTAACTTGCTTTGGATAAACTGAAACATGCTTTGGATGAGCTGTACCATGCTTAGGATGAACTGTAACATGCTTTGGATGAACTGTAATGTGCTTTAGATGAACTGTAACGTGCATTGGATGAACTGTTAGGTGCTTTAGATGAACTGTAACATGATTAGGATGAACTGTAACGTGCTTTGGATGAACTGTACCATGCTTAGGATGAACTGTAACGTGCTTAGGATGATGCGTAACATGCTTTGGATGAACTGTAACATGCTTTGGATGAACTGTAACGTGCTTTGGATGAACTGTAACATGCTTTGGATGAACTGTAACGTGTTTTGGATGAACTGTAACATGTTTTGGATACACTGTAACATACTTAGGATGAACTGTAACGTGTTTTAGATGAACTGTAACAAGTTTTAGATGAACTGTAACTTGTGTTGGATGAACTGTAACATGTTTTGGATGAACTGTAACGTGCTTAGGATGAACTGTAACATGTTTTGGATGAAGCGTAACATGTTTTGGATAAACTGTAACATATTTTGGAAATATTTAAAGGATTTTAAACACTGCAAACTAGATATTTTTTTTAAGTTAATTAACTGACATCATTTAAAACATAACTTCTTATAAAGTTGAGTTTTAGCAGCTGGCATTCGTGGATCTGAGGAGTACACTCGTTTTCCAAAGATGTTGTGGACAATATTTATCTCCATGTCAATGTACTGTGAATTTGATTTCAATAGTAATATCATTTAAAAATTATACATTGGTTAAAATTTTATAAACTGTAACATGTTTTGGATGAAGTGAAACGTGCTTTGGATAAACTGTAATGTGCTTTGGATAAACAGTAACATGATTTGGATGAACTGTAACGTGCTTTGGATAAACTGTAATGAGCTAAGAATGAACTGTAATGTTCTAAGGATGAACTGTAACATGCTTTGAATGAACTATAACGTGCTTAGGATGAACTGTAACATGATTTGGATGAACTGTAACGTGATTTGGATGAACTGTAGCGTGCCTTGGATGAACTGTAACATGATTTGGATGAACTGTAACGTGCTTAGGATGAACTGTAACTTGCTTTGGATAAACTGAAACATGCTTTGGATGAGCTGTACCATGCTTAGGATGAACTGTAACATGCTTTGGATGAACTGTAATGTGCTTTAGATGAACTGTAACGTGCATTGGATGAACTGTTAGGTGCTTTAGATGAACTGTAACATGATTAGGATGAACTGTAACGTGCTTTGGATGAACTGTACCATGCTTAGGATGAACTGTAACGTGCTTAGGATGATACGTAACATGCTTTGGATGAACTGTAACATGCTTTGGATGAACTGTAACATGCTTTGGATGAACTGTAACATGCTTTGGATGAACTGTAACGTGCATTGCATGAGCTGTTACGTGCTTTGGATGAACTGTAACATGTTTTGGATGAACTGTAACGTGCTTAGGATGAACTGTAACGTGTTTTGGATGAACTGTAACATGTTTTGGATGAAGCGTAACGTGTTTTGGATAAACTATAACGTATTTTGGAAATATTTAAAGGATTTTAAACACTGCAAACTAAAGTAGATATTTTTTTTAAATTAACTAACTGACATCATTTAAAACATACCTACTTATAAAGTTGAGTTTTAGCAGCTGGCATTCGTGGATCTGAGGAGTACACTCGTTTTCCAAAGATGTTGTGGACAATATTCATCTCCGTATCAATGTACTGTGAATTTGATTACAATAGTAATATCATTTAAAAAATTATACATTGGTTAAATTTTACAAACTGTAACATGTTTTGGATGAACTGTAATATGTTTTGGATAAACTGGAACATGTTTTGGATAAACTGTAACGTGCTTTGGATAAACTGTAATGTGCTTTGGATGAACTGTAACATGCTTTGGATGAACTGTAACGTGCTTTGGATGAACTGTAAAGTGGTTTGGATGAACTGTAACGTGTTTTGGATGAACCCTAGCGTGCTGGGCTGGAAAGAATGCTGGAGCAGCCTTTTGAAGGAACAACACATTATAAGGATTTCAGCCAGCAAGAAGAAAAATTAACCTTCCTCGGATGCCACCACATCTAACAAGACAAGTACCAGAGATTGAAAAGAACATTTTACGGTGAAGTAGTTTTATTAGAGTTTGAAGAAAAGAAAAAAAATAAGTTTGATTCAGTTTTCCCATGTTAGCCGGCCTTCTATTAGTTTTGAAAGCATTCTCGACAGATGAAAACAAAATGACAGTCTGATTGGCAGTCTGCTCTTGTGGTGAGATATAAAAAGTATTTCTGAATCCAATGAAAAGAACATTTCTTCTTCCCAAGACTGTTATTTGCATCCTAAGTAGCAAATCAACCCAATGCGAATGAAAAATATCGATCTGAATAGTAAAGAAGAGAAAATTTGGACTGATACCTACAAAGAACGCCCTATTTTGAAAAGAGCATTTGAAAGGGTTGAGCTGGCAAGGAGAGGAAAAAGAAAAACCCTACTGATATCAACATACTAGTACTATTATTACCAATAACCACATCACAAAACGTACTTTGGATGAAGTGGAACGTGTTTTGGATGAAATGTAACATGGTTTGGATGAACTGTAACGTGGTTTGGATGAACTGTAACGTGGTTTGGATGAACTATAACGTGGTTTGGATGAACTGTAACGTGGTTTGGATGAACTGTAACGTGGTTTGGATGAACTGTAACGTGGTTTGGATGAACTGTAATGTGGTTTGGATGAATTGTAACGTGGTTTGGATGAACTGTAACCTGTTTTGGATGAAGTGTAATGTGTTATTGGAATATGTAGGAGCTGATGAAAATATGTAGGCTTATGGGAATATAAGAAGCTTATGGGAATATGTAGAGGCTTATGGGAACATTTCGGAGCTTATGGGAATATGTAGGAGCTTATGGGAATATGTAGTAGCTTATGGGAATATGTGTGAGCTTTAAGGAATATGTATGAGATTATGGGAATATGCAGGAGCTTATGGGAGTAAGTTGGAGCTTAGGGGAATGTTAGGAGCTTATGGGAATATGTAGGAGCTTATGGGAATATTTAAACATTACCTACTTATAAAGTTGAGTATTAGCAGCAGGCATACGTGGATCTGAGGGGTTCACTCGTTTTCCAAAGATGTTGTGGACAATATTCATGTCTGCATAATAGTACTGTTAATTTGATTGAAATATTAATATCTTTTAAAAATTATACATTCATTAAATTTTATAAACTGTAACGTGTTTTGGATGAACTGATATGTTTTTTGGATGAACTGTAACGTGTTTTGGATGAACTGTAACGTGTTTTGGATAAACTAAATCGTGTTTTGGATGAAGTGGAACGTGTTTTGGATGAACTGGAACGTGTTTCGGATGAACTGTAACGTGGTTTGGATGAACTGTAACGTGGTTTGGATGAACTAACGTGTTTTGGATAAACTAAATCGTGTTTTGGATGAAGTGGAACGTGTTTTGGATGAACTGGAACGTGTTTCGGATGAACTGTAACGTGTTGTGGATGATTTATAATGTGTTATGGATGAACTGTAATGCGGTTTGGATGAACTATAATGTGTTTTGGCTGAACTATAATGTGTTTTGGATGAACTATAACGTGGTTTGGATGAACTGTAACAGTGTTTGGATGAACTGTAACGTGGTTTGGATGAACTGTAACGTGGTTTGGATGAACTGTAATGTGGTTTGGATGAACTGTAATGTGGTTTGGATAAACTGTAACGTGTTTTGGATGAACTGTAACATGGTTTGGATGAACTGTAACGTGGTTTGGATGAACTGTAACGTGGTTTGGATGAACTGTAACGTGTTTTGGATGAAGTGTAACGTGTTATTGGAATATGTAGGAGCTTATGGGAATATGTAGGAGCTTATGGGAATATTAGGGGCTTATGGGAATATGTAGGAGCTTATGGGAATTAGAGTAGTTTATGGGAATATGTGGGAGCTTTAGGGAATATGTATGAGACTATGGGAATATGCAGGAGCTTATGGGAGTAAGTTGGAGCTTATGGGAATGTTAGGAGCTTATGGGAATATGTAGGAGCTTATGGGAATATTTAAACATTACCTACCTATAAAGTTGAGTATTAGCAGCAGGCATACGTTGATCTGAGGGGTTCACTCGTTTTTCAAAGATGTTGTGGACAATATAAATGTCTACATAATAGTACTGTTAATTTGATTGAAATATTAATATCTTTTAAAAATTATACATTCATTAAATTTTATAAACTGTAACGTGTTTTGGATATACTGTAACGTGTTTTGGATG
The DNA here is from genome assembly GCA_021962125.1 of Bulinus truncatus. NCBI lineage: Eukaryota > Metazoa > Mollusca > Gastropoda > Planorbidae > Bulinus > Bulinus truncatus. The sequence goes on along the minus strand of JAGDYQ010000059.1, from coordinate 591,310 downwards.
AACTGTAATGTGTTTTGGATGAACTGTAACGTGTTTTGGATAAACTAAATCGTGTTTTGGATGAACTGTAACGTGGTTTGGATGAACTGTAACGTGGTTTGGATGAACTGTAACGTGGTTTGGATGAACTGTAACGTGGTTTGGATGAACTGTATCGTGGTTTGGATGAACTGTAACGTGGTTTGGATGAACTGTAACGTGGTTTGGATGAACTGTAACGTGGTTTGGATGAACTGTAACCTGTTTTGGATGAAGTGTAACGTGTTATTGGAATATGTAGGAGCTTATGGGAATATGTAGGAGCTTATGGGAATATTAGGAGCTATTGGGAATATGTAGGAGCTTATGGGAATATTTGGGAGCTTATGGGAATATGTAGGAGCTTATGGGAATATTTAAACATTACCTACTTATAAAGTTGAGTATTAGAAGCTGGCATTCGTGGATCTGAGGAGTTCACTCGTTTTCCAAAGGTGTTGTGGACAATATTCATGTCTGCATCATAGTACTGTTAATTTGATTGAAATAATATCTCTTAAAAAATTATACATTCATTAAATTTTATAAACTGTAACGTGTTTTGGATATACTGTAACGTGTTTTGGATGAACTGTAATGTGTTTTGGATGGACTGTAACGTGTTTTGGATGAACTAAATCGTGTTTTGGATGAAGTGGAATGTGTTTTGGAGGAACTGTAACGTGTTTTGGATGAACTGTAATGTGTTTTGGATGAACTGTAACGTGTTTTGGATGAACTGTAACGTGGTTTGGATGAACTGTAACGTGGTTTGGATGAACTGTAACGTGTATTGGTTGAACTAAAATGTTTTTTAAATGAAGTGGAACGTGTTTTGGATGAACTGTAACTTGGTTTGGATGAACTGTAACGTGTTTTGGATGAACTGGAGCGTGTTTTGGATGAACTGTAACGTGGTTTGGATGAACTGTAACGTGGTTTGGATGAACTGTAACGTGTATTGGTTGAACTAAAATGTTTTTTAAATGAAGTGGAACGTGTTTTGGATGAACTGTAACTTGGTTTGGATGAACTGTAACTTGGTTTGGATGAACTGTAACGTGTTTTGGATGAACTGGAACGTGTTTTGGATGAACTGTAACGTGGTTTGGATGAACTGGAACGTGTTTATGATGAACTGTAACGTGGTTTGAATGAACTGTAGCGTGGTTTGGATGAACTATAATGTGGTTTGGATGAACTGTAATGTGTTTTGGATGAAGTATGTGTTTTGGATGAACTATATCATGGTTTGGATGAACTGTAACGTGGTTTGGATGAACTGTAACGTGGTTTGGATGAACTGTAATGTGGTTTGGATGAACTGTAACGTGGTTTGGATGAACTGTAACATGGTTTGGATGAACTGTAACGTGGTTTGGATGAACTGTATCGTGGTTTGGATAAACTGTAACGTGGTTTGGATGAACTGTAACGTGTTTTGGATGAAAATGTCTTGGCAGGTTTCAAGAAAAAAAAAAGAATGAAATAATAATGCTGGGCTGGAAACAATGTTTGGGCAGCCTTTTGAAGGAACAAAAAATTATAAGGATGTGAGCTAGCAAGAAGAAAAATTAACCCTGCTTGGATGCCACCAGTGGTGTCAGTGACCCTCACATCTAACAAGACAAGTACCAGAGATTGAAAATAACATTTTAAGGTGAAGTAGTTTTATTAGAGTTTGAAGAAAAGAAAAAAATAAGTTTGATTCAGTTTTCCCATGTTAGCCAGCCTTCTATTAGTTTTGAAAACATTCTCGACTGAAGAAAACAAAATGACAGTCTGATGGCAGCCTGCTCTTGTGGTGAATTTCTGAATCCAATGAAAAGAACATTTCTGCTTCCCAAGACTGTTATTTGCATCCTAAGCAGCAAAACAACCCAATGCGAGTGAAAAATATGGATCTGAATAGTAAAGAAAAGAAAATTTGGACTGATACCTACTAGGGCAGCCCCATTTTGTAAAGAACATTTGAAAGGGTTGAGCTGGCAAGGAGAGGAAAAAAAAAAACCCTACTGATACCAACATACTAGTACTATTATTACTAATAACCACATCATCAAACGTGTTTTGGATAAACTGTAACGTGTAATGTGCTTTGGATGAACTGTAACGTGCTTAGGATGAACTGTAATGTGCTCAGGATGAACTGGATTGTGCTTTGGATGAACTGTAACATGCTTTGTATACACTGTAACGTGTTTTGTATGAACTGTAACGTGTTTGGGATAAACTGTACTGTGTTTTGGATATACTTTAGCGTGTTTTGGATATACTGTAACGTGTTTGGGATAAACTGTAAAATGCTTTGGATAAACTGTAACGTGTTTTGGATATACTGTTATTTGTTTTGGAATTACTGTAATTTGTTTTGGATATACTGTAACTTATTTGGGATAAACTGTAATGAAATTTTCAGTATTTTACTCATTGTTTTATCCTGAGTTGAATGATGTATTTATCTCAAGTGTAGCTTACACACAGAATGCCCTAAAAATTTCCAAACATTGCACTTTAGACAGTTTTCATCAATATTTGACCCGGTATAGCCAAGAACCTATAAGACATGAAATGATGTTTGTTATATAATTTGTAAGTACCATATATGTGTTTATTATTTTGATAGAGAATTCCTGTTAATAAATAATAGTGAGCTCATGGTGGGCCCCTTTAAGCATCATGATCGTCCATTTTTTGCACACATTGCGACCCCCAGATGACAATGTGGACAGTAATTCACACTTTCATATTTTGCACACTTGTTAACCTTGGCAAGTATTAGCTATGGTGAAAATCTTATGTTTGTGTCTTGACGCCTTTCTGGTGAAAAATCTGCATGAAATTGCGTGATTTCTACACTATCGTGGACCATAGTAATTTTGAATGTTTGAACTGACATCTTTCATGGACTGGGTTTTAAGCCTGTTGTTTAACAAACAGCTGACAAGCCTGTTGTTTAGCAGACAGCTGACAAGCCTGTTGTTTAACAAACAGCTAACAAGCCTGTTGTTTAACAAACAGCTAACAAGCCTGTTGTTTAACAAACAGCTGACAAGCCTTTTTGTTTAACAAACAGCTGACAAGCCTGTCATTTAACAAACAGCTAACAAACAAGTTGTTTAACAAACAGCAGACAAGCCTGCTGATCAACAAACAGCCGGCATTTTGTAATTTAACTTACCAGCAGGTGTGCCTGGCTCCTGTAGTTGTTCCATTCCTGGGATATTTTCAATGCCATCTTTTTCCATTCGCTCACAAATAAAATTATTGAGCAAATATCAGCCCTGATTTGTTAGAATCGCAACCAATACTTGGAGAATCAATGTTTTACAGGTTTTTTACTTTTTTTTTTCACGAAAAAATTTCATTTAGCTCAGATAAAAACTAGTTGAATTTACTCAGTGTAAAACTGTTAAAATACACCTTAATAACCATTATAAAAAATTGTTATGATGAGGTCTTTTAAGATTATGTATATTACACTTCACAATGTCTGCTAATTTTTCTGAATCTATTTAACCAGGCCTACTTTTAAAAAGAGGACCTCCTGAGTTGCTAGAAGAGTATCTTTCACAGCAAAAATAAAGTCGCCCAGGTTATCTATACTTCTCCTTCTAAAGTTTTGAAATCTGGCCTATAAAAAAACAAAATAATTATGAAGCAAGCAAATTAAACCTCCCAAAAGTTTAAGCAAAACTGAATCATGAATGCATGAAGACAAAAAAAATCACCAACATATCAAATAAAAATTAGTTCTGAATGTATAATAAATAATTATATAAATTTAAAGGTTAAACTAACTATTTATTAAAATTATATTACCTGCATTCTAACACCATGTGCTTCAATGAATTGCACTAAGTCTAGAAAAGCAATCTGTTAAGTAATTTTAAAAAATGTACCCAAAATTATATTGAATTTAAAAAAAAAAAATTAGGAAAAAAAGCAATGAAGAAATAAGTTCCATGTTAACAAAAAAAAAAAATTTTTTAATTTAAATTTTTGACAGCACTGAAATACTTCCACATAGCATTTGCACTCTCAGCTACAGTAGAGATTAAAGAAAAGCACAATTAATCAATTAGTCTACATCAGTGTTTCCCTAAGTGTGGTATGCGTACCCCTGGGGGTATTCTCAAAGAGTTTAGTGGCGTAATGCACAGCTAAAAAGAAAACAGTGAAATGGGGGGGGGGGGACTTTGACCTAGGGTACGCAGTATTACAAATTCAAAAGGTGGGTACACAGATGTTAAAAGTTTTGAAAACACTGGTCTACATTATTTACTTAAGTGTATTGGTGTAGGTAAAGTACAAGAAATGGTTATGAGAAATGAAGATCAATACTGGTCTGAAATTGAAAGTTACATTTTCAATGTTCATAAAAATAGCTCAAAGTGTGTCAGAAATATGAAGTATCAACAAGTAATTTGTAATTATTTATTTAAAGTACAGTGTGTACACTATTACATAAGTAAAAAGTTAAAAACTTCAAGTTGAAAAATATAACTGTAAACTAGCTTTTAAAAATTGTATTACTTTACCTTTTTATAAAATAGATTGTTTTTTGCTTCCTATGAAAGTCATACTTTATGATTGCCAATAATACTTTTACAAAGCTAAGAATAGCTCATTATAAGTACAAAATTAAACATAGTGTAAAGTTCTGAATCCACCAAGACGAAACACTTTCGCGCGGAACCTTCCGCGCGGAAGTCTCAACTTAGCGAAACTCCTGTAGATACACCGGGACGAAACGGTGAGCGCCGAAACAACTCACCGGAAACAAGATTTTTTAATGATTACTTCGCACTTTTTCCTGCTAGTGAAAAAAAAAAACGATACTTTGAAAAGCAGAAAATACTGCATCCCGTGTGCCTTTTTGTTCTTATTACAAATAAATTGTCTAACTGGAAATGGAAAACTGTTTTTTTCTTTAACTTTTTATTTGATCGGTAGCCGTTCATTTTTTTTTTGTTTTAATGATCAGCCAAACATTTATTTAATAGCATTTATGTTTTCAGACAGCGCTTTGATCGGAAGAAATTTTATTTGTAGAATATGTAGATAGACGATTTATATTTTCCTTTCAGAAATTCATATACAAAGACTGGTGCCGGCCAAAACTTATAGTAATTCATGTTTTTCTGTCAAAATTCACTTTGTTGTTGTTGTTTTTAATGAATATACACTAATGTGAATATTTTTTTCTATTCGAATCGACGTTTCTAAGCAGCCATTTTGTTTGTTTATCATGACGGAAAATGTAGCTCTCCGGAAAAAACTCTGCAAGCAGCGAAACTGAAAACTTTCGCTGTTCCGCAACGGAATTCCTGACCGGTGTACATGTTCTCATTAGAATATCATTGCAGCGAAACAGAGATGGAATTCGCAATGCCCTTAGATACCGGAATTTCTTCTTGGTGTATTCATACCTTAACTGTTAAAAACTACTAACTGTCTGACATATTGTAATATGACTTAAAAAATAAGAGTGTAGGGAAAGTATGTATTTCATCAAAAAAGCTATATAGGCCGGGACATTCCCTGGCCATTCTGGTATCGCAGGACAGGTGATGCTTGACTGGGATATATCCTAGGTAAACCGGGGTATCTGTTTTCTTTAAATTAGCACATCGTATTATGACAAAATAATCATTATTTATGAATAGTTTATTGCAATGACATACATTATAAATAATTTATCAAAAAAAAAATAGATATGTAAAAGCTGCTCAGACAAAGATACAAGAAAAATTGCCCAGGAATCCCAAATCATAAAATTACCCACCTTTCCATGTCCATCCTTGTCCAGTATACAGAATGCTGTATCTAGACTAATATCTGGACCAAACAACAATTTGGAACATTCCTCAGGAAACAACTGTTTCTGTTAGAAGAAGAATTAAATTAAATTGTGTCACTTATTTTGAGCATGGATATCGATTCTCATCCTAACCATTTTATGTATTCAAACACAGAGTCAACTGCAAGTATAAATATTACAAAACTCACACATATAAAAATATTCAAATATATTGATGCCATGCGCTATTAATTTTAAGGGTGTGAAATTCTTACATTTCTGCCTGTTTTTAATCAAAATCAAATTTTGCAGGCATGCATCATACACACATAGAGAATGTATACAACAGAACCCTTATAACTTATACTCTAGAGAGAGGTTTAGTTGTTTGTTTTTTTTTTAATAATCTACTCACATCTTGTAGAACACTGTACAATTCATTCTATAAGAATTTCTTATCAATGAATTCCTGGTCTGCCAAATTGTATTTCTTTAAAGCCTGAAATTAAGAAAGAAAAAAAAATCATCCATCAAATTACCATTATGTCGGCATTGTGATTTTCAAATAATTTTTAAAATGATATTTATAAGTTTTCTTTGAGCTTTAGATAAGTCAATAAAATCTGTAAGCCTGCTAACTTTGTGTGATGATTAAATATGTCATTTTAAATGTTTCTGCAAAATGGGATACAGCTAAACTTACACTCATAAAGATCTCAACAGCTTTAACTACATTTCTGTGCTCTTTTCCAGCTTATAAACCCAGACACTGTGATATGAAAACACAGATAAACTCAATTCGGGAAATCAATCAAAGTACAGTAACTGCTTTCTACTTGGAAATTTCGCAAATAAATAAATAAAAGAACAACAAATATTCACTAATCATTATTTATTAGAAAGTATTACTTTTTCATAACTCATAATAACATTGTATACATTTTTTTTCAAAATATTCAAATAATATAGAATCTCTCTGTACAAAATTAGTTTTACATACTTTAGTTCAATAATTAAACAATGAAACAGCGATTTTGTAACTCCGACTGAAGTAATCAGTAATGCCTGAGACTTAAGAAGCCAATAGTCTCTTGACGGAGAGAAATTACTTCCTGTATGATATAATCAAAATGTCTTACAAATAATGTCAAGTGGATGAATAAGCCGCTGTAAGAAAGGGTACTTTTATTTAATTATCTCTATGTTCGATATAATATAGTTTTTTTTTTTTTTTAAACTATACTTTCCAAATGAGGCAAATGATTTGACATACTTATGCCTGATAATGTTAAGACTTTGGGTAAAAAATACTTAAAAGCATGAGTACAAATATCCAAGGTCCAGAAATGTACTCAGTACAGATGCTTGGTTTTGGTAAAACAAGTTAAAGACCCCATCTCTGACTATCATTAATTGTTTATTTGTATGATAAAGAAATAGGCCTTTATTAAAAACATATTACTTTTTCATTTAATTTTGAAATGTTTTTAAATACAATCCCAAAAATTCATTAGAGTTAGCCTAAGCCTAATTCAAAATAAATAAAATTATGACATTGTTAAAATATCTCTTTGGGTATATGAGCATACTTTTGTTTTCCATTAGCGTTTTGTATTCCATCAAGCTGTGAAAAGTATGTCCAATATTTGGAATAATTTGAAAAAATCATAATTAATTTTTTTTTACAGAAATGTATACCATTTTAAGTAAGCTTGGTCAAGGGGCATTTGGTGAAGTTTACCATCTAAAAGTTGCTTGCGGCAACGAAGTAAGTGAATTTTTTAAATTCTTTTTTATACTTTAAAAAAAAAGTGTATTGTATTATTGACTTTAAAAATGTCAGATGATGTATAAACATTTGTGTACTATTTAAATCTATTAGAAGCCAATTTCTACATTGATTAGTTTGACTTCAGTTTTTCTATGTAGCTTTAAAAATAATACACAATCTTTAAAGTAACTTAAAGTAACGTTTGTTTGTTGTTTTTTTTTAATATTTTAGTTTGCATTGAAAGTTGTGTCCACTTACAAAACAGATGAAAAAAAGGTTGACTCTGAGGCTAAGCTGATGACCAAACTGTGCCATCCACATCTTGTTCAGTGTTGTGCTTATTCTGTGGACAGCCAGCATCTTTATCTAGTCATTGAGCTCTGTCACCATGGTAACCTCAGAGATTACCTTAAGGGATGTAAAGGGTCACATTATGTACCAGAAAATAAAGTTCTCCTGTGGCTTGGGCAAATGGCAGATGTTTTAAGAGTAAGCATAAGTATTTTGATGTATCTTTTTTTTAATGGTAAGATTCGTAGAATATTTTTAAATAATTTCTTGCATTGCTTTTATAGAAATTCAAAGTCCTTTCTGTAACATTTGTCAAAATGTATACACATTATTTCCATTTTATTTAAGTAATTATACATTATATGACTAGTTTTTAGCCTGATTATAATGTCAATATGTAAGTCTAAGTACGTCATATTTAAATTATAGATTTAAGATCTTGCTGTGTTGTTAATTTCTTTTAAAGTTTGATTTTATATTTTTCGTAAGAGTAAAGAAAGAACAAAATTTATTGCCCTAGGTCGACTTCTATTAGTAAGGCTGCCAACTACTGCACTGTGACCTTTATCTTAATAATATTTAATCCCAATAATATTTAGCATCTGGTCATTGCCTCAATCACAAAATAAAATGACACTGGGGAATATTGATGAATATAATCATCACAACTACACAGATGTTTTTAAAACAACAAATAAATCTATAGAAAAGGACCACTTACTGATGATTGCAATGATAGATTTGTACAACTGTAGCATTCAAAAGGTTAACAATTTAAAAATTATGATTTTTTATTTATTTTATAAAAATGTATAAATTGCCGATTAAATAAAAATTTTAAAAATTGGAGAGAGAGAGTAGTCATTGAAAAATATTCACATTCGTTTCATAAAGAAAAATGCATTCTCCAAGCAGTTCTATTTTATCATGTGTAGACTTGAGAAGTTTCATTGGCTAATCTTGAACCAATGTCATGCTCAATATTAGATAATAGGGTCTAAAGCCTACTATGTACAATCTTCTTCATTAGCTGGGATGAATATTTTTTAAAGAATCCATTTGAAACAGTCAGATTCGTCCTGATATTTTCAGATTATGAACTCAATAAGATATATGTTTACTTTAAATAGCAAAATTACATACCAATGATTTTATATTGTTGGCAGGGAATGCCTTTATTACCGGTTACTGTGCTTAAGTTTTTTTTTAATGACACCAGTGAGTGGACGGGTGGTCGAGCGATGTAGAGTGTTTGTCTGTCTACCTGAGGGTCCCTTATTCAATCCACATTGAGAACCAAAAGAATTTTTCCATATCCTGGTAAAAGTTTGTTGAAAGTCTCCCAGGCCCTAACTTTATTGAGGAAGTAAAGGCTATCTGTTGTGCTAGACATACCAGACATACTTTATATGCCTTTGATATAGAAACAGATCAATTCTACACTTCATCTGCTCTGATGGCCATTTAGGGCTAAGGGAACTTGACTTAATGCATGTAATAATACTTGTAGCCTACTTATTTCTCCTTTTTTCATTTTTCTTACTAGTGTTAAGTTCAAAATTCATGTACTCAAATTCGGACAAATTTTTTATATTTAAAATTACATAACATGTATGAAGTCTATAATTACATTATGCATTAACTCAAATCACCATTGATTCAATAATCGTGCACAGTATCTGCATGACAGTAGAATCATCCATAGAGATTTAAAACCTGACAATCTTTTTCTAGATGGCAGACAAAACATAAAAGTTGGAGATTTAGGTATTGCAAGGTAAACTAGAAAAACAAAAAACAATCATTATAAATGTGTATTTAATACCTAAAATACTCAGTACTTGAAAATTCCTATTATCCTTTTTTTTAGACATTGCACAATTCTAATTTATTTTTTTCTATCCCGTGAAATTTTAATTATCATTTATTTTGCATATTTGTTAACTTTCAACAGGGAGCTAGACTTTACAAATCAGAAGCTGGAAACATTTATTGGAACTTATCTATATATGAGTCCTGAGTTGCTGAAAGGGGAATCGTATACTACTAAGGTAAAAAAAAAAACAAGTTTTTTTTTGTATTATGTGTGTTTTTTGTTTGTTTGGTGCTGTTTTTTTTATGAACTAAACATATTGACATTAGATGTGAAAAATTTCATTTAGCTCCAAACGGGCACATATATTGAAATTTCTCATACAATTAATTTATTTAAAAAATTTGAACATTAGTACCTGTATTAACAAATCTTGACATTTTTCTGTTAAATGTACAGCCTTTGTATCTGTCCCAGAAATTTAATAACGAATTCTCATTTCTAAAATTTTTTTTATCATTGTGTATTTCCGTTTTAACATGGAATCTTTTACATTTTTCGATTAATGAAAATTAAAAATCATTCTACCAATCAGACTGACATCTGGAGCCTAGGTTGCTGTATTCATGAAGTGATGACACTTTCACCGACCTTCGTTTGTGAGAGCATTGCCGAACTTGTTAAAAATGTGACAAAAGGAAAGGTATGTCATTTTTATTCCTCCATTGTAAAAATGTGTATAAAGTAGACTCGTGATTATCCTACCTGATGTAGTTTTTAAAAATTACCATTTTTTCCTAAGCCTCATTTTATTACAAAAATTGTTATCTTACCTAAGCTGCATAGACTAAGAATTTTACATGAAAATTTAGTTGATATATTTTAAAAAAGTGCACATGAAAAAAACTTTGGTGTATACAATTTACTTATTATCTTGGAATTGAAAAAAGTCCTAATAGATATAAAGTAGTTTTAAAGATATTATTTTGAAAAAATAATTTTTGTCAGAAATGTGAATAACCAGATTTCTTTTTTAAACATTTTCGACACTAATTAATTAAATCAAATAAATATACCTTCCATTTTATCTCAACGCTTTTTAAATTTTTTTTTTGTGAAGCAATATTATCTTTTGATCCATGTTTTTTTAAGCCTTATTTAAACAAATAACTGATGGTTTTATTATATGTTTTAATGTGTATCTATTAAAATTAATTTCACAGATTGGGCCAATGCCAAATATTTATCAGTCGATTTTGCAAGAGCTCATTCATAGAATCTTCACTGTTAAACCTAAAGTACGCCCAGATGCTACAGATGTTCTCTTTTATGTTTGTGTATGTAGGAAGCATAGTATTTTATTTAACCAGACTTAAAAAATAAGATTGGATCATGATTTAGTTAAATTTAAAAAAAAAAATTGAATCTGTTTTCGGATATTTTTTTTCTTTTTTGTTTTTATTTAAATTTTTCAAAAATTTTAAATGTTTTATTTATTTTCAGCAAATACAAGGCAGGCCTTATATGGCAGGTCCCCATAAACCAATGGATAGACTTCCTTTAGACACAAAACTTTTATGCCAGTCTTTAAAGGACTTCCAAGACAGATCATCCAGACCACTTCCCAAGCTGAAAAAACAGAATCCAGGATCATACAAGCAGAAATCTGACAGTTCCTTTAACCCTGACAGCCTTCACAGCATCAGTTCAGATAGCTCTTCTACGTCTGATACAGAGGACTTAAAAAAAAAGAAACCAAGTTCTGAAGGTTTGTTGTGTTTGTGGGTTGTTTTTTTTTTTCAATTACAGTTTCATTATAGTTTAATATTTCTCCTGTGAAAAAAATATGTTTATTCGAAAAGTGGCTTTTAAAATTAGTTGTATACATGACGTGAGAAAAATGTGATTTTTTTTTTAAATTAGTCGTATACCTTGCGTGTTTTTCTAATTTTTTTAAGCACAGTTTTTTAACATTTCTTGGTTATGAACTCCAAGTTGCCAACATGAATGACATATTTAAACTATTAAATTTTCTGGCCAAAATAAAAGTCCCTTTGACCAAATTAATGTTATAGCACTACGTTAGATTTAGCATAAATCTTTAATTCCTCTGGCTCATCGCTAATACCTAATTGAATTTTAGTGGACTGACCAGTTCTCATTGTTAGTACATTAATGTCATGCCCACTCCACCTCCCTATCATGATATATGGCCTGTAGGGGTCATTTAATTATCATGTCTTCCATGATTCTCATACCTATGCTTTTGGGCACCATAGCATCCGCTGACCATTTTGTATGTGCCCACCACTTCTCTGCAACAAAATTTTAATCAGCGGCTTTTATTTGAAGTTACAGCTATATTTAATGCTATGTAATGTTCAAGAGTTTTTAAATAATTTTCTTAGTTATTAAGTGAAACAAGCTCACTTTTAAAATCTATCTAGAGGAAAGAACGGCTAGCAGTAATTTTATGAAAGATCTGGCTGAAGAATCACTGCAGCTTTTAAAATCAAGAAATGGATCCGCTCCTCACCAGGTAGATACATGTATTGCTTTTTTAAGAAACCATAAGGTATCAAGTCTTAGAAATTTTACAAACATATAATGAAACTTAAATATTTCATAAGTTTGAGATTTTCCCTTTCTTATAAAAGTATATGCATATTTTAATTGCAGTTTTTTTTAAAGTTTACTGAATTTATTTCACATTTCTATGCATTTAAAACATCTAAGGCTTCTTATGTCAATTTTCCACTTTTTTTTAATCGCTATTCATTTTGTTGATAACTAGCCAGAACTATTGAGTGTATGGGAATTTCTGTCAAAAATAGTACAAATGAATGGGGATAAAAAATAAAAATCATGCAATAAAGACATCATGCTTATGTATTTAAATTGTTTATGTCATTTAGAAATTGAACACGCCCAGTTTCAATGACAGCTCAGATTTTGACAGTTTGGTCACACTGTACACTAGAGCTCAGAAAGTCACATTTGTGAAAAACAATGCCAGAGCTTCACATACATCAGAGTAAGAATTAAGTTAAAAAATGATAATTACCTGTGTTATCTCAATATGAAGTAATATCCAGTTGATAAAAACATTTTGTGAAATAATAATTCGGTTCACTCCTTTAGGGGGGGGTTCTGTAAAAAGGACATTGCACCTGTATGGTCAGTTTATGTGTGTCATTTCTACATGCCAGGAATGGTGACACATGAGGTCAAAGAGTTGCAGTCTGAGTTGTTCATATATTAGTTCCCTTCTTAGCCCTAACGGGCCTTCGGGGCAGATGAAGTGTAGAATTCATCTGTTTCTATAACCTCGGCATATGAAGGGATTGTGTGGTTAGCACAACGCCCAGCCGCCTTTACTTCCCCAACTTAAAGCCAGGTACCCATTTAAAGCTGGGTGGACTTGTGGGACGACTTTGCACCGAATTTCATCTGGAAAAATTCCATGGGCCTCACCACCGGGGATCAAACCCAGGACTCTCAGGTCGACAGTCGAGTATCTACACCACTCGGCCATCCGTCCCACTGTTCATATATTAAGAAGTATTATAGAAGCTACACTATGGCCAATTTAACAAGATTTAGAAAGAAAAAAGGAATGAAAATTTGTTTAAAAATAGGAGCCACTCTAAGCTAAAAATTCTTAATAGTTACATTCGCCCACCTTTGATGTTTGCCATATAATAACTATCTGTGCTGGAGCTGAGATGAACAGGCATGGGGGTGAATTTCAGTGCTGGCTTTAGTAGAATATATTGTTATCATGCATTATTTTGGGTTATTTGTTAATTATGTTAAGTTTACTACTACATGTGATTTTTTTTTTATACATTTACATCGCAGTTTACATGTGCTAATAATTTTTGTGCCAGAGACTATTTTATTTTGGTCCATTATCTAGAATATTAACTCTAAAAATTAAAAAGTAGTTCACTTCTAGGTGTGGTTGAAATAAATTATTTTTAATACAAATGGCGAAGAAGTAGTAGTTGACCGTAACATTATGCTACGAATTGCAATAATTTTCTATCATAATTTTATTTGTGTATCAAACATAATGTTTGAAACATCTATACCAGTAAAAATGTGCTAGCCTCATTACATCATACACACATACAATGTTGCATTGAATCAGAATTTTTTCCAATTTTTTTAGAACAAAGGTGATAGATTTTAAAGTTCATGTTCAACACATACCAAAATCTAGTTTTATGTTAATAATTTCTCTTTTTTTTTATTATTGGCAATTAATTTCAATTTTGAACTATTCCTAAAGGACAATTTTTTTTCCTATAGTAATCTGACCACTGACGTGAAGCCAGAAGTCATTGAGGCAGCCAAAGATGTCATCCGGTTGTTTGAACATCATGACCCCAATACCATGGATGTAAGGTTAATTTCATTTAGCTGGACATAGCTTATTGTAATTTTTCTTTATGTATAAGTAGTGAAAAAAATATTTATCTTATATATATTTCTTCATAAATACATGTACTAGTATATTAATCCGTTTTCAGGCCACCCTAACAAGAATAGAATGTTCAATGCGTCCGTCAGGGGTTAAAAGATTGTGCACCCCTATTCTAGATGTTATTTGTGTAGTTTTTTTTTTTTTTAAATTGATGCTAAACATATGTTAGCATACAATTTTATAGCCTTCCCTTTTTTTTAAGGGCCTATTATTTTCCACTGCATCTAAAACCCCAGCCATCATAAATCTACATCTTCTACATGGTATACATCTTTATTCTGTCATGAAAATTACATTTGATTGTAAATTATAACCATGTTTTGATAATAAAATGTACCCCTAATCTGATTATATAATCCATGTTTTGATAATAAAATTTTCCCATGTTTTGATTATGAAATAAAACCCTGTCATAATACTACCACGCCAAAAAAATGTCAACAAAGATAAACTGAATTTTAAAAAATACATGCAAAAAATTTCATTGCAGTTTGCTTTGATTTTGGCACTTTGATAAAATCTCATTTACAATACCTGAACTAGTGCATATAAAGTAAGCTGTCTCAGCTCTGCCATTATTGTTGTAATTTAATGCCCATTCATTTCTACTGTTTTATAATAAACTTTATAAGCCTCGCAAAAGACTTTTTCTCTTTTTTCCTTTTCATATTTGGCAAAGTCCAAAGAATAAAAAAGGCGCTTGGTCAATATTTTTTTTCACTTAATAATTCAAAAAGTCATGCATAAATTCACTTTTTTAGCATGTTTTAATTATTATTTTTTAAGAAAACTGTTTAAAATATGTCAAATTCATTCTTGTTTGTTTTATACCTAAAGATGATGCTCATTCAAGTTATGGGCCTTCGAGATTTTACAGTCTACGGCCATTTACTAAAAAGTCAAGTTTTACATCCTGAGAGAAGCATTTAACGGTACTTTAACTAGTCTTCAGAGGTCTGCAGTAGAATGTTTGATGTAACAAACTTAATTATACTGAGAATAATGATCTGTTATTATTTACTGTAAATCAATTTACCTGTCTGTTAATTTATAGACTTTTTGATAATCTGATAAAGTTTTTTTTGGTTATTTTTCTAAAGAAAAAATATATACATGTTCTTGATCAATGTATTATTAATTATTATTTCATTGGATGACTAAATAATCAAAAGCTAAGTCAAAGTCCTTCTCATTATTTTTTTTTTTTTAAAGTTTCTCTCAACCCTGCAGCAAAGTTTTATAATAAGTAACTCAGATATGTCACCAATCAAAAACCTGTTAAAAACCTTGAAAATTTATCCGCGAACTAAACTTTGATATTCATACTGGTCTGTGTTTAATTTTTTCATCCAACCTGGGTCTTTAAAAAAACAAGAATCTGACTAATATTTATGATCCGAAAAATAACTTTTTATGTTTTGAAATGTAATCAAGTTAATATCCGTCCTAATGAGGAACTCTTTTTAAAATGTCAAAACAAGGTGTTTTTGGAATTAAGCTGAATATGTTTTTTTTACGTACAATGCATCTGAGGAAAATTTCTTGCATGTTCATCTTATATAAAAAATTTAGCAAGTTATTTAGGCTTTCAGTGTAACTCTTTTTTACCATCTGTGAACCTAGCGATCTCCATTACTTCATTTTGACCCAAATTTAATATTTGGTTATCTTTTCTGCTGGTCAAAGCCTTTTTTTGTAGCAAACAGTTTGACAATAAACTTAAAAGTCAGCCATTTTTTTTTTAGATTTATGATAAAGTCACAGGCTGTGACCTCCACCTTGTTCATTGTTTTCATTGGCAACTTTTAATTGGACATTGACCTAATGTTTTTCAATTTGTTGCGTGTTGATAAATGACATTCAGGAATATATCTCAGTTACTTGTCTCAGACCAAGTCCACATAAATTTATTTATATTCAGATTTTTTTTTATTCATTTAACCTTTTTTTTACTGTTTATTAAAAAGCAGAGAACAAAATGTTGTTTTGATTTTTTTAATGACATGAAGTTATGCTGATTTATTTTTTCTTCAAATGATGTCTTTCTGATATTTTTATTATGAAAAATTGTTACATTGTAAATATTAGTTTTTACGGTTTTTATAATGGATATATTTAAAGTTTACTTTCAAAATGCGCATTCTGTTTTTTGTTGTAATTTTTTTTTACAAGATCATTATTAACTAGCCGTACTGCTATTAAACCTTGCAATGTGTATTATTTTAACTTTCAACTGTTAAGGTCCATATATTCAGGAGCAGACTTAGCCGTAGGCCCTCGGAAGTTTCCACCCCTAAGGCTGCTACTGATATGTTGTATTACTTGAACAAAATCAGGAAAGCTATTAAAATATATACATAGTCATACTTGTCCAAAGAAGTATTCTAATATTAAAATCTCTTTCATAGTAAATTCCAACATGTAAAAATATATATTAAACATTGAAAAAAAATTATAAAAGTTATAAAAACAAAAAATATATACTAACAACAGATTCAAACCACCCATCACCCGTATATGTTATTAATTCATCACTCTCCTGAGCTACAGTATTATACTAACATTTCAACCAAATTTCAGTGTGTACTAATACTGATACATGTTGTGCATCAATCAGTTTTTTATACATTTAGACCCTTTTCTCGAACTTTTAGAGATAGGAAAGACTTTTTTTTATTTTATATGGCAGATTTATTTATAAATTGTTTCTTCAAGTTTTATATTTATTTTTATCATTTTTACAAGCCCTAATGTTTTTTACCAAGGCGAAAGTTTTTTTTGCTATTTGTGCTTAGAGTGCAGGCTCGGAAGATCAAGTCGAATATCGCAATGCTCACATTTAAATGGATTTTTTTTATATCCCTTTTTTTTTTGTATAAATACATTTTTTTTTATTTATTCGACAGATTTTTTTTTAGACACAAACATTTGACAATTTAATGTTAATAATTTCATATTATGATGTGTTTGAAAATTTTATTAAAGATTTCAGAGAGCTGTATAAAAAATTAATAATAATTTCACATTTAAAAAAAAAAAAATGTGTCACCTTTTAGGATATGTATGCCTTTCTTTGGCAGTCAAACTATTGTGTTAAATGCCTTTGCTTGTTGTCTACATAAAGTATTTAATTGAGGGAATATCACATTTGATTTTATGGAATGAAAATATTTAAATATGATTGCATTTATAGTGTTACGATTAAACCATAGCATCACATGAGTCACAAAACATCCCAAATTAACCGGAGCAGCATACTTTGAGCTTGTATTTTTACATTTCGATATATTAACTAGTTGAATCTGCGCCGTACATTGTATAAAACTTCCAAATGATTGAGAAAGTAAATTGTTAGCTGTGTATAATTCATGATATAATACCATATGTGCATAAATAATTTTGTGCATCGTTATTTTTGTTTTAATGTACATGTTTTTATTGCAGATTTAGGCATCTGTTATTTTGTTTATTGTTATAAGTCATTTGTATTTTGATTCATTTTTTTTTTAATGAAAAGAAATTTATTTTCTTAATTCACTGACATTAGGAATTATGTTTTTTTTATCTAAGAAATATAATAAGGTTTATTTTTCAACGTTTTATTTTTAAAACCGTCGCACGGTGGTAATTTTTTGTCCAGTTAGATTTTATGTATGAAAGCCTATGTTTTAGTACTGAAATAGATTGAAATGACCCACAGACATTCTATTGAAATTATTTCATATGTCAATAAAAAAAAAATCATGTCTTAAAAATTTGAATTATATTCGTTACTTGTAATTCTGTTCATGTGTTTTCCTTTTAATGTCCCTCCTATCAATTTTTCTTTAGCTCATTAAACCTTTGATGAGTAAATCAACTCCTGTCCTGGCCATTTTCATTGTTTGAAACGACATAGTTTTCACCCATCTCTGAGTAACGGTTTATCCAAACTGGAATGAACAAGTAACCCATACAGGATGAGGGTGGCTTTTTGTTTTTGTTGTCCAGCTCCCTATATGGATGAGATGATTATCAATTGGATTCTATAAACCACCAATGGATCGGTTTTTATTTAGATTTTTTTCATCCCCCACAATTAGCCTAGAGTGCAATCAACAATGGTTATGGTGGCACCACAGAATATATAGGTAGGTGACTCACGCCGCCCACACACACACACACACCCAAGTCACAATTTTTGTTGTTCTGGATCGAACACCAGCCCTTCAGGTCGACGGTCGTACAATCAGCCTAGAGTACGATCAGCAATGGTTACGGTGGCACCACAATATATATATATATAAATATATAGGTAGGTGACTCACACCACCCACACTTCCCTTCAGGTCGACGGTCGTGTGCCCTACAAGGTAATACGACCCTGTCCTTGCCCCGAGTGGATGGTGCCTCCAGTAACACTCAAAGTCCGTTCATCTCCGTAGCTGTAGTGGAGTTGTAAAATATCACCAACATAGTTCGTATTTACACATGAACTCTAGCCCCCCACCCCGGGAAGAGGGAGGCGGGCTAGAGTTCACGAGTATGCGGCTCGTCGCTGATCAACAGTCAATATGTTATTTTTTTTTAGTGGTTATGCATGCGGCCCCCATATACTTATTGTTTGTTACACTCCCAACCACCCTGGGGGAGGGAGTCCTTGAAGCTCCAAAGACAGATCCGCGATGGAGAAAGTATATGTTACGTGTCTCGCCAATTTATCACTAGTTGTCGAAACTTATATTGCTAAAAAGTTGTTTGTTAGACATTACTAGCAAGTTGTTTGTTTGACATTGCTATCAAGTTGTTTGTTAGACATTGCTAACAAGTTGTTTGTAAGACATTGCTAGCAAGTTGTTTGTTAGACATTACTAGCAAGTTGTTTGTTAGACATTGCTAACAAGTTGTTTGTTTACCATTGCTAGCAAGTTGTTTGTTTGACATTGCTAATAACAAGTTGTTTGTTTGACATTGTTAACAAGTTGTTTGTTAGAAATTAGGCCTACTAACAAGTTATTTGTCTGACAATGCTAATAAGTTGTTTGTTTGACATTGTTAACAAGCTGTTTGTTAGACATTAGGCCTACTAACAAGTTATTTGTTTGACAATGCTAATACGTTGTTTGACATTGTTAACAAGTTGTTTGTTTGACATTGCTAACCAAGTTGTTTGTTGACATTGCTAAAAATAATAGTTAGTTTGTTTTTAAATACAACCTCGCTTTTATGTTTTGTTTCATAGTTCCAGCTGAAAGGGGCGGATTAAAAAGATTTTTTTTTAAATTATTAGCTGTTTCCGTCGATATATTTGATGGCTGTTTCCATTGATATATTTGATGGCTGTTTCCATCGGTATATTTGATGGCTGTTTCATATATATATATATATATATATATATATATATATGATGGCTGTTTCCATTGGTATATTTGATGGCTGTTTCATATATATATATATATATATATATATATATATATATATATATATATATATATATATATGATGGCTGTTCCCATTGGTATATTTGATGGCTGTTTCCATCGGTATATTTGATGGCTGTTTCCATTGGTATATTTGATGGCTGTTTCCATCGGTATATATGATGGCTGGGTTGTTGTTTTTTCTCATCTTTATTTGTATAAAAATCAATCTTGATAAACGGAGCTGTAGTGTTTTGTTTTAATGCATTCAATGGCTATATCTTTAAGAATGGCGTCCTCATGGGCGTCGCTAGGAATTTTTATTGGGGGGGGGGGGCAAAAATTTTCCAGGGGGGGGCAAATAACAACTTTATGACATTTTCTTTAATGTAAGGAGGGGGGGTAGCAAATGCCCCCCTCTTATATGATATTTTTTCAAAATGTAGGGGGGGAAATGCCCCCCTTGCCCCCCCTCCCCCCATGAATACGCCCATGGTCAGCCTATATAAAAGCTAAGGTATAATATATTTTAATATTGACAAGAGATTGGGCATATTAGCACCACTGACCTATATGACAACGGAATACCGATTTTTTAAATGTTGATGTTTTTTTTTTCTGTCACGTGAGGTTAAACTATAAGGTTTCATTTTCCCCAGAATTTCCATTTTCTATTTTAATCACCCCTTAAAACGTTAACACGTATTTACAACAGATTCATTTGGCATAAGTTCAAATCGTTTTATTGTTTTATTAGTTGTTATGCCCTCCAACCATTTTCATTGGAAAGTGAAAGTAAAAGTGCTAAAAGTTTTTAAAGTTCTGTTTATGTGAAACACTCTTTTGAACTAGACCTATTCTTTGATTTGTACTTAAATACTTCAGTTCTATAAAATACTTTTGAAAAATCATTTTTGTACTATTTCTTTATTGGGCGCATCTTGAAAATTCAGCTATCTCATTTTAAGTAAGTAAACTAGAACTTTTTTTTTTAATTTACCTCACATCGGGAACGACAGTGTTGAACAATCTGCGGCCATACAGCCTTATGCCACCAGTTAGCCACATGTGGTCATAGGAGAGGTAAATTTACGGCAATGAAAAATATATGTATTATTTATATTTCTTCATACATTTATTGATTTCAATCACTCATGGGTAAAAAGGTTGTAAACCTGTTCTAAAGGCGTGAAGTTATAGACTCTGTGTTTTAACGCAATGCAATCTTAGATTATCAGTGTTTTAACGCAATACAGTTATAGATTCTCGATGATTTAACGCAAAAATGTTATAGATTCTATGTGATTTAACGCCATGTAGTTATATATTCTCTGTGCTTTAACGCCATGTAGTTATAGATTCTCTGTGCTTTGTATCCACAGATTCAAACCATGGGTGATGATTATTCCATTCAGCGCCTTTTACTACGTGGTGGACATTTTGGGGTGATTTACGTCATGAAAAATGAAAATCGTGACCTTGTAAGTTTTTTTTTCTATTGCTAAAAGCCACGCCCATTTAATTCTTCATATTATATCCTTCATAAATTTACCATTTCGCTTTTAAAATATCAATAATTAATTATTTCGAATAACTCATTCTAATCCAGACATCGGCTAATTATTGCCCGTGGGCAGTGGCGCAACCAGTTACTAAAAAGACTGTCAAACTGTCTTTTTTCTTTATGTGAGCCCCCCCCCCCTGCATTTTTTGCTGGTTGCGCCACTGCCCGTGGGCTAACTTCTATCCAATTGTCTGACTGACCCAACCAGCGGTAACCCTCTCCTGCGTTATTTCCCACAAAAAAAAAAAAACAACTTTTACATTTAATTCATATTAGTTCATAGAAATCCTTTATTCATCTACTCTTGGTTCGATCCTTCCGTTAAATCTGAGAACCCACCTAGGCCCTAGCTAGATTCAAAAAGTTCACTCTGGTATAATAACTTTAACTGGGGAAACTAAAACACTGACCTAACAAAGACGAAATTTAAATTTGTTTTATCTCTGTACTTTCGTAGAAGCAATATCGGATGTTACAGTTGGCTGTCCCAATTTTTTCCACACTGGTGTTGTCTTTTATAGATTGCTTTCTCATAAAGAAAATCATTTAAAATATTCTTCTTTATAAAAAAAAAAAAGATAACTTTTATGCCGTAATAAACTAATGTGTTTATACTTTTTCCGATTCTAAAAATAGTATCAGTTAATTACATGGCCTACGGATATTTGAGAATCCCCCTAAAGCTATTTTGGTGGATGACATAAATATTAAAAACTTTTCCCCGTTGGGGGAGGTTAAAAAAGATACATGTACTAGCCGGCCTTCTTTATTTTACAATTAACCAAGTGGTATTAAGGGGGGTTTTGATTGGGGGATATTTTTGGGTGGAGAGACCAGTGAAAAATTAACATCAATTATTTATAAAAAATGTTATTATTACATTTTATAGCACTGGGACAACGTTGATTAAAAAATATCAACATAATATACCTAGCAAAAACTTCTTTCTCTCTTTTTTCCCCCCTCTTTCCTCCTTCTTTCTCTCCCTCTCTCCTCTCTTCCTCTCTCTCCCCCCGTCCATCTCTCTCCATTTCCCTCCACTCCCCACCCTCACTCTCCCCTTTCTTTTCCCTACACCTCCTGCTCTCCCTCCATCTCCCCTCTCTCCCTCTCTTTCCCCCTCTCACTCCCTATCTCTCCTTCCCCCCTCTCCCCCTCTCTCCCCTCTCTCTACCTTTCTCCCGCTCTCTCTCATTCCCTCTTTCTCTCTCTCTCTCTCTCGCTCCATATCTCTCTCTCTCTAATTAAATGGAGAAAACTGATTGAATAATAATGGATAAGCCATAAATTATATTAACCGATTCTTCTATCTGCAAACAGCGTCATTTAACGCAGCGTTCTTTAAAACGTCTTCGGTTGGATTGGGTTTGTTTGCCATTTTTGACAAAGAAATTACAGGTCTCATGGTATCAGACAATATAAAGAATCGTTATTGTTTTTAAATTATGTAGGTCTGGTTGAAGAAAAAGTGAAGTTTAGATTATTCTTCGAAAGGAAATTTTGGGTGAAATGGATGATATACCTATTCGCGGCACGAGTAATCAACGGAAAAAAAAAAGTATTAATTTCCTCTGTCTTTCTAATAAACTATTGGCAGCAGTTAAAGTTTAGAATACACTCTTCGTTTTCTCCATTTCTGCGATTCCATGCACCCATGAAACTTGGAGACATCTAAGGCTCGGCAACTAGCAATGATACTGCATACAATTTTCCTGAGTTGGGTACAACATAAGGGTTGTCGGTTTTTAAAAACCGGCGGCAAAAAACCGGTTTTTGACGAAAGTCGAAGCATTCGACAACCGGTTTTTTTGGCTTTAAAAGCCGGTTTTAGCTTAGAACTTAACAAATTGCAAAAAATTTTGAAACTGTGACTTTCCAATGAACTCCCTCCTCAGTCCGACCTGTGTACATTGGCATTGATAGAAAGTAACTGTTGAGCGATACAAAAGAGAAGGCGTGCCCAAGTGGTTTAGGGTAACTTGAGGATTGGATGGAGGTGGAGGGGACGGTATATACACATTGAGAGATTTATTGCATCCGTTTCCTCGACCTGGAATGAGGGTTTAATTCAAGTCGTTAACTAATTCCACAAAACAACCGATGTTTTTTTTTAGCGCACGAATTTAGTGTTGACTTGCGGGAAGTATACAACTTGAAACGGGGGGTGGGGGGTATATAATCTGTGCCTCCCTAGCTCATCACTAAACAAAAGACAGAACGGGGCTATTTTTTTTTTCAAGTTGACTAAATTATGTTCGCCATCCAACACCTCCACCACCACCACCAACCCGTCTAACCTAAACAAGGCATTCACATGGCAGGACCGTCGTACAGCCGTTGTAATGACTGGTGTAACTAATACATCTCAGGGATGAGAGGGGGTAGGTGGGGAGACAATTGTATGAAGGGAGGGGCGAGGAGTTGAACATTGGAGGAATGTTTTTAAACGGGCACTCGATGTGAGTCCATGGAGGTGCAGGTGTGTTTGTGTACTGTGTCACATATATAGATAACGTTAGAAACTTATACAGAGTGAGTGAGAGAAAGAGGGGGGGGAAGGCAGAAAGTGAATACCATGAGTAGAAAGAGAACCGTAATATCTATAGACTATATATATATATATATATATATATATATATATATATATATATATATAAATAAGCTCTATACTGAGGTCTACATCACAAAGGCTGATTTCAGAACTGGTCTGTGTGCGGCAAACCAAACCTCTTGTCTTTGACAATATAATATAAATGAAACATGAGAAACAAAGGTCATGATAGAAATGTGTTGAGTTATAAAGCAGTTTAAATGAATATATAGGTACCCAGTAGACAGTAGTAGTATTTTTACTGTCATATTGATATTTTTTTTCTTGTATTTATTGTTTTACGTAAAAATTGGTTGACTTAATTACATTATCCTTCATTCTTTCTCATGCACGTTAATTAAATACTACATACATTGAAAATAATTATTGCTAGAATGCTTAAAATATCCGTTATTTCACTTATTTTATAGTAAAACCGAAAACCGGTTTTCGCCGGTTTTTTGAAAAATTGACCTTTGACAACCGGTTTTTTTCAAAAGTCGGTTTTTGTATAACCCCTAGTACAACATGACATTGTATTACAGCATGACATTGTATTACAACATCACACTGTATTACAGCATCACATTGTATCACAACATCACATTGTATTACAGCATGACATTGTATTACAACATTACATTGTATTACAGCATAACATTGTATTACAACATTGCATAGTATTACTTCACATAATATTACAATATCACATAATATTACGACATCACATAGTATTAAGTTTCTATTTGCATGTCGATTTCGAAAGAATAGTTTTCAAACAAATGCCTTCTAGATGTTAATTCAATATTTAAATTCATCATACTTCATTAAAAGCTATCATAATACCGTGGTTTTCAACCGGTGGTACACATACGCCAAGGGGTATGGGAAAGCTTATGGGAGGGGGGTGGAGGAGCGCAGAGAGATATTATTTTCGTTTGAAACAACCAAGAATTTTTTTGAGGAACTTACGATTTATTATTTATTATTTTTTCTAACCGTTACATACAAGTTCTTGCTCCATGGTTATGCATGATTCAATTTTTTTTTAACAAACGATTAAAAAAATTCTTATTATACTTATCAAGGGATATAACCGTGTCTAGCTATGATGACCGACTCTAATAAATGAGCTACTTCCCTTGCATTAATAATAATAATACATTTTTTCAGATCCAAATCTATGTTTAGGCACGTGATTACCGAGTGCTGGTAGGTCCAAACAACAGTACACACACGTGCATGAATTTACACGCCCCGATTCATTGCCTACATTGTATGTCTCTATCTCTTCAATTTGCAGCGTCTTTAAAAACATTTAAATAAAACTGCAGTTTCAAGCTTTATTAGTGTTAAATGGCGGCTAGGTGCACACTTACTTGATTAAAAATGATAAGATTAAAATTTATTGCAAAATTACACAAAAAAAAAATTAGAAAGGGGTTAGTTTTTTATGGTATTTTGTTTTTCTTCCTCTCCCCATTTCAACCATTAAAAAAAAACATCTTCAGATGCTACTAAGGGTCGCTTTCATAACTGCAAACATGTCACCTAAAGTCAATGAGGAACTAGATACCGTGAAAGAACTTAATCATCCAAACATCTTGAAGCTTTTGGGTTACCATCTTGACCAAGATAAACAAATGGTCTTCTTGGTCAATCAAATGTGTCCGAGTGTTTTAAGTGACAAGATCACAGAGATAAAAGGGAGTGTGGATGTGCAACTGGTGACAATGTGGTTTTCACAAATGGCTGAAGGACTAAAGGTAATCTTTAAAATATGTGTTCTCATAATTAAACCGATTTGTGAGCAATCCAATAAGTCCATGTACACGAGTATACCCAAATGTACACAAATTTACAGTTCTGTGCAATAAATGTTACAGAGTAACAAATGTGTTTTGCTAGTATTGTTATTTAGCTCTGGACACAGAAACATTTTGTTTATGGGTTAACCCAGCCGTGGGCAAACTAATTTCAGCGGGCCAATTTTTGCCGGCCAGCCACTCGTTTCAAAGTGAAGCACAGCATTAATCTTTTATGATGTGACGTTAACATTTAATTTATGGTAGTTTATGTCAACATTCCATTTAATTTATAGTAGTTTATGTCAACATTCCATTTAATTTATGGTAGTTTATGTCAACATTCTATTTAATTTATAGTAGTTTATGTCAACATTCCATTTAATTTATAGTAGTTTATGTCAACATTCCATTTAATTAATAGTAGTTTATGTCGACATTCCATTTAATTTATGGTAGTTTATGTCAACATTCCATTTAATTTATGGTAGTTTATGTCAACATTCCATTTAATTTATAGTAGTTTATGTCAACATTCCATTTAATTTATGGTAGTTTATGTCAACATTCCATTTAATTTATGGTAGTTTATGTCAACATTCCATTTAATTTATAGTAGTTTATGTCAACATTCCATTTAATTTATGGTAGTTTATGTCAACATTCCATTTAATTTATAGTAGTTTATGTCAACATTCCATTTAATTTATAGTAGTTTATGTCAACATTCCATTTAATTTATAGTGTCTACAACAGTATCCATCACATACATAACATTATATACAAAATATATAGTGTTACAAGTAGTTTATGTCAACATTCCATCCATCTGCTCCCGCTCGTGCAGGTGGGCCAAATTTAGGAACCCAGTGTGTTCCGCGACTCCGACACTTTGCCTATCCCTGGGATTACCTATTGTTACCCTCCTTAACTTACACCATATGAGTATTTTTTTTTTAATTTTTTATGGGTTTTTCTTCAATCTGTTTTAGTTCCTTCATTCCAAACAAATTCTACATCGTGATATTAGACCGAACAATATTTTTCTAATAGGAGAGGAGCTGGTTAAACTGGGAAATGTAGGACTGAACAGGTAAATTATTGTTTGTGTATGTGTATTTGTGCGCCATCTTTCATTTTTTTTTAAACTGTTGAACTAATTGAAAAAGAATATAGAATCATGACTTTACATACATTTAAAATTTGAAACATTATTTTCCCAGGGAACTTTCCAAAAAAAAAAAAAAAACAAAAACAAAGCTCTATATTGGTAGGCGACTAGGCCTATTTATAGAAAGTAATGGTAATCATTTCTCATTAAGTACCGTGGAGCACCACATAACCAGCAAGGACAATGGGGCAGAACTCTTCACTGATACTGTCATACTCCACTGTAGTGTTGTTTTCGTTGACGAAAACTAAAACTAAAACCTTCGTTGACGAAAATGTTGACTTTTCGTCAACGAGAACTAAAACTAAAACTAAAATTAGCAGCAAGACTAAAACTAGACGAAAACTGAAATTATTACAGAAAAAAACGAAATAAAAACTGAAACTAAAATATGACCTGGGACTAAAACAACACTACTCCACTGAGTAAAAAAGTATACAGAAAACGCATTGCTATCTAAAAAAGAAAGATTAAGAAACATCGTCATTACGGTTATTGGCTTTCTGTTAGTGTAGCACTTAAATATTGATACATAATCTTCTTGCAATATCTTTACAAATCTTAAGCGCAGAAAATAAAATGTCCAGTCGTATCGTTTTTATTATTGTGCATCATTTTTTTTCACTTTTTTATTTTTTAATGAGAAAAAAATTAAGAGCATATTTTTTTTTATCCTTACTGTGCTTGAAACA
The DNA here is from genome assembly GCA_021962125.1 of Bulinus truncatus. NCBI lineage: Eukaryota > Metazoa > Mollusca > Gastropoda > Planorbidae > Bulinus > Bulinus truncatus. Next base: position 563,904 of record JAGDYQ010000059.1, on the reverse strand, counting down.
AACGGATTCATTCAACCGGGGTAGGTGGGCCCCATGTCAACCGGGGTAGGTGGGTCCCGTGTCAACCGGGGTAGGCGGGCCCTGTGTCAACTGGGGTAGGTGGGCCCTGTGTCAACTGGGGTAGATGGGCCCTATGTCAACTGGGGTAGATGGGCCCTATGTCAAACGGGGTAGGTGGGCCCTATGTCAACCGGGGTAGGTGGGCCCTATGTCAACCTGGGTAGGTGGGCCCTATGTCAACCGGTGTAGGTGGGCCCTATGTCAACTGGGGTAGGTGGGCCCTGTGTCAACTGGGGTAGATGGGCCCTATGTCAACTGGGGTAGATGGGCCCTATGTCAACCGGGGTAGGTGGGCCCTATGTCAACCGGGGTAGGTGGGCCCTATGTCAACCTGGGTAGGTGGGCCCTATGTCAACCGGTGTAGGTGGGCCCTATGTCAACTGGGGTAGGTGGGCCCTGTGTCATTATATCATACTATCTAAGCTCAGCGACGTCACTATGGTTGGTGTCACCCGGTGCGGGAAAATCAGGATGTCACCCCTCCCCCGGGCCCTTCAAGACTTCCACCATGAGCATTGGTACATATTTCTAATGACCCGTGAGGATTTACCTTAAAATACTTTAGCGATAAAATGATAGTATTACTTACTGTATTTTAAACTAAACCATGTCTCCAATCGCAGAACTACATGCGTCTTTTTTTTTTGTTTAGAACGTTTCCACAAAACTCTAGATTGAGCCGAGCAGCTTTGAACTGTATTCATTTGCCTTAGCTCCAGACGCTCTACATGGTGTCACCCTGTGCTACTGCCCTCTATGGTGGCACCATGTGCCACTGCTAATGGTTTGACTATGATCGGTTATAAAACCGACTATGTCGAGTTTTTTCTGCTATGAAATTTAGAATTGGTCATTTTTTGTTGTCTCCCCTATATTGGTGTCACCCAGTGCGGCCCGCATCCCCCCTCCACCCCCCACTCCCCCACAACGAAACCGCTGTCTAAGCTTTAGTTTATTATTAATTTTTCTATTTTTAGTCAAGATTATTTTTTTTTTAAATTAGTTATCGTTCCTAACGAAAAAGATATTGAAAACATTTTTTTAAATAAAAAGCCGAATCGAAATTTTTTTTTATTATGTTTATTATTTTCTTACAATTTTTAACTCAATTTTTTATTTTTCAAAGACCTCATTTCTTTTTTAATTAGGGATCAAGAAACAATGGCTCATCAATCTCTCTACTGTAAGACTTCAGAAGAAACGCCATGTTACATGGGACCAGAAATATTTGAAGAAAACAGTAACTATTTGAATAAAGTGAGCCATTTCAATGAATTTTGTGCTATACAATCTATACCATCGCCGCGAAAAGACCCAAGCAATAATTAGAACAGTTGTTCTACTATTTGAATATACAATAAAAAATAACGCTATTGTTACTCGACCAGCAAACTGGAATAATATTTTTTTCCCCCGCCGACCAGCAATAGATGTGCGCATGCGCGACTAGACGGACTAGGACTGCATATTATTGCATATTTTTTGTTTCGCAGTGGCTACGGGACCAGCCAGCTGGTCCCCGTATTTTTTTTTCCGGGGACCAGCCATACATGCGCATTTTTTTGTTTTCGGGACTAGGGTTATTTAATCAGCGGTTACTGTTATTATTATATTTTCAGATAATATTGTTTACTTGAATATTAAATTATTGTTAGATTAGGATTTATGTGCACCTTATCATTGGTTGTTGCTATTAAAAATACAAGCAAGACAGTTTACCTGGATAATAAATGATTATATAATGATTTATCAAGTCCGCTTGATTAAAAAATATGGGAAACGATACGTCATGATGCAAAAAAAAATTATGGCTATCCTCTCGTCATTCGTTTAGTTATTCGGCCCGCCGTGGACAAAGTTTGGTGACCCCTGCCAATGAGTGAGGCAATTTTTTTTTTAACGCCGCCATTGCCAGCATGATAGGTTGTAGTGTGCTTACCACACCAGCTTTGTTGGCGGCGCTGTTGCACGTCTGCCATGCCTACACAGTGGCGAGGTGAGTGTGGCCGCTAACATCCGCCGGGATATCAGAAAGAAGGATTTTTATACCTGCCCAGAATGGCCAGACCAGCATGGTGTGAGTACTGCTGATTGGGCAGAATGGCAAGGCCAGTGGGTTTTTTTTTCCTGCCACTCCAACGGAGAAGAGGATGTAATGTATCTGAACCCCCCCCCCTCCCAAAATGGCGAGCTGCGAAGGTGTGCTTAAAGTGGGACAGAGTGGAAGGGTGTTGTGTGCCGTCCACATCCGTCACCACCGCCAATTGTGAATACTATAGTCTCAGATAGTCCTCATTGACCACAGTAACACCACCGTCACAAAAAGGCTTTTTTTTTAATTCCTGGCTGGAGAACCTCAATGATCTTTACCCCAAAGACCATGGTATGTCTCCCAGACCAGGATAGCCTGGCACAGAAGATACCTCATTGATCATGGAACCTCCTGTGCCAGGTAAGTGTATGTGTGTGTGTGTGTGTGTGTGTGTGTGTGTGTGTGTGTGTGTGTGTAGTTTTTTGGTTTAAATCTATACAACATAAAATACAAAGTGTTTTTCTTCCTATTTGTATATTCAGACAGACATTTGGAGTCTGGGTTGTGTTTTTTATGAGGTCCTGAAAGGAAAACCAGCATTCACATATAAGAACATATCTGCCTTACTAAATGAGGAAGTAAGTTGGTACTGTCGTTTTTCTATTCACCTTGATCATTACTTCTTTAGGAAACTCCCAAAAGGCTCATTATGTTTTCCATTTAATTTATAGCCTGAAACAATCTCCTATATCTGGTACCGCGACCTGCAATCAATAATTAGATCCATGCTTGAAAAGCTCTTATGCAATAGACCTAGTGCTTATGAAGTCGTAGACAAAATAAAGGTACGTAATTTTACTTGTATTTTGATGTATTATTGTAATATATGCATCAATATCTTTATTTTAAACGAATATTTTCTCTAAGTTTTTAAAATTTTATGAACATTTTTGGAATGTCAGTTTATGGACATTCATACTTGGTATAGTTCGGTAGTTTCAGCCTGATGTATTAACATTGTAAATCTATTCATTCAAACAGTACTTTCAATTTTTTTTTCAATAACTTATAGGCTGTAAGTAAAGCTCAAGGGATCTTTACGGACTGCCCCCAAGAGGATTCTGTTGTTGATATGTCTGGTGTTGAGCCAGATTTCCAATGGGAAATAATTGCACAAATGGTTCGGGATGAAGTCAAGCGTGGTCAGTCTCCAGTAAAACGCGGCAGTCTATTTCAAAGGTTTAGATGCCAACTGCTGTAAGGCCTACTCATCCGACTGATCCGTTAGATAACAAGTAAACAACAGGCCGGTCAATGGCATAGGAGGTGGTTTACTGATGAGGTGAAGATGTAGGGCTAATATGCTGATGCGCTTACCTTTTGCTGCCCAATAGTCAAGTCACTTGTGAGAGAGACATGGGCTACGGAACCTCCTGCTGCCATCTGTGTGGAAGCTGTAGTCGTACTATCTCCATAAAATTGACCCCCCCCCCCACCTTTCCCCGACCTCCCCAGTAGAATGAAAATTGCATCAGTTAGGACCTTTAAAAAAAGCATTCATTTTTTTTTTTCAAAAAATCATCGTGGGAGAAGAAAGGGGGATTTTTTATATTGTAATGTTTACAACCCCATTACATTGTAATGTTTACATCTCCATTACATTGTAATGTTTACATCTCCCTTACATTGTGATGTTTACATCTCCATTACATTGTAATGTTTACATCTCCCTCACATTGTAATGTTTACATCTCCCTTACATTGTAATCTTTACATCTCCCTTACATTGTGATGTTTACATCTCCCTTACATTGTGATGTTTACATCACCCTTACATTGTAATGTTTACATCACCCTTACATTGTAATGTTTACATCTCCCTTACATTGTGATGTTTACATCTCCCTTACATTGTGATGTTTACATCTCCCTTACATTGTAATGTTTACATCTCCCTTACATTGTAATGTTTACATCTCCCTTACATTGTAATGTTTACATCTCCCTTACATTGTAATGTTTACATCTTTTTTTTTTTGAGCCAAGAGCAACGTCTTAAAAACTTTAATTTCGGATTAGGGGCTAATTTAGAATTCACCAAACTCTCCGCCCCAAGAAACTTGATTTGTAAATATTTATTCCTTATACAATGTGTTTAATCTTTTTACAATGTGTTTAATCTTTATACAATATGTTAATTCCTTATACAATGTATTTTCACAATTTTTTTTTTACTTGTGCCGGGTATATCCCAGGTATCCCCGGCGATAAATCGAGCCCTGGTGTGCGGTCTTGTGTGCGGTGAAGCAGCCCCGTAGCCAAGGGGGGCACTGAGGGGCAGTTCCCCTTCCTCGTTAGGTGTGGATTGCCCCCCCCCCCGCTTAAAAAGAAGAAAAAGAGGAAAAAATAAAGAAAAAGTAACTAAAATGAGAAGGTACCCCCTTGCTGGGTATTGGTGCCTCCCCTGCTTACTTTGACCTTGCTACGGGCCTGCGGCGAAGTGATAAGTGGTGACTGTGGTCGTCAGCCCACAAGTATAGACAAAAAAAAATATTTACAATACTTAAGAGGAAAAACTGTCTGTTTATGAGTGTGGTTGTAAGGGCTGATTGGGTTTAACCCTAACCCACCCCCACCACCAGTAAGAGTATTGAGCTTTATAAATATAGAGGTCAGTGTGAAAGAGGCGTGGGGGGGCATTTTGGTACAGTTGATAGACTACTTATGGGAAGGCCCACCGACAGAAATTTCGGGCTCCTTGGCAGGGCTGTCATGGGCCCCTCGTGCTGATAATAATATTTTCAAAAGTTGATTGGGCAGGTCAGTCCGGGCCCCTAAAACTCACCGGGCCCCTGGGCATTACCCCCCCCTTCTCCCCCCCCCCCTCGGCGGCACTGCCTGCGGGTAATGCTTTTTTCATAAAACTGCAATCAATGATGCCAGAGGCAGAAGGAAAAAAAATAATAACTTTGAACCCCATGTAAAATAGTCTCGGAAATATTATGCATTTTTTGAAATATAAGGTTAGGCTTAAAATCACTCTCTACTTGTGTCTTGTGTGTATGTTTAGTGGATTGGATCTTCTTTATGGTCTGTGTTGAATTTAAAGCTCAGACAGGTTAAATAATTACCATTTTACAAACATATTGAGCTGACATTTTCGTAAAAATGTGCTGTATAAGTATCTACTTAAATTAAAACTTAACAATATTTACGATTTATTGTTTTAATTCAGTTTATTTCATGAAATGATTTACTAGCTGTAATAGTTTTATGTTTTTATAGCTCAATTTCGGTTCATATTTACTTTTTAATTGCTCTTATATCACTTTTCTGTTTTTTTACTATCAGCGTTATATTACAATAATGACGTCTCGAAATTTTGCTCCAATACTAAAAAAAAAAAATAATCGGGGCTAAACAAATACTAACACATTTAGAAAACAAAGAGGAGATATCCATCTAATAATGGACACATGTAAATAGATGTTTTACTGTGGATTTACGGTTTGTTGTTTGGGTTTTTCTTTTTGTGATGTTGCGGATGCAGTTTAACATATGATTCCAATGTGAGTTGTTGCTTTTTGGCCCTATCTATAGCGGTCGCCATAAAGATGAACTTAGCTTGCATTCGTCTATATAGCAGTGGTGGCGAACCTATGGCACGCGTGTCACAGACGGCACGCAGAGCCGCATCAGTCGGCACACTACTAAAATATCACTTCCTTTAATTTTAATTGGAGTGTTGGCTAATTGCGATAAACAAGTGGTTTTTGATTGAATTTTTGGGCATGCGGCCCCAAAAAAGGTTCGCCATCACTGGTCTATAGCCCCAGTTTTCAACCGGTGGTACGTGTACTCAAAAGGGAACGAAAATGATTATGCCGTGGTACGCAGCGACATGTAAATTTTTCGTTAATTACAACAAATAATTTGAGGAGGGCCGCCCCAAGTTCGCTGCGCGACTCATCACCAGACCACAGGTGCAGCATTAGAAAAGGTAAGCACTTTCCATTTTGAAAATGAGTTCATTTATTCCAGAACTTAAGTGTGCGCAGTGGCGTCACTAGGGTTGGTGTCACCCGGTGCGGTAACTCATGGTGTCACCCCCTCTCATGACACCCCGGTCTCCATATTATTTATATAATTATATGTGCGCATGCGCGACTTTATAAATTTTTTTTCCGGGGTCAGGATTTGAGCGATAATTGATATCTATAGGTCAGCGCAAGTATACCAATAATTTCATTAAAATAATTAATAATAAAAAGTACGTAGTGTCTGTTAATAATCGGAGATATTTTTATTTATTTTTAAAAATTAAATACGGCTTTGATTTATTTTACATTACAAAATAAGAATATAGGCCTAAAACTAGATATTTTGCATTTGTGAGGGTGTCACCCGGTGCGGTCCGCATCCCCCGCACCCCCTAGTGACGCCACTGCGTGTGCGTGATACCCGCTGAACTTTGGAGGTACAGTCGCGAAAAAGGTTGAGAAGTACTGGTCTATATAGTACACATTTAACTCTCGTCCCCCGCATTTGACATATGCCAAAGGTCACAAGTACTGCCATTGTTATCTCTGAAATTCGTTCTTAATAAAAAAAAACAAGCAATTAAGCCTGTTCCATTCTGGACACAGGACGTGTTAGCGCATTTTCGTGTTATGTATCAGTACGTTTGTTAGCTTTCAGTAATATTTGTAAATTTTGTAAATGTTTATAAATTCAATTGTGTAATGCATATATCTTTATATTTGAAAAAAAAAATATTGTCTCTTAAATCTAAATACAAGTGGTCCTATCGCGAAATGAACTTTTGATGTACACATGGCAGGCCAAGACCTACAAAATGATATATACATCATGGGTCTAGGACTTATGGTTGTTGAGATCTAGGGTGATGACAGACAGACAGACAAAACGGGGACAATAGAGCATTTTTTTTCGAAAATGCTCTAAAAAACTGCTACCTACGTAATAGATTTAGATATTTTTCTTACGGTCTTGATATAATTTTGAGTATTCGCTCTATTTCATAAACATGTATTTCATGATAATTATGCGTACTAACGTGTCTGGTATAGAGGTGGCTAATTACTGGAGCTATCCGGGTCAGACCATTTAAATGGGTCATCCATCGCATGGCAGTTGACTCACACCGTCCCTTTAACTGGGTCATGAAGAGCGGTAAATATACAGTCGGCGGAAGTGGGGGAAGTGGAAGGGGTCATGGAGGTCAGAGCTGTGTGAGTGGGAGAAAAGCGGTGAACGAATAGAGAGCACGTGATCCAATTGACATGACCTAGATTCACAGTCAGCTGACGGCTGGACTCTGTATTTAACTATTTGGTGTCGGTCAGAAGACTGATTTATTTATTAATCACCCCTTCTTCTCCACCCCCTCCCCCCACACCCCTTCCTTTGTTCAGAAGAAAGGAAAGATTGAATGATGGCAGATCATAGTCGTCATTTATCATAGGCGAAGACGTTTTCCCCATCTCTGTATATTTATTTACCTTTGTCATTGGTGCGATGTCACTGACTTTGGGTAGGCTTGTGTTGTTTGGTGGGCTACAGGGTCGTTCTCAGGTATAGGCAAATGTGGGTCCCCCACTGCACTCCTGCATGAAGGTATAAGGATACAGGCCTAGACCCTAAAGATATCACGTATCGTCAGGACCGTAGCTAGCTATTGTAGCGCCCTGAGCGAGTTACATTTTTTTCTGGCGCTCTCTTCCCAATCTAAAAAGTGCAAAACTTTTCAACAGCTTTCTTTCGGCGCCCCCCCCCTGCTAGTTCGGCGCCCTGTGCAGCCGCGCTACCCGCAGTACCCATCCTACGCTCCTGAACCCCTCGTCTATCTAGTTACAAGGTTTAAACGTGATTTTTCACCGTTCATGCAAGAAAACGGTCAGAAATCCAGGCCCGTAGCCAGAGGGGGCCAGAGGGGGGGCTGAGCCCCCCCCCCGTGCATGACCTGAGCCCCCCCGTGCATGATTTGAGTTTTTTGACACAATTTTAATAATAACGGCTATAAAACATCAATCATTTTGTTTAATAAATCAATAATAATAAAAACTTAAAAGTTTATATTTTGGCAATCATTCAGGCTATTTTACTTACATATATAGCTTATCTAATTTTTGGGCATAAAAGATTGAATCTTATTGAAGTTCACTTCTGGGTATTTTGGGCAGCATTGGCATTTGTTTCTTCAACAGCCGTGTGTGAGAGCAGTTTCTCAACCCTCACACGAATGCTCACCCCATTTCGCAGATAAATGTTACAAAAGCGTCTAAGCAATCTTTTCCTGCTTGCATTTGAAAAAGATTTAACAGACAATCTGAATGCTGAAGCATTTTTAGGTAAATTCAGTGCTAAACCCAGGCCCGTAGCCAGGTCAAAGTAAGCAGGGAGGCACCAATACCCAGCAAGGGGGCATCTTACTTTTCTTTATTTTTCCTTTTTCTTCTTTTTTTTAAGTGGGGGCGGGGGCATCCACATCTAGCGGGGCAGGGCCCCTAGTGCCTCCCCTTGGCTACGGGGCGGGCTATAACCACGAAGTTTGCAAATTTGAAACGTATAATAATATAAGTTCGCAACAAGTGCCGACGAGTGGGGGGGCAGGGGGGCCAATGCCCAGAGGCCCGGCGAGTTTTAGGGACCCGGACTGAGCTGGACAATCAACTTTTTAAAATATCAATATCAGCCCAGGGGCCCGAAATTTCTGTCGATGGGCCTGTTCGCAACCTTGTAATAGTTTTATATATTGATATCTTCTGAGGTCAACTAGCAACTTAAATAAGTTAATAAAATAACATTGGCTTCTGACTTCATTTTTATACATATGTATAATAAAATAATAAAGTACAAACTCCGTGATTTCTGAGTGATGTTATTGAATTTGCAAATTTACTTTTTAGCAGAATTAATTTTATTTTAAATTGAATAATTGCGACTGTTTTTGTTGATAGATCTGTTTTCAATAGTTTATAAGAAATATCACACAAATAGCTAAGCTTTATTCATACATCTTTGTCGTTCTTCCCGGGTTGTACGTTAAACAAACAGTATAATAATATAAATCAGGTATCTATTATGTAACAATTGTGTAGCAGAACAAATGGTCAATATATTTATAACAGGAATCAGAAATTGCTCAGCCTCAATAAATTTTTTATCATTAAAACTCTTTACTATTTAAATTATTTTTAACAAAACTACAACATGCCATGCATTATTAAAACGTAGTTAAAATTATATATTTCTAATTAATAGCTAAACAATCGGTACTAAAATGCACCATTCCAGATATGAAACTGCAAAAAATTTCTTGGAGAGGGGACTCACTGAGATCCCCTCCCCAAACCCCTCTTCTTCGTTCGCAAGCTTTCGGCGCTTCGCGCCTCCATTTTCGCCCCCCCCCCCGAACATTTCTTCTACCCCACCAGGGGCGGATTTAGGGGGAGGGGCCGGGGGGTGCCCATGCCCCCCCCCCCGTTATCGCAAGTTTAGGTAATACATCATTAAATTATCGAAATAGTTTTTGTTCTAAGACCAATTTTCAACAATGAAAACAGTTTCGCCCCCCCCCCCCGGGGTCAATGTTTTGCCCCCCCCTCCCGTCAAAGTTGTCTAGATCCGCCCCGATCATTTCTTCGGCACCCCCCCCATCCCCCGAAAAAAAATTTCTTCGCCCCCCCCCCCGAAAATGTCTCTGCCCCCCCCCCAATTCAATATTCCTGGCTACGGGCCTGCAGAAATCTGATCATGTCTTTGTCTTTGCATCTTCTGGAAACGGGCCAATTACAAGTAAGTGAGAGATGTAAGGACAAATACATTACATATGTGGTACGTTGCGTCATTTTGCTTCTCAAAATTAGCCCTTTTTGGCAAATCCCCTAACATAATACATCGACTGCGGCTAAAGAACTCTGGGGTCCCTGCAACGTGTGTGTGTGGGGTGGCCTCTACTCACTTTCCAGTTATTTTTTCCGCTAAAATAAATTAATAAAATTAATTTTGAAAGCTACTGGGGGGGGGCACCAAAGGCTTGGGGGCTCCTTCAAGTGTTCGGGTTGGCTTCCCCTTCGCGGCGACCCCGACACTACGTTATGTAAAGTAAGGGCCCCTAAAAAATTAAGCTAAGCACGGCCTTGCACGCGAAGTTCTTCCCGAGATTCAATAATTGCCACCGTAAACACAGGTAGAACTTTGGGTGAAAGGGGAGGGGGGAAGACTTCCACAAAATGACGTAGATGCGGGGCCGGGGGGGGGTCCTATGACGTCATATATTAGAACACTTTTGTGTGGTCTTCATACATCCTCCGCCCACTCCAACCTAACCCGGTGCTGAAATGGCCATACAGATCCTTACCCTTTGTCTTCAAACGACAACTTGCAGAGTAGCAGAGATATTTGATTACCGATGAGGAAGGGGGAGTCTCATTAGCTTGGACGAGTATCATACGCGGGGATGAGAGTTTAGTTTCGTTACATACGCGGTGATGAGAGTTTAGTTTCGTTACATACGCGGTGAGGAGAGTTTAGTTTCGTTACATACGCGGTGATGAGAGTTTAGTTCCGTTACATACGCGGTGATGAGACTTTAGTTTCGTTACATACGCGGTGAGGAGAGTTTAGTTTCGTTACATACGCGGTGAGGAGAGTTTAGTTTCGTTACATACGCGGTGATGAGAGTTAGTTTCGTTACATACGCGGTGAGGAGAGTTTAGTTTCGTTACATACGCGGTGAGGAGAGTTTAGTTTCGTTACATACGCGGTGATGAGAGTTTAGTTTCGTTACATACGCGGTGAGGAGAGTTTAGTTTCGTTACATACGCGGTGAGGAGAGTTTAGTTTCGTTACATACGCGGCGAGGAGAGTTTAGTTTCGTTACATACGCGGTGAGGAGAGTTTAGTTTCGTTACATACGCGGCGAGGAGAGTTTAGTTTCGTTACATACGCGGTGAGGAGAGTTTAGTTTTGTTACATACGCGATGAGGAGAGTTTAGTTTCGTTACATACGCGGTGATGAGAGTTTAGTTTCGTTACATACGCGGTGAGGAGAGTTTAGTTTCGTTACATACGCGGTGAGGAGAGTTTAGTTTCGTTACATACGCGGTGAGGAGAGTTTAGTTTCGTTACATACGCGGTGAGGAGAGTTTAGTTTCGTTACATACGCGGTGAGGAGAGTTTAGTTTCGTTCATACGCGGTGATGAGAGTTTAGTTTCGTTACATACGCGGTGAGGAGAGTTTAGTTTCGTTACATACGCGGTGAGGAGAGTTTAGTTCCGTTACATACGCGGTGAGGAGAGTTTAGTTTCGTTACATACGCGGTGAGGAGAGTTTAGTCTTGTTAACACTTGAACAAAAAAAAACTCCCACTGCCGCTGAGAGGGGGGAGGCAGGGGGCAAAAGCCCAGGGGCCCGGCGAGTTTTAGGGGCCCGGACTGAGCTGGCCGATCAACTTTTGATAATATTATTATCAGCACGGGGGGCCCGTGACAGCCCTGCCCAGAGGCCCGAATTGTCTGTCGGTGGGCCTGTCTGGGGGGATATGGGCTGGCGGCTGGTCTTATTGCGGCCCTTAAAAGTCGCCAATGCCCCGTGATCCGAACCTACGACTATCACCCTTCCCTGATCTCTCCACGGTCATCGTACGGCACAGTTGTAGAAAGAGCGAAACGACACCGTCACAACAATAGATACAAACACCAACTTAAAAGACACACCACCACGCGTAGCATCTTGTTGAAGATGCCGATTCTCTTCATTCGAATTGATTCTGCCACACACAACGTTAATTGTATCATTACAATTCACTCGATGTCAGTTTAATTTTGACATTAATGAGAGAATGAAGTTCATTAACACAAAGGTGGCCAATAAATTAATGGGACAAAGAACAGATTGAAATAAATGCACGGGGGGCAACACAGACGTCATACGTCATAACAATAAATGTCAGCTGGTACAACACGTCACACTGTCCAAGTGAGCGACTTCATGAAGTGATACTCGAAATGAAACAGAAGGATATGTATTGTCTATTGGGTATATCATTTAAATTAGCCGGACAATGTACAACTTTAGCCGGACAATGTACAACTTTAGCCCGACAATGTACAACTTACAGGAGCTAATATTGATTTGATGGCATCTTTAGTTAACTAGACATGATATGAAATTAAAAAAAATAAAGCTTTATTAGTGAGGTTTTTAAATAGAAACATAAACTGTGAAGTATTTTTTTTTTGGTTTATTTATTTAAAATAATTCACAAATTATTTTAATATATATATATATATATATATATATATATATATATATATATATATATATATATATGCAGAAGCTGAATAACTAAATTACGAGTTATCTAAATGAAAACAATAATTTTCTCAAATTAAAAACATGGATAGGAATTTATAACAACTAAAAAATAATAATAATAATAATAAAATTACATTCCAATGTCTAAAAAAGAATAAAAAAAACTTTTGTATACACATAAAAAAAAAAACTTTGTGCACTTGCAAATACATTTACTCTGGTGTACGTGGGTACACAGGTGTTACCACTGAATATATTCCTAGTTACCTGTTCAAACATGTTATAGAACTTTCTTTAGGATGGACGGGTAAGAATAGGAAGGGGAGTGGGAGGAAACGTTGGAAGGAGTGAGGAGATCAGAGTGAAACAGTCAGGGGGAAAAATACCGAAAGACAAACAGAGAGAGACAGGCAGGCGGATCGATTGCCTGATGTATTAATAGCCGCCTGATTGATCGATTGATTTGTGGAAATTATTCGATACCTAGACATTTATCAGTTCTAAATTAATCTCTTAAGGATCCCTTCAGATGAGGAAATCAGCTCAATAAATATGAATTCGCGTTTGGCTGGTGTGGATGATTCGGGTGTGGGGGGGGGGGTGGAGGCCCAACTGGGTGAAGATTGCTTGCGCAAGCACCGAATTTCTGGCACTTTAGTGTACATCGTTTATTTGTTTGCTAACAAATCTGACACTTTATTGAAGGGTCACACATTTGTTTACAGGTGAACCGATGTTGATTGTAATAATGTACATCTGTTGTCTTTTTCACTCTATATGTTAATGCGCTACAGTGCGGCTACAGTAATTGTGGTTTGTATCATGGCTACATAATCCACGAACAATGTGACAGATTTATGGAACTGCCTGGACTTTTCATTTTGCCATTACCTAAAACGACTAGTATGATTTACCTTTTGAACAGTCAAAGGGGACTGTTGGGGTTCCAAAATTTGAAAGCGACGGTTTTAACGGCGTTTTTTTTTTTGCCTAATGCAACAAAATGTAGATGTGTCTATGTCCCCCCCCTATAGTAACCTTTCCCCTCAGTATACCTTTGCAGGGCCCGATGAAGGATTTTGTTGGCCCTAGGCACTATAGATTCGTGAGTCCTAAGTCCCATAACTCATTTATTATATAATGGTAAATTAAAAAAAATATATATATGTTTCACTTTTGTAGGCCCTATTTTTGTTTGTAGGCCCTAGGCACGGTGCGTATAGTGCCTAGGTCTTAATCGGGCCTTGTACCTTTGCTTAGGGACCACAATAAAAATCGATAGAATGGCTGCGCATTCAAGGAATGTAATATTCGCTGTTGCATTTTTAACTATGTAAATAGGCTTAAGTCTAGCGGCAATAATTGACAACCAATAACAAAACAACATGTGTGCATGAGTTGCAGAGCATTAAGACAAGCCAGCTGAATGTGAGTCATCGATAAAAATCCACGTGAGACGGGATCGAATTAGGTCAATACAGGTTAACAGTACTTTGTTCAAACATGACACATTAAAAAAAACTCGTTTAGAATTCAAACCATTTAACTATCTCTAGGAAGATAACCCCTGATGACCGAATAGACACAAAAAAAGATAAAGAAACTGGCAACATTTATGACCTTTTACCTGGCGAGATGTCTTTATTAATATAAAGCTATCAGCATATCTGTGAACGTGTTTATTTGTCATATCATGCATGCTTTTCATAGCATGACCTTGTCCTTTAAACTGTCAGCAGACGATAGCTAGGATTGTTGTAAAAAGTTTACGTGGAGGGGGGTAGTATTTCTATTCATAGCGCTGAAAAAATAAATTAAATTAAAGAATAAAGGGAAACAAATGTTTTCTTGCTTATTATTTTGTTTTGTTTTTATCTGTAGACTGTAAACAAAAATTAAACAAATAAACAAATCTTTTTTTTTGTTTTCGTTGCTTTTTTTTTCTTTTTAGAATTTCGTATTAGTTTGTTTAATTAAAGTACAGAGTGTAAACCTTTGAAATGATAGCAGCGTAACAGCGTAGATATGCGCGTAACATACAATACAGGTCGTTGCCCGAAAGCAGAGGCGAATATAACGGTGGTCGCACCAGAAGCGTATCCGGGGGCCCTAAATTGTTTGAGCCTCTGAAAACGCTACTTCTAGCCTTTTTAATGTCACCTATTTTTTTTTAAAATTGGCCTGTTTGTTTTTTTTCCCTCCGCCCGTGCCCAAACCCCAACCAACCTTTGTCCGCCTCTGGCTATAACCTATTGAAATATTACTTGGCAAATGAATAACAAAACGAGTGGAGTTACAATAAAGGGTGCTATCAATGGCGTTAGTGAGTGGTGCTGTAATAGGCGTCACACAACTGGGTGCTATCATTGGCGTTAAGGAGTGGTGCTGTCATAGGCGTCACACAACTGGGTGCTATCAGCGGCGTCAGAGGATGGTGCTTTCATAGGCGTCACACAACTGGGTGCTATCATTGGCGTTAAGGAGTGGTGCTGTCATAGGCGTCACAAAACTGGGCGCTATCATTGGCGTTAAGGAGTGGTGCTGTCATAGGCGTCACTCAACTGGGTGCTATCAGCGGCGTTAATGAGTGGTGCTGTCATAGGCATCACACAACTAGTGCTATCAGCGGCGTTAATGAGTGGTGCTGTCATATGCGTTACACAACTGGGTGCTACCAGCGGCGTTAATGAGTGGTGCTGTCATAGGCGTCACACAACTAGTGCTATCAGTGGCCTTATTAAGTGGTGTTGTCATAGGCTGGTAGGGAGCCATCTAGGGCGATACATGAATTGAAACAAATTAGGGGCATTACAAGATTGGACGATACATGGGACGATACAAAACTGGGTGCTATCAGTGGTGTTGCAAGACTGTGTGAAATTAGGGGCGTACAACCCTAAGTAAGACGTTACAAGACAGGGCGATTTAAAAAAAAAAGCAGTGCTAGACGGGTGCTTCAAAAGGCGTTACAAGACACATACTGTAATGAACAATTAAGTTCATAATAACATGAAACTTGAATCATTAATAAGCAATGAGGGCCCTTATTCTCTCGGGGTAACTGAGAAAGGGCTCGGGTGGGCCCAAGCTTTAAGAAGACCCTAAAAACAAGCATGAACACACATCTATACGTAACATTAAAAACAAAATGCATTGACCAAGAAGGCGCCACGGGAAACATAGGTAGCTGACGTCGCTGGGAGCTGACCCCACTTTGTTCTGGCTCACATCATGGTGTCACTGAGTAGAGCCCACTCACTGCCTAACCTAATGAACTGACAAGAACATTCGCAAACTGACGGCCTTGAATACAATCAACATCTTCGACCATCAAAAGCTTCCCATCTTGTGTTTCTTATCAGGGTCAAAGGTCATAAATACCTTTTTTGTATAACCATTGGTCGCCAATACTTCCACGTAAAAAAAAAAGGTTTTATCAGGGCAGAAGGTTTTATCTCATTGATTGTTTATCAACCGTGAACTCACTACAGGGGGCGGGTATCTTGATGTCACTGTCAGCTCACCCCCCTCTCTCTACACACACACACACACACCACCACCACCACCACCACCACACCATTTGGGAAAGTTGTACAGAAACCCAGAATATGGCACCTTAAATTATTGCCTGATGAGACGGCCGCAAGACCATCGAAAGTAACCGGCCGTCTCATATCTTTCTTTTTTTTTTAATCAGGCCCGTAACCTGCAATCTTATAATTATTGGAGGGGGGGGGGGCTTACATTCCGAATTCAATCATTGAAGCGCCCACCTTCCCCCCTCCCTCTGGATCAATTGTGTGTTTATCTATGTTTACCTCTAAGTGTTTATCTATGTTTATTTATAAGTATTTAGATTAGAAGAATACGGGATGAGGGGGGGGGGGGTTAGGGTCACGTGACGTGATAACACTTTCACTGATGATAACCAGGTCGTGGCTGATAAAGCAGGTAATTTTTTGTGGTATGCAGTAATCGCGCGTATACCCTAGTACTTGAGACACGCCAGTGTGCTAATTGGAGAGAGATTCATTTGACACTTGCCCATCATCTGAATCAGCGTATTTTAAAAGGGAGCTGTTTAAAACTTTTCAAGTGGAGAGCTACTTGGTATTGACACATCTCGCCCTATTGAATGTCAACATGTCATTACGATGTGTTGTTGATGGTTCCTTTGTTTCCCCCGGAAACTCCCGAGTGATGAGAAGGGCACTTGTTGAGCCATTCGTAGAGATAGAAAAAAAATTAAGAAATTGCCCATGGCCCATTGTTGTCCAGGGCCCCTTCCTGTAACGATTTCTGCCAGAACGGATGTCGTAGGTAACCCAAGAGTTACTTTTGCAATGGGGTTCCCTTCGCCTTAATCTCAAAGTCTCTAGTCGTATGTTTCTTCTTTTAATTCTCTGAAGCTACTCACAGCGATAACAACACAATCACTCAAATAAGACACGCAAACTCACTCAACAAGTCACAGCACAGCCTAAATTAAACTAATGTGCTGGGCTTTACAAGTAGCCCCCCACCCCCCCACCCCCAACTCAAGCCCTGACCGTGGAAAAAAGGGGGTCAAATCTGAGATTATAAAAATCATGATAAGCTACGAATACCTAACATATAATAATTAGTGCACACTAGTTTATCATATAAAACATTCATACGAGCATACTGATTGTTTTATAATTCATATACTGACAAATGGGTCCCGACCCGAGATCTTTACTAGCCCCAACCAGTGCCGAACCTAGGGATATGGGGGCCCCGGTCCCCTACATTTTGACATTCGACACTATGACATGAGATAATGTACTTAATATTTAATGTAAAAAAATTGTTTGGGTCAAGCTGGGGCCCAGGGGAAACTCGAATATTGAACCCACCCCCACCCTAGGTACGCCTCTGCGCCCCAAAAACAATAACAACGTTTCTGCCTATGACCCCAAAAACTTAAGAGCATCTCTGCCCATTATAACATGAAAGGTAAATAATTAATGACCATGGATGGCCCTTATTCACTCGGGGTGCCCTCATATGGGCTTGGGTGGGCCCATGGGGTAAGACGACCCTACAAACAGGCATGGACACAATCTTTTTAATCAATAACACATGTGCGAAACTAATCGAACATTTAATGATTTATTTTATTTAAGTCATTTTTTTAAAAACAGGCTCCAAACTTCAGCGAAGGTAAAATATCTTTTTTTTTCTAAGTTGATAAAAGAATGTCGTACCATTTCCATAAACTGTGAAGATTGTCGATATGATATCTATCGCCATTTTCAAGTTAAAAGGAAATGATGTCGATAGACAGACGGACAGACCAACAGACAGATAGCTAGATAGATAGATAGATAGATAGATAGATAGATAGATAGATAGATAGATAGATAGATAGATAGATAGATAGATAGATAGATAGATAGATAGATTACACACACAAATAAATACACTTTAAACCCACCCACCCCCAGGCTGAGCCCCCCCGTGCATGACCTGAGCCCCCCCGTGCATGACCTGAGCCCCCCCCCCGTGCATGACCTGAGCCCCCCCCCGTGCATGATTTGAGTTTTTTGACACAATTTTAATAATAACGGCTACTAAATCAATAGTTATAAAAACTTAAAAGTTTATATTTTGGCAATCATTCAGACTATTTATATATACTTACATATATAGCTTATCTAATTTTTGGGCATAAAAGATTGAATCGTATTGAAGTTCACTTCTGGGTATTTTGGGCAGCATTGACATTTGGTGCTTCAACAGCCGTGTGTGAGAGCAGTTTCTCAACCCTCACACGAATGCTCACCCCATATCGCAGATAAATGTTGCAAAAGCGTCTAAGCAATCTTTTCCTTCTTGCATTTGAAAAAGATTTAACAGACAATCTGAATGCTGAAGCATTTTTAGGTTAATTCAGTGCTAAAAGGCCCGTAGCCAGGTCAAAGTAAGCAGGGAGGCACCAATACCCAGCAAGGGGGCACCTTTACTTTTTCTTTATTTTTTTCCTCTTTTTCTTCTTTTTTAAGTGGGGGGGGCACTCCACACCTAGCGGAGGTGGGACACGGCCCCCCAGTGCCCCCCTTGGCTACGGGGCGGGCTAAACCACGAAGTTTGCAAATTTGAAACGTATAATAATATAAGTTCGCAACAAGTGCCGACGAGTGGGAGGGGGGGCAGGGGGGCCAATGCCCAGGGGCCCGGCGAGTTTTAGGGACCCGGACTGAGCTGGCCAATCAACTTTTTAAAATATTAATATCAGCCCAGGGGCCCGAAATTTCTGTCGATGGGCCTGTTCGCAACCTTGTAATAGGAGAAAAAAAAAAAGCAAAACATGGGCGTTTCCCATCTCTCTAGCGTACAGCCTGGTGTTGAAGTTAATAATTTATTTACTTCCGCTGGTCAGGGGTCAAATGATGTCTGACCCTTGAACTATGACATTTTTTTTTAGGAAAGACTTAGTACTGTCATTCGGCAAAATACATGGCACAAGGGGGGACCACCTCTTCATCCCTCTCCCTCTATTTACGCCACTGACCATTTATAAACATAATTTAATACCGGCTCCGAACCATTTGAATATCTTTTTTGATATACGCCTTCGATATCATTGACCTCGAAAAGTGCTGGTTGACAGTAGAAAGGGGGCGGGGCGGTGTAGATCTGTACTTCTGCTAAAAGAAGAGCCACGTGACGAGGCGACGACTCCCCCCCCCCTTCCCCACTAGCCGCTACCGATGCATTGGTGTTAAACAACCAGCACGAGATGTTTACCAGTCTTCAGCAGTCAAAGTTACACATAGAGCATGGGGGTGTGGCATTCAACAGCTGATTGTGTGTGGTGGTGGTGGGGGGAATAGACCGGCTTAAAAATTGACGTAATTGTTTTCTTCTTAGCCAATTTTACAGTCACATTATCGCTTGTTTTGTTTAAATTTCTCTTCGGTCTAAACTTTCAACTTTGACCTGTGCACAACAGGGATCTAATTTAGATTGAACGCGTCGTCTGTCTTGGATCATTTCACTCACTTCATTTGTGCTTCAGTAACTCAAGCGACAACCTGTGTACTTTACAGTTCTAAACCTGTGAACTTTAAATATTTTATTGGTGTTACGCAAGAGCAAAACAAAAGAACAACAGCGAGATATATAGATATATGTTTGGATATTGGACCGGTTTCTGCACCAAGCGAGAATGCAGAGGTAAGTGTAAAGATTTTTTTTTAAATATAATCAAGATTGGGCACACCTAATGAATTTATAATTTAAACTTACCTTGCCTGCCTGCTTCACGGGGGGGGGGGGGTATAAATCTGTCAAGCAAGACCAACTAATCAGTCTTGATTAATCAGACAGTTATGTATCCTGCTTTATTCGGCTGCTTAAGCATTTTTATTACGTCGATTAATGACTGAAAAAAAACAGTTTTTTGAAATGTATTTGTTAATTCAAATATTTCGATGATGATTGGTGCATTTATTTAACTCCAGAAAAAATTCAGCCCTGGATACGTATTAAAATAGAGGGGGTGGGACGGAGAGAGAAAGAGAAAGCAATGCATATGCGTTCGATAATGTATATACATAATAATTTGGATATGGTTATATTGATTGATTGATTGTGTACTTGATGCTATGCGTAATTTTCAAGAAAGGGGGGAAAAAAAAACAAAGGCGTAAGCGTTCGATATTATATATATATATATATATATATATATATATATATATATATATAATGTAGATATAGTTTTATTGATTAGTGATTGATTAACGGACAGATTGTGTATTTGATGGCGTATTTGACCTTGCCCTTGGTCCCGCTCATTCAACCGTTATAATGTTAAGACCGCCCCAGGTTATAACTGGTGTAGTTTTATTTATTGATTTACTGAATTCTTTAGAGATGGGTTTAATATCAAGTTCGTCCGTGGATACTGCTCTGTGGATATCTTATATATAGTTGTCATGGGCATGTTAAGGGCCCGATTTAGACCTGTTGAGGCCCTAAGCCATTTGAGATATGGGGCCCTTTATAAGTCCAGATATTATATGACAGTGCTTAAATATTTAAGTATATGTGACAATCGCCCACTTGGACAATTATTTGGGGTCCCCCCCCCAAGAAGCTGGGTGCCTTAAGCTATAGCACTTTTAGCTTGTACTTAAATCCTGCTCTGGGTATGTTAAATGAAGACTTTAGATCAAGAGTTAATTTTAATTAATTTAATTTGAATGTGCTAGTGTGTATATACCACCAAACTATACAATACATAGGAAAAGGGGGGAAGTATATTTCAAGTTTTTTTTACAACTAAGATTCTTTTAAACAACATTTTAACGGCCACCTATTTTTAATTGAATACAATTTATTTCCTTTTTTGTGTGTGTTGTAGCGAACCACAACAAAACAATAAAACGAGGCCATAGTACAACAGCGTGCGGTACAGTTGTCGGTACGTGTCATTCATTACTGGCATAGTAAACATCTCCGGTGCGTTTGCTGGTATATAGGTCCCCCCCCCCCCACTTTTGTGTGTGACATAAGTAAGGAGTTCAACGTACACATTATCACGTTGTCTAAATCACCGGTGGAATGAATCTATCGTGGTGGATGGTCGGCTACAACATCACATCTAGTATCAGCGTGTTTTTGTTAAGCTGTGTAAATATAAATAAGCACGGCTGTCCGTTTGTTTATGTTGAGGAACACACTTGACGCTGCATGTGTAGGTGTGGTGTGTAGTAAGTAGTGGGGACGTGTCATTTCGATGTGTAGACGCCGAAGGCTTAGAGTCCCCCCCCCCCACCTGTGCCTTCAGGTACACAGTTGCTAAACCTGCACACAGGTACACAACAAACAACCTTAGTTCGTTGTACAGATAATAGGTTTACACAACAAACAACCTTAGTTCGTTGTACAGACAATAATAGGTTTACATCAAATCAATAGCCAGGCTTTTCTTAATGCGTGAGTCCACTCGGCGCTTTTCCCAGGGATTCCCCCCTCCCCCACCAGTATTCGGACCTCATGCTCATGCGTGTTTGTGCCTCGGGCCCATGTATTTAGGGCCCCACAAAAAGACCCTAACTTAACAATTGAACCTTTTTTTTTTTACTTTTTTTAAGGGCTCCAATACTTCCCCCCCTCCCCAAACCGATCTTGATCCACTTCTGCTCATACTTAACTATTATTAACATTTGAACTTTGTGTGGTTGGTTATTGCCAAGGGGAGGAAGCGGGGTGGGGCTTCACACCTCTTTTTTTTTAGTTGCCCACTACACTGTTAAGATGGCTCTGAATTGGTCTGTAATTTACAAGTTTTTTAATCAGAATCACCACTGGCGCCGTAACAATATGAGGACCCTTTTCACAAAAATAATACCCCCCCCCCTTTTTTTCCGTCGTGGAGTGGAGGGGGGAGGAGGAGGAAGCTTGCTACCCCATCACCACCATAACGACTCCAGTGTTTAGAGTACATTTTATTATAACGTTCTTTAGAACTTAAAAAGCTGCTGTAGTCACAACATTGTTTCCCGGATTTAGCCTATTTTAACCACAATAGCAAAACACACAGAATAAACTATTTAAAAAAAAAAGGGGGGGGGGGGATTTTCATGTCAATATACATACAGACTGGCGGCGGGTGTTTTTGTTTGTTTGTTTTAATGACTGATGATACATTGTGATGATCTTCTTAAAGAATGGTTTCTGTTTGTTGTTTGTTTAAAGACTGATACATTGTGATGATCTTCTTAAAGAATGGTTGCTGTTTGTTGTTTGTTTTAAAGACTGATACATTGTGATGATCTTCTTAAAGAATGGTTGCTGTTTGTTGTTTGTTTTAAAGACTGATACATTGTGATGATCTTCTTAAAGAATGGTTGCTGTTTGTTGTTTGTTTAAAGACTGATACATTGTGATGATCTTCTTAAAGAATGGTTGCTGTTTGTTGATTGTTTTTTTTTTTTTGTTGATTTTTTTTTGTTTCAAACCCATCAAGAAAAATAAAATAAACCGTTGATACTGAAATTATCCTGATATTGAAATTATCCTGATACTGAAATTATCCTGATACTGAAATTATCATGATACTGAAATTATCATGATACTTACATGCACGAGTGAGAAAAAAAAACTATCCCCAATCTGTTGTATTGCTTCATTATGTTGCTTAGCAACATAGGGCATCGAAAAAACACGGGTTGACTTGGGGGTCGGGGAAGAAGGGGTGGGGGGGGAGGGGGGTTAAGGGTACGAAGTCCCACTAGCATGTGCAGTCTTATAACTTGGCCAGCCCAGTCTCCAGCTCGCGGGTGCGATGAATGCAGAGGCCCTTTGCTAATTAATTATTGTTATTTGATTGGTTTTCGTAGTGGGTGGGGGTGGCAGTGCCGAACCTAAGGATTTGGGGGCCCGGGGGCTTGGCCTCTTTGGAGGCCCCTGCATTTTGACATTCGACACCATGACATGAGATAATGTACGTAATATTTAATGTAAAAAAAAATTGGGGCGGGGGGGCTCCCTCATGTTGGAGCCCGGGGGTACTTTCGAATTTGGACCCCCCCACCCCCACCCTAGGTACCCCTTAGGGGGGGGCACATAATACATTTAAGACTGCGCTTAGTGTGAGGGAGAAATTTCAAACAAGGCCCTGCATGTTGTTGTCCCATCTCA
>JAGDYQ010000059.1:414437-540299 GCA_021962125.1 Bulinus truncatus | reverse complement strand
GTGTAGGTGTACCATTGAGTGTAGGTGTACCATTGAGTGTAGGTGTACCATTGAGTGTAGGTGTACCATTGAGTGTAGGTGTACCCTGGGTGTAGGTGTACCATTGAGTGAATGTGTACCATTGAGTGTAGGCGTACCATTGAGTGTAGGTGTACCCTGGGTGTAGGTGTACCCTGGGTGTAGGTGTACCATTGAGTGTAGGTGTACCATTGAATGTAGGTGTACCCTGGGTGTAGGTGTACCATTGAGTGTAGGTGTACCATTGAGTGTAGGTGTACCATTGAGTGTAGGTGTACCCTGGGTGTAGGTGTACCATTGAGTGTAGGTGTACCCTGGGTGTAGGTGTACCCTGGGTGTAGGTGTACCATTGAGTGTAGGTGTACCATTGAGTGTAGGTGTACCATTGAGTGTAGGTGTACCAATTAGTGTAGGTGTACCCTGGGTGTAGGTGTACCATTGAGTGTAGGTGTACCATTGAGTGTAGGTGTACCATTGAGTGTAGGTGTACCATTGAGTGTAGGTGTACCATTGAGTGTAGGTGTACCCTGGGTGTAGGTGTACCCTGTGTGTAGGTGTACCCTGGGTGTAGGTGTACCCTGGGTGTAGGTGTACCCTGGGTGTAGGTGTAGGTGTACCCTGGGTGTAGGTGTACCATTGAGTGTAGGTGTACCATTGAATGTAGGTGTACCATTGAGTGTAGGTGTACCCTGGGTGTAGGTGTACCATTGAGTGTAGGTGTACCATTGAGTGTAGGTGTACCATTGAGTGTAGGTGTACCATTGAGTGTAGGTGTACCCTGGGTGTAGGTGTACCCTGGGTGTAGGTGTACCCTGGGTGTAGGTGTACCATTGAGTGTAGGTGTACCCTGGGTGTAGGTGTACCCTGGGTGTAGGTGTAGGTGTACCCTGGGTGTAGGTGTACCATTGAGTGTAGGTGTACCATTGAGTGTAGGTGTACCATTGAGTGTAGGTGTACCATTGAGTGTAGGTGTACCCTGGGTGTAGGTGTACCCTGGGTGTAGGTGTACCCTGGGTGTAGGTGTACCCTGGGTGTAGGTGTAGGTGTACCCTGGGTGTAGATGTACCATTGAGTGTAGGTGTACCATTGAATGTAGGTGTACCATTGAGTGTAGGTGTACCCTGGGTGTAGGTGTACCCTGGGTGTAGGTGTACCATTGAGTGTAGGTGTACCATTGAGTGTAGGTGTACCTTTGAGTGTATGTGTACCATTGAGTGTAGGTGTACCCTGGGTGTAGGTGTACCCTGGGTGTAGGTGTAGGTGTACCCTGGGTGTAGGTGTAGGTGTACCTTGGGTGTAGGTGTACCCTGGGTGTGGGTGTAGGTGTAGGTTTACCCTGGGTGTAGGTGTACCCTGGGTGTAGGTGTACCCTGGGTGTGGGTGTACCATTGAGTGTAGGTGTACCATTGAGTGTAGGTGTACCTTGGGTGTAGGTGTACCCTGGGTGTAGGTGTACCATTGAGTGTAGGTGTACCATTGAGTGTAGGTGTACCATTGAGTGTAGGTGTACCCTGGGTGTAGGTGTACCCTGGGTGTAGGTGTACCCTGGGTGTAGGTGTACCATTGAGTGTAGGTGTACCATTGAGTGTAGGTGTACCATTGAGTGTAGGTGTACCATTGAGTGTAGGTGTACCCTGGGTGTAGGTGTACCCTGGGTGTAGGTGTACCCTGGGTGTAGGTGTACCCTGGGTGTAGGTGTAGGTGTACCCTGGGTGTAGGTGTCCCCTGGGTGTAGGTGTACCATTGAGTGTAGGTGTACCCTGGGTGTAGGTGTACCATTGAGTGTAGGTGTACCATTGAGTGTAGGTGTACCCTGGGTTTAGGTGTACCCTGGGTGTAGGTGTACCCTGGGTGTAGGTGTACCCTGGGTGTAGGTGTAGGTGTACCCTGGGTGTAGGTGTAGGTGTACCCTGGGTGTAGGTGTAGGTGTACCCTGGGTGTAGGTGTACCATTGAGTGTAGGTGTACCATTGAGTGTAGGTGTACCATTGAGTGTAGGTGTACCATTGAGTGTAGGTGTACCCTGGATGTAGGTGTACCCTGGGTGTAGGTGTAGGTGTACCCTGGGTGTAGGTGTACCCTGGGTGTAGGTGTACCCTGGGTGTGGGTGTACCATTAAGTGTAGGTGTACCCTGGGTGTAGGTGTACCCTGGGTGTAGGTGTACCCTGGGTGTAGGTGTACCATTGAGTGTAGGTGTACCATTGAGTGTAGGTGTACCCTGGGTGTAGGTGTACCATTGAGTGTAGGTGTACCATTGAGTGTAGGTGTACCATTGAGTGTAGGTGTACCCTGGGTGTAGGTGTACCCTGGGTGTAGGTGTACGTGTACCCTGGGTGTAGGTGTACCCTGGGTGTAGGTGTACCCTGGGTGTGGGTGTACCATTAAGTGTAGGTGTACCCTGGGTGTAGGTGTACCCTGGGTGTAGGTGTACCCTGGGTGTAGGTGTACCATTGAGTGTAGGTGTACCATTGAGTGTAGGTGTACCATTGAGTGTAGGTGTACCATTGAGTGTAGGTGTACCCTGGGTGTAGGTGTACCATTGAGTGTAGGTGTACCATTGAGTGTAGGTGTACCATTGAGTGTAGGTGTACCCTGGGTGTAGGTGTACCCTGGGTGTAGGTGTACACTGGGTGTAGGTGTACCCTGGGTGTAGGTGTACCCTGGGTGTAGGTGTACCCTGGGTGTAGGTGTACCCTGGGTGTAGGTGTACCCTGGGTGTAGGTGTACCCTGGGTGTGGGTGTACCATTAAGTGTAGGTGTACCCTGGGTGTAGGTGTACCCTGGGTGTGGGTGTACCCTGGGTGTGGGTGTACCATTGAGTGTAGGTGTACCGTTGAGTGTAGGTGTACCCTGGGTGTAGGTGTACCCTGGATGTAGGTGTACCATTGAGTGTAGGTGTACCATTGAGTGTAGGTGTACCATTGAGTGTAGGTGTACCATTGAGTGTAGGTGTACCATTGAGTGTAGGAGTACCATTGAGTGTAGGTGTACCATTGAATGTAGGTGTACCATTGAGTGTAGGTGTACCCTGGGTGTAGGTGTACCCTGGGTGTAGGTGTACCCTGGGAGTAGGTGTAGGTGTACCCTGGGTGTAGGTGTACCCTGGGTGTAGGTGTACCCTGGGTTTGGGTGTAGGTGTAGGTGTACCATTGAGTGTAGGTGTACCATTGAATGTAGGTGTACCCTGGCAGTAGGTGTACCATTGGGTGTAGGTGTACCATTGAGTGTAGGTGTACCCTGGGTGTAGGTGTACCCTGGGTGTAGGTGTACCCTGGGTGTAGGTGGAGCCTGGGTGTAGGTGTACCATTGAGTGTAGGTGTACCATTGAGTGTAGGTGTACCCTGGGTGTAGGTGTACCATTGGGTGTAGGTGTACCATTGAGTGTAGGTGTACCCTGGGTGTAGGTGTACCCTGGGTGTAGGTGTACCATGGGTTTTGGGTGTAGGTGTAGGTGTACCTTTGAGTGTAGGTGTACCATTGAATGTAGGTGTGCCCTGGCAGTAGGTGTACCATTGGGTGTAGGTGTACCATTGAGTGTAGGTGTACCCTGGGTGTAAGTGTACCCTGGGTGTAGGTGTACCCTGTGTGTAGGTGGAGCCTGGGTGTAGGTGTACCATTGAGTGTAGGTGTACCATTGAGTGTAGGTGTACCCTGGGTGTAGGTGTACCATTGGGTGTAGGTGTACCATTGAGTTTTAGGTGTACCCTGGGTGTAGGTGTACCCTGGGTGTAGGTGTACCATTGAATGTAGGTGTACCATTGAGTGTAGGTGTACCCTGGGTGTAGGTGTACCCTGGGTGTAGGTGTGCCATTGAGTGTAGGTGTACCATTGAGTGTAGGTGTACCATTGAGTGTAGGTGTACCTGGGTGTAGGTGTACCCTGGGTGTAGGTGTAGGTGTACCCTGGGTGTAGGTGTAGGTGTACCCTGGGTGTAGGTGTACCCTGGGTGTGGGTGTAGGTGTAGGTGTACCCTGGGTGTAGGTGTACCCTGGGTGTGGGTGTAGGTGTAGGTGTACCCTGGGTGTAGGTGTACCCTGGGTGTAGGTGTACCATTGAGTGTAGGTGTACCCTGGGTGTAGGTGTACCATTGAGTGTAGGTGTACCATTGAGTGTAGGTGTACCCTGGGTGTAGGTGTACCATTGAGTGTATGTGTACCATTGAGTGTAGGTGTACCATTGAGTGTAGGTGTACCATTGAGTGTAGGTGTACCATTGAGTGTAGGTGTACCATTGAGTGTAGGAGTACCATTGAGTGTAGGTGAACCATTGAGTGTAGGTGTACCATTGAGTGTAGGTGTACCCTGGGTGTAGGTGTACCCTGGGTGTAGGTGTACCCTGGAAGTAGGTGTAGGTGTACCCTGGGTGTAGGTGTACCCTGGGTGTAGGTGTACCCTGGGTTTGGGTGTAGGTGTAGGTGTACCATTGAGTGTAGGTGTACCATTGAATGTAGGTGTACCCTGGCAGTAGGTGTACCATTGGGTGTAGGTGTACCATTGAGTGTAGGTGTACCCTGGGTGTAGGTGTACCCTGGGTGTAGGTGTACCCTGGGTGTAGGTGGAGCCTGGGTGTAGGTGTACCATTGAGTGTAGGTGTACCATTGAGTGTAGGTGTACCCTGGGTGTAGGTGTACCATTGGGTGTAGGTGTACCATTGAGTGTAGGTGTACCCTGGGTGTAGGTGTACCCTGGGTGTAGGTGTACCCTGGGTGTAGGTGTACCCTGGGTGTAGGTGTACCCTGGGTGTAGGTGTACCCTGGGTGTAGGTGTAGCCTGGGTGTAGGTGTACCATTGAGTGTAGGTGTACCATTGAATGTAGGTGTACCCTGGGTGTAGGTGTACCATTGAGTGTAGGTGTACCATTGAGTGTAGGTGTACCCTGGGTGTAGGTGTACCATTGAGTGTAGGTGTACCCTGGGTGTAGGTGTACCCTGGGTGTAGGTGTACCATTGAGTGTAGGTGTACCATTGAGTGTAGGTGTACCATTGAGTGTAGGTGTACCAATTAGTGTAGGTGTACCCTGGGTGTAGGTGTACCATTGAGTGTAGGTGTACCATTGAGTGTAGGTGTACCATTGAGTGTAGGTGTACCATTGAGTGTAGGTGTACCATTGAGTGTAGGTGTACCCTGGGTACTGGTAGGTGTACCCTGTGTGTAGGTGTACCCTGGGTGTAGGTGTACCCTGGGTGTAGGTGTACCCTGGGTGTAGGTGTAGGTGTACCCTGGGTGTAGGTGTACCATTGAGTGTAGGTGTACCATTGAATGTAGGTGTACCATTGAGTGTAGGTGTACCCTGGGTGTAGGTGTACCATTGAGTGTAGGTGTACCATTGAGTGTAGGTGTACCATTGAGTGTAGGTGTACCATTGAGTGTAGGTGTACCCTGGGTGTAGGTGTACCCTGGGTGTAGGTGTACCCTGGGTGTAGGTGTACCATTGAGTGTAGGTGTACCCTGGGTGTAGGTGTACCCTGGGTGTAGGTGTAGGTGTACCCTGGGTGTAGGTGTACCATTGAGTGTAGGTGTACCATTGAGTGTAGGTGTACCATTGAGTGTAGGTGTACCATTGAGTGTAGGTGTACCCTGGGTGTAGGTGTACCCTGGGTGTAGGTGTACCCTGGGTGTAGGTGTACCCTGGGTGTAGGTGTAGGTGTACCCTGGGTGTAGATGTACCATTGAGTGTAGGTGTACCATTGAATGTAGGTGTACCATTGAGTGTAGGTGTACCCTGGGTGTAGGTGTACCCTGGGTGTAGGTGTACCATTGAGTGTAGGTGTACCATTGAGTGTAGGTGTACCTTTGAGTGTATGTGTACCATTGAGTGTAGGTGTACCCTGGGTGTAGGTGTACCCTGGGTGTAGGTGTAGGTGTACCCTGGGTGTAGGTGTAGGTGTACCTTGGGTGTAGGTGTACCCTGGGTGTGGGTGTAGGTGTAGGTTTACCCTGGGTGTAGGTGTACCCTGGGTGTAGGTGTACCCTGGGTGTGGGTGTACCATTGAGTGTAGGTGTACCATTGAGTGTAGGTGTACCTTGGGTGTAGGTGTACCCTGGGTGTAGGTGTACCATTGAGTGTAGGTGTACCATTGAGTGTAGGTGTACCATTGAGTGTAGGTGTACCCTGGGTGTAGGTGTACCCTGGGTGTAGGTGTACCCTGGGTGTAGGTGTACCATTGAGTGTAGGTGTACCATTGAGTGTAGGTGTACCATTGAGTGTAGGTGTACCATTGAGTGTAGGTGTACCCTGGGTGTAGGTGTACCCTGGGTGTAGGTGTACCCTGGGTGTAGGTGTACCCTGGGTGTAGGTGTAGGTGTACCCTGGGTGTAGGTGTCCCCTGGGTGTAGGTGTACCATTGAGTGTAGGTGTACCCTGGGTGTAGGTGTACCATTGAGTGTAGGTGTACCATTGAGTGTAGGTGTACCCTGGGTTTAGGTGTACCCTGGTGTAGGTGTACCCTGGGTGTAGGTGTACCCTGGGTGTAGGTGTAGGTGTACCCTGGGTGTAGGTGTAGGTGTACCCTGGGTGTAGGTGTAGGTGTACCCTGGGTGTAGGTGTACCATTGAGTGTAGGTGTACCATTGAGTGTAGGTGTACCATTGAGTGTAGGTGTACCATTGAGTGTAGGTGTACCCTGGATGTAGGTGTACCCTGGGTGTAGGTGTAGGTGTACCCTGGGTGTAGGTGTACCCTGGGTGTAGGTGTACCCTGGGTGTGGGTGTACCATTAAGTGTAGGTGTACCCTGGGTGTAGGTGTACCCTGGGTGTAGGTGTACCCTGGGTGTAGGTGTACCATTGAGTGTAGGTGTACCATTGAGTGTAGGTGTACCCTGGGTGTAGGTGTACCATTGAGTGTAGGTGTACCATTGAGTGTAGGTGTACCATTGAGTGTAGGTGTACCCTGGGTGTAGGTGTACCCTGGGTGTAGGTGTACGTGTACCCTGGGTGTAGGTGTACCCTGGGTGTAGGTGTACCCTGGGTGTGGGTGTACCATTAAGTGTAGGTGTACCCTGGTGTAGGTGTACCCTGGGTGTAGGTGTACCCTGGGTGTAGGTGTACCATTGAGTGTAGGTGTACCATTGAGTGTAGGTGTACCATTGAGTGTAGGTGTACCATTGAGTGTAGGTGTACCCTGGGTGTAGGTGTACCATTGAGTGTAGGTGTACCATTGAGTGTAGGTGTACCATTGAGTGTAGGTGTACCCTGGGTGTAGGTGTACCCTGGGTGTAGGTGTACACTGGGTGTAGGTGTACCCTGGGTGTAGGTGTACCCTGGGTGTAGGTGTACCCTGGGTGTAGGTGTACCCTGGGTGTAGGTGTACCCTGGGTGTAGGTGTACCCTGGGTGTGGGTGTACCATTAAGTGTAGGTGTACCCTGGGTGTAGGTGTACCCTGGGTGTGGGTGTACCCTGGGTGTGGGTGTACCATTGAGTGTAGGTGTACCGTTGAGTGTAGGTGTACCCTGGGTGTAGGTGTACCCTGGATGTAGGTGTACCATTGAGTGTAGGTGTACCATTGAGTGTAGGTGTACCATTGAGTGTAGGTGTACCATTGAGTGTAGGTGTACCATTGAGTGTAGGAGTACCATTGAGTGTAGGTGTACCATTGAATGTAGGTGTACCATTGAGTGTAGGTGTACCCTGGGTGTAGGTGTACCCTGGGTGTAGGTGTACCCTGGGAGTAGGTGTAGGTGTACCCTGGGTGTAGGTGTACCCTGGGTGTAGGTGTACCCTGGGTTTGGGTGTAGGTGTAGGTGTACCATTGAGTGTAGGTGTACCATTGAATGTAGGTGTACCCTGGCAGTAGGTGTACCATTGGGTGTAGGTGTACCATTGAGTGTAGGTGTACCCTGGGTGTAGGTGTACCCTGGGTGTAGGTGTACCCTGGGTGTAGGTGGAGCCTGGGTGTAGGTGTACCATTGAGTGTAGGTGTACCATTGAGTGTAGGTGTACCCTGGGTGTAGGTGTACCATTGGGTGTAGGTGTACCATTGAGTGTAGGTGTACCCTGGGTGTAGGTGTACCCTGGGTGTAGGTGTACCATGGGTTTGGGTGTAGGTGTAGGTGTACCTTTGAGTGTAGGTGTACCATTGAATGTAGGTGTACCCTGGCAGTAGGTGTACCATTGGGTGTAGGTGTACCATTGAGTGTAGGTGTACCCTGGGTGTAAGTGTACCCTGGGTGTAGGTGTACCCTGTGTGTAGGTGGAGCCTGGGTGTAGGTGTACCATTGAGTGTAGGTGTACCATTGAGTGTAGGTGTACCCTGGGTGTAGGTGTACCATTGGGTGTAGGTGTACCATTGAGTTTTAGGTGTACCCTGGGTGTAGGTGTACCCTGGGTGTAGGTGTACCATTGAATGTAGGTGTACCATTGAGTGTAGGTGTACCCTGGGTGTAGGTGTACCCTGGGTGTAGGTGTGCCATTGAGTGTAGGTGTACCATTGAGTGTAGGTGTACCATTGAGTGTAGGTGTACCTGGGTGTAGGTGTACCCTGGGTGTAGGTGTAGGTGTACCCTGGGTGTAGGTGTAGGTGTACCCTGGGTGTAGGTGTACCCTGGGTGTGGGTGTAGGTGTAGGTGTACCCTGGGTGTAGGTGTACCCTGGGTGTGGGTGTAGGTGTAGGTGTACCCTGGGTGTAGGTGTACCCTGGGTGTAGGTGTACCATTGAGTGTAGGTGTACCCTGGGTGTAGGTGTACCATTGAGTGTAGGTGTACCATTGAGTGTAGGTGTACCCTGGGTGTAGGTGTACCATTGAGTGTATGTGTACCATTGAGTGTAGGTGTACCATTGAGTGTAGGTGTACCATTGAGTGTAGGTGTACCATTGAGTGTAGGTGTACCATTGAGTGTAGGAGTACCATTGAGTGTAGGTGAACCATTGAGTGTAGGTGTACCATTGAGTGTAGGTGTACCCTGGGTGTAGGTGTACCCTGGGTGTAGGTGTACCCTGGAAGTAGGTGTAGGTGTACCCTGGTGTAGTGTGTACCCTGGGTGTAGGTGTACCCTGGGTTTGGGTGTAGGTGTAGGTGTACCATTGAGTGTAGGTGTACCATTGAATGTAGGTGTACCCTGGCAGTAGGTGTACCATTGGGTGTAGGTGTACCATTGAGTGTAGGTGTACCCTGGGTGTAGGTGTACCCTGGGTGTAGGTGTACCCTGGGTGTAGGTGGAGCCTGGGTGTAGGTGTACCATTGAGTGTAGGTGTACCATTGAGTGTAGGTGTACCCTGGGTGTAGGTGTACCATTGGGTGTAGGTGTACCATTGAGTGTAGGTGTACCCTGGGTGTAGGTGTACCCTGGGTGTAGGTGTACCCTGGGTTTGGGTGTAGGTGTAGGTGTACCATTGAGTGTAGGTGTACCATTGAATGTAGGTGTACCCTGGCAGTAGGTGTACCATTGGGTGTAGGTGTACCATTGAGTGTAGGTGTACCCTGGGTGTAGGTGTACCCTGGGTGTAGGTGTACCCTGTGTGTAGGTGGAGCCTGGGTGTAGGTGTACCATTGAGTGTAGGTGTACCATTGAGTGTAGGTGTACCCTGGGTGTATGTGTACCATTGGGTGTAGGTGTACCATTGAGTATAGGTGTACCCTGGATGTAGGTGTACCCTGGGTGTAGGTGTACCATTGAATGTAGGTGTACCATTGAGTGTAGGTGTACCCTGGGTGTAGGTGTACCCTGGGTGTAGGTGTGCCATTGAGTGTAGGTGTACCATTGAGTGTAGGTGTACCATTGAGTGTAGGTGTACCATTGAGTGTAGGTGTACCTGGGTGTAGGTGTACCCTGGGTGTAGGTGTAGGTGTACCCTGGGTGTAGGTGTAGGTGTACCCTGGGTGTAGGTGTACCCTGGGTGTGGGTGTAGGTGTAGGTGTACCCTGGGTGTAGGTGTACCCTGGGTGTAGGTGTACCCTGGGTGTGGGTGTAGGTGTAGGTGTACCCTGGGTGTAGGTGTACCCTGGGTGTAGGTGTACCATTGAGTGTAGGTGTACCCTGGGTGTAGGTGTACCATTGAGTGTAGGTGTACCATTGAGTGTAGGTGTACCCTGGGTGTAGGTGTACCATTGAGTGAATGTGTACCATTGAGTGTAGGCGTACCATTGAGTGTAGGTGTACCCTGGGTGTAGGTGTACCCTGGGTGTAGGTGTACCATTGAGTGTAGGTGTACCCTGGGTGTAGGTGTACCATTGAGTGTAGGCGTACCATTGAGTGTAGGTGTACCCTGGGTGTAGGTGTACCATTGAGTGTAGGTGTACCATTGAGTGTAGGTGTACCCTGGGTGTAGGTGTACCATTGAGTGTAGGTGTACCATTGAGTGTAGGTGTACCCTGGGTTTAGGTGTACCCTGGGTGTAGGTGTACCCTGGGTGTAGGTGTACCCTGGGTGTAGGTGTAGGTGTACCCTGGGTGTAGGTGTAGGTGTACCCTGGGTGTAGGTGTAGGTGTACCCTGGGTGTAGGTGTACCATTGAGTGTAGGTGTACCATTGAGTGTAGGTGTACCATTGAGTGTAGGTGTACCATTGAGTGTAGGTGTACCCTGGGTGTAGGTGTACCCTGGGTGTAGGTGTAGGTGTACCCTGGGTGTAGGTGTAGGTGTACCCTGGGTGTAGGTGTGCCCTGGGTGTAGGTGTACCCTGGGTGTAGGTGTACCCTGTGTGTAGGTGTACCCTGGGTGTAGGTGTACCCTGGGTGTGGGTGTAGGTGTAGGTGTACCCTGGGTGTAGGTGTAGGTGTACCCTGGGTGTAGGTGTAGGTGTACCCTGGGTGTGGGTGTAGGTGTAGGTGTACCCTGGGTGTAGGTGTAGGTGTACCCTGGGTGTAGGTGTACCCTGGGTGTAGGTGTACCCTGGGTGTAGGTGTACCATTGAGTGTAGGTGTACCCTGGGTGTAGGTGTAGGTGTACCCTGGGTGTGGGTGTAGGTGTAGGTTAGGGTGATAATTTTCATTTTTTTTCGTAACCAACATGAAACCCCTTACATTCGAGGAACAATTGTATGTAGATGACAGTAGCAACATTAATTTTTTTTTTAATTGAAAAAAGTTCCCCCACCTTTTCATTTTTGTTTTCACATATCGCGCAGTTTGACTATGAGTTTCAATTTCACACTGAATTTTTACATGACTTTCTAGACTACTTTTAAGCACATTCCAGTCAGTTTTTCCATTTGTTTATAAACAAGGCATCTACTCTCATCTTCTAAACAGAAGAGGGATCCAAGAATTCCATCTGTTGAAAAGCTAATCAATCTCACATGGATGCCTACAAACCGTCAAATTCTTGGAAACTTCACTTTTCTGTTCAATAGCCAGAAACGGCGACTGGATCGAATCAAAATTATTTTTACGGATATAGAATTGCTCTTGAAGGAAATTCTAGACTTTCCACTATTATCCAGCGCACTAATCAGAAAGAAAATCAATTGTCTGTTTGATTTATATGACAAAAACAAAAAGAAACCGTCTGATAAATTTAATCCAATACTTTCTAAGTTATTTGATGTCACCAACGTCAATGGAAAATGGAAAAGCAAGGAGGATAAACAGCTCTACCAGAGGCAAGTTAAGAGTGGAGGAAAGATTAGTTATTCAATGGTCAAACAAGCCCCTTTAGAATCAATCCACCCAAGAAAACGAATCCGACTATCCAAAACTCAATCTCAAGCCAGCTCTTCTCAATCGCAACCTACACAAACACATACAACTGTCTCACAGCCTACACAAACACATACAACTGTCTCACAACCTACACAAACACATACAACTGTCTCACAACCTACACAAACACATACAACTGTCTCAGAATCTTCGGATTCTGAAACCTCTGCTTCTTCATCCGACTCGAAAACCTATTCTTCCACGTCATCTTCTGAATGCAAACCGAAATACCAAAGAGCAAGCACTACAACAGCGGGTTTGCTAGTACTGAAAAGCAACATTTCTACACATAAAGCATATGACGTTCTTGCAACCATTGCTGAACAGGGTCATGTTATGCCGGTTCCAAGTCAGACGGGTGTTTGGAAACGAGTAATCTCTGAAGGACGGAAAATGAAAATCAAAAATTTTCAAAAACTTCAAAGCAAAGAACCCTATTGTCTCCAGATTGATGGTAAAAGAGTGCAAGGGGAAGAGTATCAAGTAGTTATGCTGAAAATATGACAACCGAAATAAAACCCGGTACTCTTAAATGTGAAGTCTTGAGCAAGGGCTTTCAGAAGCCTCAATATATTGACTGTCAGGCACCATGTACTCGACCTCCTTTTGAAACATGTCATGAATTTCTTATTCAAGAACCAACGAGCAAACAAGAACTGAACTATTCCTTCATTGACAAATTAACGCAAAACTATGCCACTCTTCAGGCTAATTACCGCCTCGTTGTGAGAGATGATCTCAGCACAGGCCAGAACCCTGGATGGCGAGATGATTTCAAGTTCTTTTTATGAATTATGTCAGGCATATCATCATTACAAAACAACTTCACGTTGGCCTCGCATCAGCTGGAAGAATCTGCCAAATTTACACTAGGCAAAATGGAACTCAAATGCGTTATATACTATTATAGCATTTTTTCTGATACCAGAGTGGCACAACATCCTCGCTCCTGCTTGCAACTTCATCTGCTATGAATGGGCAAATGCTTGATTCCATGTGCAATACTACAATAAAGCGTCCTTCAATGATCTGTTTACCTCATTCATCAGGGTAAAATGCAAAAACGTGCTGTAAAACTGATGGAGGAACTTCATGCGAAATCGAGAAAATTCGAATTTTTGAATCTGAAGTTCATATGAACAATATGTTTTACACATTTCTTGTACATTCTGTACACATTACTAACTGATCTGTATCTTATTTGTTAATAAAAGTTGATAAGTTATTATTATTACTCTTTTGAATTAAGCTAAAAAAAACATGTCCTTTTTTTTTTAAAAAAAAAATATTTTTTCACTTTTTTCTTCCGAAAAAGGGGGAGGTGGGGGAACTTTTTTTTAAAAAATCAAAAATGCGATTTATATTCTTAAATTACACATAAAAGTTCCTCGATTGATATTCTTAAATTACACATAAAAGTTCCTCGATTGCAAGTGGTTTCATAAAAATATTTTTTTTGTTATCACCCTAGTGTAGGTGTACCCTGGGTGTAGGTGTAGGTGTACCCTGGGTGTAGGTGTAGGTGTACCCTGGGTGTAGGTGTACCCTGGGTGTAGGTGTACCCTGGGTGTAGGTGTACCGTTGAGTGTAGGTGTACCCTGGGTGTGGGTGTAGGACTGTAGGTGTAGGTGTACCCTGGGTGTAGGTGTAGGTGTACCCTGGGTGTAGGTGTACCCTGGGTGTAGGTGTACCCTGGGTGTAGGTGTACCCTGGGTGTAGGTGTACCATTGAGTGTAGGTGTACCATTGAATGTAGGTGTACCATTGAGTGTAGGTGTACCCTGGGTGTAGGTGTACCCCGGGTGTAGTTTCAGAGTGAAGGGAGAAACAGGTCAAGTCGTATATAGCTTAAATAGTCAATGGCGGTAAACACAACACGTTTGTTCCATCTGCCAGAACTGTACAACTTACAGTGTGCTTGGTCAACTGGACGAGACGGCCGCTGCGGGTACTGTGTTCGCAAAACTGACCTGTACTGACGTGGACCTGGGGGCTGGTGGTCAAGTGGAGTTCTTTGTCATATCTGGTAAGTCACGTGGTTACCTCCCTTAGCCCCCCTCTCTCTCTCTTACTATTGTTCTCTCTCTCTCCCTCTCTCCCCCTCTCTCTGTAAACATATAGATATATCAGACGAAAGTGTAGCATTGCGCGGGGCCCAGGGTGAGTGTCATATGTGGGGGGCAGACAATGGCGTCACTAGGGGATGCGGGCCGCACTGGGTGAAACCATTATAGGGATGAAACCAAAATGAACAATTCTAAATTTCATGGCAAAAAAAAAAAATTCGGTATAGTCGGTCTTATAACCAACCAGTCAAGATTAAAAACATGAGCAGTAGCTCAGGGTGTCGCCATATAGAGCAGATTGTCACCAACCATAGTGACGCCGCTGACTGCAGACTACCATACACCTTTTAAAGTCCCCACCCCTTTTGGCCGCTCCCTCCCCCCCCCCGGGCCGACAATAGTTAAAAAGAAAGTGAATCTATTATTGAGAAAATGTGCTGATTGGTTGATTTCACACACCCCCCCTCCACGACTGTTACAGGAAAATATGAATAGAACAAAGTTACATACATTTCGTATAAAACGAGACAACTTTTTTCTTTATGTACCAATGTATGCACTGATAAATGTTAATTGATTCTTTGGCACATTTGCTAATTATTCTTTATAAGCCCAAACTAGTCCTTTTCTTTGTATTTGCAATTGTCCACCAACCAGATAAATGCTCTGCAGCCAGATCCTAGAGAAAAAAATAAGCCCAAAAAAAAAACCGCTGGTCATTATATGTTTACATATATTGAAATTATGATTACCATTAATATATTTTTACAGTAAAAACTAATGGTCCAATAAAACGTTGGATCAGAGTGTGTGTGAAATTATACAAAACAAACTCAAATCAGTGACTCGTGATTATATAACTTATACTAAAGGGCGGACAGATTTTTCTGTAAGTAAATCTATAAACACAACAAAGAGTTCCGTTTGCGGGCGGGCTACATCGCACTGGGTAAGGGTTTATGGTTTAGTTCCACTCCCCTCCCCCCCCCCCCCCACACAACCCTGCAATTCTAAAGCCAAGTAAAACGATTCATTCAAATTTTCTGAAATATACGCTTTCTGTCGTAACAAAAAAGTAAAGCTGAGAAGAAAATCATTAATGATTGTATGTGAATGAACACGGGTAAATTGCATGTGGATGAACAAGGGTAAATTGTATGTGGATGAACACGGGTAAATTGTATGTGGATGAACACGGGTAAATTGTATGTGGATGAACAAGGGTAAATTGTATGTGGATGAACAAGGGTAAATTGTATGTGGATGAACAAGGGTAAATTGTATGTGTATGAACAAGGGTAAATTGTATGTGGATGAACAAGGGTAAATTGTATGTGGATGAACAAGGGTAAATTGTATGTGGATGAACAAGGGTAAATTGTATGTGGATGAACAAGGGTAAATTGTATGTGAATGAACACGGGTAAATTGTATGTGGATGAACAAGGGTAAATTGTATGTGGATGAACACGGGTAAATTGTATGTGGATGAACAAGGGTAAATTGTATGTGAATGAACACGGGTAAATTGTATGTGGATGAACAAGGGTAAATTGTATGTGATGAACAAGGGTAAATTGTATGTGGATGAACACGGGTAAATTGTTTTGTTCAATTATGAAACAGTATGCGACAGTCAGTATTGGCTCTTTTTAAAAAAAAAATTAGAAAAACGTGATTTTGTCCACAGGAAACACGACAATAATCCAGGTGGAGCAGTCGTCTGGAAACGCCAGCATCATTTCTCCCGTTGACTACGATAGAGAGTATAAAGATTTCTACAGTGTCAACGTAGAGGTGAAGGACAAAGGGAACCCCAAGTTGACCTCCAACGCTGTGGTGATGTTGTACTTGAGGGACGTCGACGACAACCCGCCGAAATTTACAAGCAAAGTTTTTACCGGAAGTGAGTCGAATGTCATAAAATATGTTTGTGTATAATTTATATGCACATGTAAATCTTAAGCTTAATGTATCTTATTAAATGTTGTTCTTTTTGTTTATCTGTCTTTTTTTTTTAATAAAATGTTGAGGGATGAGTGTCCGAGTGGGGTAGAGAGCTCTACTGTCGACCTCAAAGTTCTGGGCTCGAATTTTCTGTGAGCACCAAAAGAATTATTCGAGATCCTGATGAAAGTTTGTCAAGGTCATTCACGTTCACTCAGCTTTAAATTGTGTACCTGACTTTAAGTTGGGGAAGTAAAAGGCGGCTGGGCGTTGTTCTAACCACAAAATCCCTTCATGTGACGTGGCTACAGAAACAGACGAATTTTAGACTTTGTCTGCCCCCCTCCCCCCCCCCGATGATCCATTGAGGGGAAAACTAGTCCAGACTATTTTATTTAATTTAGTTTATTTTTGTCTTGTCATGAACTATGACATCGAGAGATCGCTAAAATGTTTCCCACGCTTTTATTTTTATTTTAAGTGATTAATTATATATAAAAAAATGTGTGTTTGATCTAATCTTAAAAAAAGCAGCCGTTCTCAGACTTAAACGCTTCGCGACCTATCAAGATCGAAAGGGGGAGGGGGGAGAGAGAGAGAGAGGGGGGGAGCATAAGGTTTAATTTTCGCGACCTACAGTAAAAAAAAATTTTTTTTCGATGCCCTCCTGGAATTAGTTTTAAATAATTCACTGTGAGAAACAAGTAGCACAAATATTGCTTACTTAAAATTATCGTTTTAAAAATGAAGTATTTTTCCCCACTGTAATGCTGAAATAAAATATTTATTTAAAGCATGTATTACATGTATA
The DNA here is from genome assembly GCA_021962125.1 of Bulinus truncatus. Classification (NCBI taxonomy): domain Eukaryota; kingdom Metazoa; phylum Mollusca; class Gastropoda; family Planorbidae; genus Bulinus; species Bulinus truncatus. Next base: position 523,824 of record JAGDYQ010000059.1, on the reverse strand, counting down.
TAACAATGGAAAAAATAAACAAAGATTAGACTATGACGTTTCACCTCAAAAAAAAATATTGGATACATAGGATTACAAGAGCATTCTTTGCTGTTGTTGTTGTTTAATGTTGTGTCTATGTGTGTATTTAGATTGGTTTAGTTATTACTTATATACAGTGCCGCCGAGAGGGGGCGGCGGCGGGGGGGGGGTAAATGCCCAGGGGCCCGGCGAGTTTTAGGGGCCCGGACTGAGCTGGCCAATCAACTTTTGAACATATTATGATCAGCACGGGAGGGGGGGTGCCGTGACAGCCCTGCCCAGGGGCCCGAAATTTCTGTCGGTGGGCCTGGTTATATATAGATCAGTTGATAGATAGATATATTTATTAATAGATATAGATGTATATGTTGGCTTATTGATTGATATATAGATTGGTTGATAAATTAACTGATTGATAATTAGATAGATAGATTTTTTGATACATAGATTAATTGATAGATTGATTAATAGATATAGATGTATAGATTGGCCTATTTATTGATATATTGATTGGTTAATTGATTGATAGATCGATTGACTGGTATAAAGATAGATTGATATTTCAACATATCCTAAAAAATTAATACAAAATATTGTAAATTAGTACACAAGGGAAATGACCTAACGATTTTTACGCGTATAAAGATTGTATAGTACAAAGTACATGAACAATGAACAATAGGTTTATAAAAATATGGTGAGCACCGATGTGTTTGAACTCTAATGCTACATTTCAAATCAAAATATGATCAAAAGTAAAACTTTTTTTTATAACGAAGAGAAATAGAATTACGTATTATTATTACTAAACTGTGTAGCACTTAATACACATGTATTTTATATTTAATACATGACTGGTTAAGAAAAGTGTCTCCTGTAATGAGAAAAAAAAATGCTTTGGGGATGGGGGATGGGGGGGGGGTGAGTATTTAAAAAGTTTGTCAAGGGTAAGGGAAAGGTCTGTCAATATCTCAGTGATATTCTTTGTTACAAACGGCGTTATTTATGTGTTTTTTTTGTGTACGCGTGTGTCTGTGTGTGAGTGTGTCTATAAACGTCTAAGTGTGTGTGTGTGTGTGTGTGTGTATGAATGTGTGTGTATGTGTGTGTATGTGTTTGTGTGTGAGTGACTATGTGTGTTTGACTGTGTGTATGTGTCTGAGTGTGTGATTGTGTGTCTATGTGTGTGTGTGAGTGTGTGTTGTGTGTGTGAGTGTGTGTGTTTTGGTTTGAGTGTGTGAGTGTGTGTGAGTATGTGTGTGTAAGTGTGTGTGTGTGTGTAATTGTGTGAATGTGCGACTGTGTGTGTGTAAGTGTGTGTGTTGTGTGTATCTTTATATGTGTGTGTTGTGTGTGTATATGTGTGTGTATTTATGTGTGTTGTGTGTATGGTTTGTTTTATTTTTTCTTCTAAGTTATTTTGTTTGTTTATTTTTAGCCGTAGCGGAAAACTCCAAAGTGGGAACAACAGTGTTGACCGTCTCGGCCAATGACATGGACAGTCCAAACTCGTTCAACTCTCTGATCGTCTTCGAAACTGTATCATGCCAGCCTGATTGGCTGATGGTAGACAGGTATAAAGGTCAGTTGAGTTTGAAAAGAAGCACTGATTATCCAAGGCCAATAGCTAGAAATTAAAGGATATATATATATATATATATATATATATATATATATATATATATATATGTAAATGTATATATGTATATATATATATATATATATATATGTATTATTTATATCTTGTGTTTTCTGCATTCTCCTTACAGGTGATATGATCGTAAAAGACAACTTGGACTACGAGAGCAGCAAATTCATTGTTTGTTACGTCTCCGCCTACTCGTCCAACCAAACCTCCTTCAAAGACTACGCCACTGTTAACGTAACCGTGACAGACGTCAATGATAGAGTCCCCACGTTTGATCAGGTTGGACAACTCTAATTGCACTTTGAAAAAAAACAACACACGTGACCAACATTTTTTTAAAATAGTGTTTAACTGGTTTCACTATCCATCTGTGTGTGTGTGTGTGTGTGTGTTCTCATAATTTGTACCTCAATTTTTGGATTTTCTTCTTATTTAGTGAGAAGAATTAACACATTGAAGAATAACGAACCGGGTTACTTTTTAGTTTCCTCTGGAAAAACTTTCGCTTTGAAATTACCTAGTTGAAATCAATTCAAAGTGTAGCACCGGTGAGGAATAGCGTAATAAAGCTGTTTTTAAAAGTCTAATTATTTAATTAACTTACCTTATAGCATGCGTTATAGTCTGCAGGGCATGGATGATTACGCTTAGAATTATAAAGTAATGAGAATTTATATAAACTAGCTGCACCCTGCAAAACCTTTGCCCTTAGGCTTGATCGGTGGGCTAGGTTATTTTTGGATTCGGACAGATCCGATTTTTTTGTATGGTTGTATTTTAAACTGGAACAGTGTTGTATTAATTCCTTATTTTCGATTTAACGCAGAACCCAAATCGCTATTATATTATTAGATAGTTGTATGATCTGGGATACTATTATTTTTACTTTTGGTGCATTTTAATAAATTCTTATGCTTAAAAAGTTTTTTTTTATTCATTTTTTAATGCAACAAATTATAATGAAGTAAAAAAAAAAAAGAATAACGAACCATGCAATACAAGATCCAAACATTATACAAAAACAAAACACGTTTATAATTCAAGTAAAAATAAAAGCTGGCTACTAAGGCCAAATGAAGAATATTTGAATGGCTGCTAAGGCCAAATGAAGAATATTTGAATGTTGAAATAGTGAATATTGTAAATTATTGCTTGTTGCTTTTTTTTGTGTATTTTCAAAGATTGGTTTATTTGAGACCCCTAGAAATACTTTCAAAGACATTGGTGGGGGGAGGGGGTGAGCTGAACAAGTACTGTTTGCCCCCCCCCCCCCTAGCATTGAATTTTAACAGGAATTAATACTTGTAGTAGTAGTAGGCATCCATCCATCTCGGAAGATGATGGTAGCGCTCTAGGTATCTCCAGAGCGCAGGCCTGGGCGAAGATTGTGGAGGCCTTGCGCTGCCCAGAAAACAGGGCCTCCCACTCGGCTTTTTTCGCCTTTCCCATGGGTGGGTGAGCAGCGGTTTGGAATCAGGGGTTTCCTTCCCCTAGATGGGTTGCCCTCCCAGGCTGTCGAACCCCATCTGCCCGAAGAAACTGGTTTTGAGGCGCCAGTGGCCGCCTTTTGCCCCTTCTCCTGTCAGTAGAAGCAGTTTCGCCGGGCTTGGAAGTTAAGCCACGCGAGCAGGCCAGGAGCTGGACTTAGTTGTCAGAGGCTATTTGAGACGCACGCCATTAGGGAGCATTATCCCTAACACCGCCACCCGGCTATGACAACCTTGAAACCTTAATACTTTTAGGGGTCCCTTTTTGCGATGGGGGGCACTTCACCGTAGCCTTTTTTGCCTATAGATAAAAAAAAACATATTAGGTACATAGCAGCAAGAAAAGCAGTGAGAAATGTGTCCGATAAAAGTGTTGTTCGTATTCTAAGTCGAGTTTCCAGGGCGTTCGTATTTAGAAGTATCGGTTGTATTTTTTTTTTGAAGACCTTTTTCACCGTATACTTTTTGCTTGACCAGGTGTTCTACAAGGGAAACGCCACTGAAAACTCAACCAACATCGGGGCTCTGGTGGTCAGAGTCAACGCCACCGACCCAGACGCCGGCAATGACGGGAAAGTCTTGTACTCCATCGATGACCCAGGTAGGTAAACAATTAAATCTAACAATAACGGCTTCAAAACTGGCACAACAACATTTTTCTTTGATTTTCTTTTAAACTTGTTCAATATTGCAGGTCTAGCATATTTAAACTATTTTTATTTAAACAACGTTTTTTTCTCAGGGAACCCTAAGTTTAGCAATCCTTAACTTTCTTCCCTCCCCCCCCCCAACCCCCACCCCCACCACCACCCTACCCCATTGACTATAAGTTAGCAATTGTTAAGAGTGACTAGTGTCACGAGGTGTGTTTGTATGGAGGTTTACTTGACTGATCCTGGGTACTCAAGGGAGAGAATCCGTGGTGGACTGGTGATAGAATTGTGAACGAGTGAACGAACTTGTGCACTGACTGGACAGTTGCGTGTTATGGGCCTGGTATTGTGAGGTGGACATATCGGAATTCTGTGTTTACATAATGTTTTATGTTTTTTTCATATGGACTAAGTAAAGTTAATAAGCAAGTAGTATGTGTTCAAAATACCATCGACTTTTACAGTCATCTTATGTCACACTGAGAGAGTACTTGCTTCTTTTAAGCTTTAATTTTCCCCATTAACAGACGGCCTGTTCGCTATAAACAACTCGACTGGAGAAGTCACTGTCTTGAAGGCCCCGGATTATGAAGTGAAAACCTCACACCTGGTGACAGTGTATGCTGAAGATCAAGGGACTACTATTAAAAATAAGAACAGCGTGTTTGTTCAGGTGAATACAGGTTGTTTAAGTGGCTTACATAAACTCAGTCTATTTTGTCTACCTCCATGTCTGTCTGTATTGTTTTGACTGTCTATTCATCATTTCTACTTTTTTTAAAAAAAATCAGGTTTTACTTTAGATTGTCATTTGCCACCATAGTTCACGTATCCTATCAACTGTTTTTTTTTTATCTTGGAAAAAATTCAGTAAAATATATGTCACAACCCAATTGAACAACTCGTGGTCTAGGGGTACATTGGTGAGAGGTTCACCGAGGTCCCCGTAGGTTGGACACACACAATTAACATTTATATATATATATATATATATATATATATGACATATACACATCAATAACTCTTTATAAATAATCAATCAAATACATTTAATACCACTTATAAACGATTATACAGAAAACAAGCAATTTAAGTCTTTTCCGTTTCGGACGAAGGACATTTTAGAGCATTTTCGCCGGACGAAATCCGTATTTTTTTTTCCGGGTTACAGCCATAAATATTGCTCCACGCGCATGAATTTTGATAAATTTAGAGATGGAAGTAATCATGTTGAATAACTATTACAAAAATAAATAATGATTACGCCCCTTTGATTAGCTTTTATTATTTATATTTAAAATATAAGCAACAACGGTACATAATAAACTCTTATATTTTGGCTCTGAGAGGTCAGATTGCAAAATGAACTTTTGATGTACACATGGCAGGCCAAGACCTACAAAATAATATATACATCATGGGTCTAGGACTTATGGTTGCTGAGATCTAGGGCGCTCCATTGTTAATATAGCTTATATAGTAAAAAACGGTACTTTATAAGCCCCCTTTTACGGCCCTCATAGGTCAGATTGCGAAATGAACTTTTGCTGCACACATGGCAGGCCAAGACCTACAAAATGATAAATACATCATGGGTCTAGGACTTATGGTTGTTGAGATCTAGGGTGATGACGGACAGACAGACAGACAGACAGACATACAGACAGACAGACAGACAGACAAAACGGGGACAATAGAGCATTTTTTTTTCGAAAATGCTCTAAAAATATTAGATTTATGTGACGATTTCCTTCACCCACCCAGTTAAACTAATACAACATAGAAATTATCATATGACCAAAATAGTATTAACATTCCATAACTAAACTATATTATAACATGGCAGCTTTTACATTATACTGGCCAGTGGACTTTTCAGCCTGGGCCGTCTAGGTCTAAGATCCCTCCAGAACGGCCAGATGTCAGGGCTGTTAAGGTACACTTCAGGCAGGGCAATTCACGCCAAGTACGACTCACAGGTTACATTCAAATTCAGGGCCTACGTTACAAACAACATCATGTACGATATAACTACACAATGCTACTTCTAGATTACACTACACAGCGTATTGTCTAAACTACACAACATACCTCCAGGTCGATCATCCTATCCCACACACACCAACATCTTATATGTAAATAAATTGGTTACATGAAATAGGGCGAATGCAAAATAAACACACACACACATCAAACATCGTGTATGTAAATAAGCCGGTTATATGGCATGGGCGAATGCAAAAAATAAACGTACCAAATTTATGCGTTGTACGTCACTTGCAGCTGTTCACTAACAGAGCGCCACAAGCTTAGTTGTATAACATGCGCACCGAAATGTGCACATCTCATTTCTACCGTACTCGACGGCCTGAACTCGCTTACATTTGAATAATATGTAAGAGTTAATTTAACAATCTTATATAGTAAAATTCATGCAAATGCATTATTAGTAACTAAAATGCATACAATGATTCTTTGTAAATTACTAATAAAATGTGTAAATACTTTGTCTTTTTTATTTGCTTAGGCATATTTAAATAGTTTTAGTTTTAACATTTATCAAAAATGATATGTACAGATTTTGTAGTTTTTAACTATTAATTAAAATAATGAACCGTTAAGACTTTAAAAAAAAGGGCTACAAATTCCCTCCCTTGCCGTGAAGAGTTGTTCACCGCGACTAAAACGAACGACTAGTGGAATCGAGTCACCTAACCTTCATCGGACGAGACAGTTAGACCACACTCAGTGGCGCCCGAGAGCCAACACGGGCCCCAGGGCAGGACATCATTGCGGGCCCCTTAATAAACAATAAATCGTGAAAAAAATTGACATGGTCGGGGCGGCCGGGCCCCCTTACAGATGCGGGCCCCCCCCTGGCAATGACCCCCCTGCCCCCACTCTCGGCGTGCCTGACCACACACTGTCATTACATCTTAGGGGGGGGTGGTATTGTTATATTGCGTCCTTTAAAAAATGTTGAGAAATGTATTGGTAGATATAGATGTATTAAACTCATATTAATCACCTTTCATAAATTATGTTTTGTGCCAGTGTACTTTATATAATAAAAGATTAATTACATTGATGTCAACGTGACCTCATTAACAAAGGGAAATTTAGAAAAAGGGAAAAAAGCTGTAATCGACATTAAAATCTTTTTAGCCCAGAAAGTACCTCATTGAGCTAGTTACTCGTTTTGGTTTATTAACGGCGAGTATAGAAGGCTACTAATCAGAGGCGTAGCTAGGGGAAGGGCGGGGGGTACATATGTCCCCGGGCAACGAGGTTCAGGGGCGCCAAATGGTATATTTTACATATAATATTATATGGTTTTCTCATGGGGGGGAAGGCGCTGAAAAGGTATTAAAATGGTAAAATGCCCCGGGCGCGAGTTGCCTTGCCCACCCCTCGCTACGCCTCTGCTACTAATGCCTGCCACGCTTTTTGGGATTCGCTGAACTGGATAGCATGGTTCTCACATTACACTAAGATTCTGTAAAAATACTGATTGATTATAGCGAATCGCAGGTGAAATGGCATTTCGCATGACTTTATTGTGGGCCTACAAAATCAGATATCGGTTTTCGTCGATTCGGAAGACCCAAAACGACTATTGCTATGTCACTCAATATGTATTCCAATACAAATTTTACATCATATGTTCCGGTTTCCGTCTGTCATCGCTACTTCCGTCTGTCATCGCGACTTCCGTCTGTCATCTCTACTTCCGTCTGTCATCGCTACTTCCGTCTGTCATCCAACATGGCGGCATAAACAATTCATCCAAGATGGCGGCATAGACAATTCAAAGATGGCAGAAACATTAACTGTTTTCTTCTTAATATGCATAATCCGGCTACCAACTGGCCAGCCGAGTAAGAATAGTCTCCTACATGGCTGCCAGAATTGACATTGGTCCTGCCATATGTTTAGTGCCCAGGTGACAAAACACCGTACACTAACATACGGCAGGTAAGATCGTGAATGCCAAATGGCAATCTCAATGTGATACTATCTTCGACCGCCTCAATCATTACCAAAGGTAAAGAAGCGATCTTAGGAAAGTAACTCAAAATCATGCCAAAATATATATATATTTTTTTTTAACGCCGCCATTGCCAGCATGGTAGGGTGTAGTGTGCCTACCACACCAACATTGTTGGCGGCGTTGATGCACGCCTGCCATGCCTACAGAGCGGCGGGGTGAGTGTGCCCGCTATCATCTGCAGGGACGGCAGAAAGATGGGTTTTAATCCTTGCCAAACCGGCCAGACCAGCAGGGTGTGTGTACTGCCGGTCGGCCAGAATGGCAAGGAAAGGGGGTTTTCCTGCCACTCGGACAGAGGGGAGGGTGTAGTGTGCCTGTACCCTCAGCCGGAAATGGCAAGCTGCGCAGGTGTGCTTGAGTGGGACGGAGTCGAAGGGTGTTGTGTGCCGACCACATCCGTCACCACCGCCAGCTGTGAATACTGCGGTCTCGGATGGTCCTCATTGACCACAGTACCACCACCATCGCAAGTAATGGATTTTTTTTCCTGACTAGAGAACCCCTATGATCCATCCCCCGTGGATCATGGTATGTCTCTCAGACCAGGAAGGAGAGATCACAAAATACCAAAATATTCTGTGATACTCTCCGAAACAAATTTTAAACCGAGAAGTGGTTCCAAAGGCCTATGTATATCTCACAGTAACGTAATAAATCTATGGTGTTCAATTTGTTATTAAATGAGAAGCGATCGTAAAAGAAATATTTACAGAAATAGTTCAATTAATATTCTGTGTTATGTTCCAAAATTTCAATTTTAAACCAAAATTATGGATACCTAAATATAATGTAATATTTATATTGTTTAAATTGTTATTATTTCTAAAATATGTCTATTTCTAATGTACAATTATTTCCCTTTATTACTAACCTTAAAAAAAAATACGTCACTTTTTTTTCATTTGTTGACTATTACGTCACATGAATGAATTGAATAAGGGTTGAGATTGAGTAGCGCCGTACACAACGTTTACAATGCAAACTAACCCATTTATGATGGGGGCTTCACACAGAGGGTGTATGGAGGGGGCCCAGTTTGAGGAGGGCCCCCAAAATATTTTTTAAACTAAATATTAAGTACATTATCTCATGTCAAAATGTAGTGGCTCCCGAAGATGCCTAAAATCCCTTGGTTCGGCATTGGCTTCACAGAACTATAATGTTGAAAGCTTTGATATGTCTTTCTTTTTTAAGAGGCCTAATGTTTTCTGCGTCTGCGGCCTCAACTGCATTGATGGAATACTATGTTTTTAATTGAAGGTCAGCTAAAGCTACACAACGATTCTTTCTTCTCGGGACCAAGCTCGAGAAGCGTCAAAAAATTATCTCATGCCAAAATGCAGGGGCAGCCCCCAAAGAGGCCAAGCCACCTAGGTTCTGCACTGCCGGGTCGGCAATTTTTCTTAGTTAATTGTACTATGCTACAATGTGTATAACAGTAAATAAACCACCTGCTAAACATGTAGCATTTAGCTTAACTTACACTCACTCACGTCTCTCTTTTTTTTTAAATACGCCATGTTGAACATCATAAAACATTAAATGAATAACTGTTTGGAAATGACTCCATTCAAATATTATGAAGGAATATGATTTTTAAGAGTTATTGTTTATGTTTACCCGTAGTGAGGATTATTTTCTTTGGGAGGAACTATTTAACATATGAACTTTATTTGATGTATTATTAGGTGTCCCTATTCTCAAATGTATTTTGGCTACAATAATCTGTTCATGTCCTTGGGGCCACTGCAAGTATATAGACTGATTGTTAACGCGCTAAAATATATATCACCATTTTCAACTCCAACTGTGTGCCTACTCGCCGGTCCGGGTACCGGGCCTTTGATAACTAGTGTATTCAAATAATTTAAGATGAAGATTTAATGATTAATACTAAACAAAAACCATTTAAATATACGAGTCTAACATATGAAATAAAGGAATATATATCATGAAAATGTATCTCTGTTAAAAATCTTCTGAGCGCACGAAAGCTGCGGATTTCGTTGATTGCTTCAACATTTCCTAGATCAGCAGGGATATGTGGCAAATCGCTGAAATCCAAAGCAATCGCCGAAATCCAAAACAATCGCTTAGGTCCAAAACAATCGCAGAAATCCAAAACAATCACAGAAATCCAAAACAATCGCTGAGGTCCAAAACAATCGCTGAGGTCCAAAACAATCGCAGAAATCCAAAACAATCACAGAAATCCAAAACAATCACAGAAATCCAAAACAATCACAGAAATCCAAAACAATCGCACAAAAAAAAATATTTCCACTTTTTAAGTCGAGGAAAAAAAAATGAAGATACACTACCAAATTATTTTTTTTTTTGTGTCACCTAGGTAACGATTGATCCGGTCAATGAGTTCCCACCTACTTTCAATAGCACATGTTTATTCTCTGTGCCTGAGAGCAAACTACCAGGTAACGTGCTGTAATGTTACATATTAGGTTTTAACTTACTCGTCTTCAAGTCTGTCATTTTTATTGAACTTTGCAGTGATTGCGAGTCAATGGCGAAAACGTCAGACAGACATATCGTAAGAAAGACAGACAGAAACAGACTGATTTGCAAACAAACATTCAGACAGATACACGATAGACAGACAGATAGATTGTAGGGATAGATAAAATGTATGGCTAGATACATTGTATGGCTAGTTAGATAGATAGATTAGAAGATAGACAGACAGATGGACAGTTGAATGAATAAAAGTTGGATTATCAGATAAATTGATAGGTAAAGATAAATGTATTCCTATTCAATATCAGTCACCACTCGCGCACTAACAGCATGACAGTTTTAACGTCTTATATGTTTTATAATTATAGTTTCTTTCATGTTATCGAACACATTTGTGTGTGTAACTATGACTAATGGTGTATTATCTCATGTCTACAGATTCCTAATAATGTATAAAAGTTGTATTTAGTTCCTAAACAAACTGTCTACGCTCTTAATACGAAACACAATTCGATTTATACATTATCTTATTTCACATGAAAATTCACATGATTGCGCTGGATCCTGGAGCAGACTAACCGAGATAGACGAGGGAAGACTGTTCACCATGACATGGTTTAAGTTATCAAAGGATATAAATATATCAATGTGTGTATAAGTTTGAAATATTCCTGCAGGTGATGCGGTCCATAGGGTCACTGCTATTGACCTGGATGCTGGCATGGATGGGGCATTTTCATTCACTCTGGTAGATACAAATTCATTGCCATATCCCTTTAGAATTGACAGCAGCACTGGTAAGATTATTTTCTCTTTTTTTTTTGTGTAACCATTTTCTGAACTGTTTATAAACTTCTGTTTATGTATTTAATTATAAAGTATTTTATTTGGGGGGGGGGGGGGAACTTAGTAATCGATTTTCGAGGCACTCTTTTAGTGATAGATTTTTTTTCAATCGACTATTGTGGGGCTGTCTATTAATTACGTCAACAAAATAGAGGGGAGGGGGGGTCAGAAAATTTTTGACAATTGTTGACAAGGCGGAGGGGGGAGGACAAGAAAAGTTGACGTCAACAATGTTACTTTTTTTTAATTTAATATAATTACTTAAATAAAGGAAAATTAAGCAGCGTTTGTAGTTCTGTGTTACACACTCGCTTAACATTCAGTATTTTAATTAAACTAACTATATTCCTACTAATTTTGCCATATAAACATTTTGGAAGCCACCTTTTTTAGTGGAGGTGGGGGGGTAATCAAATGTTGACGTAATTTTATAGGGGGGGGGGGTCTCTGGAAGTTTGACAAGGGGAGGGGGAGGGAGGTAAAAAAATCGCCAAAAATGTGTTGACATAAATAATGGACAGCCCCTTGTATTGGTTTAAATCGGTCTGGCTCACAAATAAGTTTTAAGTTATTTCAATGTTGTACAAAATCTAATGGTCAACTATTTATGTTTTGTTGTTTTTTAATTTTATGTTTACAACAGGTGACATACGTGTTTCTTATCCCTTGGACTATGAGACTGTCCAAAGTTACACATTCAACGTATCCGTCCACGACAACTCGACCACTGTACAGAAAACTAGCATGGTAAATATATATTTTTGAATCTGTCAGTCATTGTAAACAAACTCTCATTTGACCTTTGACACCAAGTGAGCGCAGAAACTCTCAATTGACCTTTGACATCGTGCAGTGCACGAACAAAGTGCGAATTTCTGTGCAAAAGCTCGCATTTGACCTCTGACACTAAATACATACACAACACTTTCATTTGACCTTTGGGTGCGCAGAGACTCGTTTTGGCCCTAGACACTAACAAGCGCAGTAACTCTCATTTCACAGATGACGTGCAGCGTGACCATCTTGAACGTGAACGACTCTGACGTCACCTGCCAGCACGTTCCAACAAAGGTCCTCACATCGATCGCCGCGAACACGGTTGTCGCCCAGCTGATTTGCAACGATCCCGACACCAACGGTATCGCGCTGGTCAGCTACGGCTTGTGTGTTGGTAACGACGACGGATCTTTCCAGGTAATCGGAGCACATCAATTTCTCACGGGTATCGAATTCAAATATAAAGACAAACAGGATAATTTCTAGATTTAGTGATAGATTTACTTGAAATGTAGCATACATGTTCTAGCTCCATTGCAATGCATAATTCAATATTTAATTTGGCAATTATTTTTTTTTTTAAAAACAAATATATGTATAACTAAAATAAATTCTCATTATACATTAAGGGACATTACCGTGTTTAACTATGACTAACGACATTTATAAATGCGTTACACCCCTTGCATTAATAACTACATGTTTCAGACCGAGATCTATGTTAGCAAGTGATTGCGATATATTAAAATTTATTGCAAAATTTAAAAAAAAATATACTATATAGAAAAAAAGGTTAGTTTGAAAACTCTGTTTTATCGTGCCTTGTATAGCTTTGATTACAGGCGCTATATTTTTTTCATAATTGTTCATTATTTGGTTAATTTATTGCCTTCGGTATCTCTCACCCTTCCCCCCCCCCCTTATAGATCAGTAATCAGGGACTGGTTACTCTTAAATCAGCACCCATCAAAAATCAATACCAGCTGACCGTGTGCGTGTACGACAGCGTCAATTTGACCCAAGTCACCTTCACCGTGCTGACAGAGACGACGCTGACCATCCAGAACCTCCCCGCCGCCATCAGTGTGGTGGAGGGCGTGTCCGGCCTGGCGCTCATCAAGGTCAACGCCTGCTGCGCCTTCCCCAACGTGGTCTACTCCATCCTGACCGGAAACGAGGACGGCAAGGTGACCATCGACTCGGCCACCGGTCAGATCGGCCTGACGGTGCCGTACGACAGGGAGATCCGGGACCGGTACGTGTACGTGGTCCAGGCCAAAGCGGACAGCGGTCAGACGGTCACCCAGAACTTGACCGTCAACGTGGAGGACAACAACGACAACCCGCCGGTGTTTGACTCCAACGTCTACGAGTTCAAGATAGTCGAGAACTACGCCGGCACTGTCATCACAACGATAAAGGCCACCGATAAAGATGCCGGACTGAACAGCACATTAAGCTACAGCATAACGATTTATAACAACACCGTTTTTAGTATAGATAGCACCGGAACCCTCAAAGTTGGACCGTTGGATTACGAGACACAGCGCTATTATTCGTTTGAAATCATCGCTGCTGACGGGGGAGTCCCGTCGTTAAGCGGATCGGCGACCGTCCACATCAGCATTTTGAATGTGGATGAATTTGATCCTGTTGTGGCTCTAGTTCCCTCCGTTAGCACTCTCAACGTATCTGAAGACACAGCTCTCGGGACACCGGTGTTCCGGGTGCAGGGCTCGGACAACGACACCGGAACGACCTTCGTCTACTCCATCGTCTCGGGAAACACCAACAACGACTTCGTCATCGACCCGGTGTCCGGCAACGTCACGACGTGGCGGTTCTTAGACCGGGAAACGACAGCAAGCTACGCTCTGGTCGTGAGAGCCCTAAACCAGGGCGGAAAATCCGCGACCGCGACCCTGAGCGTCGTGGTCAACGACGTGAATGACTGTAATCCTATATTCACGCCCAGCGTGTATGTGTTTTACGTTCCACACAATTGGAACTCCAATCAGGTTGTAGGCAGTTTGAGTGTGAGTGATGCTGACACAGGTATCAATGCACAGACAACTCTAGCCCTAACAGGCACGAACTTTAATGACTTCAGTCTCAACGGACTCGATCTCAAGACTAACGTGGTTATGAACTACCTCTCAGTGAACTATTACAAGCTGACGGTGGTGGCCACAGACGGTGGAAATCCGAAGAGAAGCAGCTCAGCTGTCATCATCGTCTACGTCTCACCCGCTACAGACACGCCGAAGTTCAACGCGACTTCCTACAATGTGAGCATCCCGGAAAATTGGCTAGTTGGCAGCACAGTGTTTGATTTCAACGCCACGGTGCTGGGTGCGAGGGAGAACGGGAGCCTGAGCTACTCCATCATGTCTGGTAATACAGGAAGCGATTTTCTTCTGAGGGCGTCATCCGGTCAGCTGATCATTCAAAACAGTCTCGATTTTGAGCGAACGGAAAGTTATACTCTGGTGATTAACGCTAACATCGTTCCAACGCCAGCAACTAACCAAATCGCCTCTTGCACACTGACTATAAGCATTGAAAACCTCAACGACAACTCGCCGATATTTAAAGATGCAACCAATACATTTGAGCAGGAAACCTTCAGCTTCACCGTGGACGAAGGAACAGCCCTTGGCTCCGTAGTAGGAACCGTGTTAGCCGAGGACAAAGACAAATCTCCTTACGGCACCGTCACGCATTCCCTGTCCAACACCACAAAGTTCTCCATAGACGCCGCCACTGGCGTGATGAAAGTGAACGGCAACCTGGACTACACCGAGGCCAGTTATTACTACCTTGTGGTCATGGCCTCGGACGGCGTGACCGCGCCGCGGACGGCCAAGGCGTCGGTGGTGATCAGGATCAACGACATCAACGACCACAGCCCCGTGTTCATCACCGCCAGCAGCACCAGCGTCTTAGACTCGACACCAGCGGGATCGGAAATATTTCGCTTCCGCGCAACGGACAAAGACACGGGCGACGCCGGGGTCGTTATATACTTGGACCCGAACGGTCAGCTCGCCCCGACGTTCGAGCTGAACGCTACCACGGGAGTACTCAATACCCTAACTAGTTTGGACGCGCTGAAGACTCCCGCGTACACAGTGACAATACAGGCTAAGGACCAAGGCATCCCGGTGCTGTCAGCTGATCAGACTTTTACAATCAACGTCATCTCGACGGTTCCCAACAACAACGACCCGGTGTTCCAACCGCCGTACTCGGCAAGCGTCCAGCGTCAGGCCAGCGTGGGAACGAGCGTGATAACCGTTCCGGCGACGGACGCTGACCTGGGCGTGAGCGGTCAGCTGGTCTACACGATCGCCTCGGGGAATATCGACGGTTATTTCATCATGGGCCAGAGCAGCGGCAAGATCACGACGGCCGCGTCGGTAATGTCGGCAGCGGACAGCTACTCTCTGACCGTCGTCGCCACCGACCTGGGAAACCCGCCCCGTTCCGCCAACACCACGGTGACCATCACGGTCACGCCGCAGAAAACCATATCCGCCCAGCCCAACTACGTCTTCACGGTGAACGAATCGGCGACAGGTGTGGTTGGTAGAATCAACGTGGACAAGGTTCGAGCTCCAATCAGCTACGTGATAGCTTCTAAAAACGTCGTGTCTGTGTTTAGCATCGTTAAGGACCCTGGGACAAATGAAGGAGTTCTGAGTGTCAGCGCTCTGGACTACGAAACACTGCCCCTGTACTCCATGGAGGTTAATGTGGACACTGACATCGGAGTCTACACCAAAATCGTTGAGGTCCGGGTCCTCGATGAGAATGACAACGCCCCCGTGTTCTCCGCGACCACCATCACACTGACCATACCCGAGAACCTCCCCGTCGGGCACACGGTGGAGACTATATCGGCCACGGACGCTGACGTAACGTCCGCTTACAGGAGTATCACCCTGGCCATCTCCAGTCCTGGCAAAGATTACTTCTCCATTGACCAGTCCGGACACTTGATGGTCAAAGTCATCCCCGACTACGAGACCTGGACGACAGATACGATCGTCATCAGCGCCACTGACCAGCTGCAAACGTCATCAGTGACCGTGACCATCAACCTGATAGACGTAACAGAGCAGCAGGACGTGTCCACTTCCTCGCTGACCAACAACGCCCTCATTTCTTTAGAGGTCCCCTACCAGGCCACTAGCGGTCATCTCATTCACAAGCTGACGGCTGGCGATTTCGGCATCAACGTCTCGTCCACGGCGAATATTGAATTCGTCTCTTACAAGAGCGACGTACCATTCAGGTAAAATATAAACTAGGAACACGCGACTTAAGAAAACGTAATTTAACTTAAGCAAAGAAGAAGAAGCAGCAAATATTTGTGACTAACCGTATCTTTTACTAGCGTTACAGTTAGAAATTCGCCTGGTGTATGTTTATTTATTTATTTATTTTAGATATGGAATAATTTAATCAAAAACACTTTGGAATATATCATTGACTATTGTGGAGATGGGCTACAAAGCACTCAATAACCTTTTTACTTGGGAAAAAAAAAGGGGGGGGGGTGCGCAGGCAATGTACATCCTACAAGAATAAATAAACGTTCTGCAATAAAGATAAAGTATAAACACGGCATTAATGAATAAATAATCGTTCATTTAAGTATTAGAAGTATAAACGTGTGATTTACAGAGCTACTATTGGAAGTATAATTATGTGATATACAGACCTACTTATTACAGGCAGCAAATAGATAGGCTCAAACTCCAAGCATACAAAAATAAGTTAAGAATCTTAGAAAGACATATAGGTGGATAGACATACAGAAAGAATAATGGGGGATAGAGACTGATACACATACACATTGATAGACGGACAGACACACTGGCGGATTTACGGGAAGTTCATGAGAACAAGGCCGGTGGACAAAACAGACAGCCAGATATTTAGACGGACTGATTTTTGATTGTATTAGATTGACTGGTTAGATTTCCGGGCACCAACCACCGTCGTGTACTGGACTCTCCTCTCTCATCGACAGTATCGACAGCTACAGCGGGCAGCTGACCGTCACCGGCTCCCCGGCTTTACAGAACCACGCCAAGTACTTCATGTGGGTCCTGTGCCGGACCAGGGACGGATCGGTCACCACCTCCCAGATCTCACTGATCAGAGTGGACACGTTCGACCTGTACACTCAGATGGCGGTCATCGAGTTCGCCGAGCCCTATGCTACTGTGTATGCCAAAAGGTAATGAAAATAGTATTTAAAAATGAATATTAAAAACCTTTTTTTTTTAAAGTAAGCTTGGATTGAAATGCACGAAAATGTTAATATAATGCAGAGGGCCCCAAAAAAGGCCAAGCCCCCGGGCCACAAATCTCTAGGTTCTGTGCTGGCTTTACAGTAGTCTATCTTCATGCAAAGGCTTTGCAGGGTACAGCTAGTATATATATATATATATATATATATATATATATATATATATATATATATATATATATATATATATATAGGGTGGGTCAAAAAATTTTTTTTTGGAGTTGGGAATTTGAAACATATTCAAAAAGTTGCCTATGGTCCTACTGATTGTAAAAATGTAAAATATGTAAAAATCAGATAATGTCTTCCACTCCCAACTTTTAGTTCAAGGGGGTACGGGGCGAAAAAAAATGCACTATGTCTAAAAAAAACAATTTTTTTTTTTACACTTTTAGATACTAAAACATGTCAATAATAACTACGAATTAATTATATTGCAGAAACAAATTTTTTAGATCAATTAAAATGTATTTTCAGAATGTTACTCATTCAGAAACTTCAATAATTTAAAAACTTAAAAGTCATTTTTCTCTGAAAAAATATTTTTGACATTTTTCTTCACTATGGCAAGAAAATCTCAAAAACCACCTGTCAGATTTTGATAAAACTTCTAATTTTTATGTAGAAGAGGTGCATTTATAGAATGTCAGAGGCTTTTCAAGAAATTTTAAGTCCTTTTTTTTTTTTTTAATTTTCAAAATTAGCATTTTTTGCTTATTTTCACCATACAAAATTTTAAAAATTCATAAAAAAATTATTTATTACATTATCAAAAAAGTACTTTGACATTCCCTAAAGTAAGCTTTTCTGATTATAAAAATGTACATTGTATATGAAACAGTCTATAAATATTTCAAAAATATTTGCCACAAAAAGGTCATAAATTTCAAGATGGCGGCATGCCGCACCCACAAATATCAATATGTTAATATTTTTTTTAACAAAATTATTTTTAAATCTACTATATCATTACTAAGATATTAAAATGTCTTAAACTTTAATAATAAAGAAGATTTTGCTTGACCCGGGTAACCCCCCCTCCCCCCAATGTATGACATTTTACAACATTTAGAATGTTTGGTATAAGTAATATGAAATAGTACAAATCTATAAATCGTTCATGCAAAATATACAATGTACATATGAATAATACTGTTTATGGATTGTCACCGGAAACTTGCTTTGCTTTCAATTTTCGGAAGAACATCCCTTGATTTCTTTGTTTGCAAAACCATCCCATGTCGAGAGCTATGTCCGTAAAGTTTGAAATGTCCGTACACTTTCAAACTAACAGCAGTAACTTCTTTAAATGCTCTTTCAACAGCTAGAGAGTGACAGGGAATTTGATCCAGTATGATTGGGTTGTTCCGTTTAAGTTCATCATCACAAATATGTTCCAGCAGAGGAGGGGATGTCACTGCACAAAGATCCCAGTTAATCATCTGATCATATGATTTAGCTGCAATATTCAGGATTATGTCATTTTTGTTGAAAAATTCTAACTCTGCATGCAGCTGGTTTATGTCGTGCTGTTATGATTTTATTTACTGCATACCTTCCAATTTCTTCATCATTTTCCTAACTGCAGCCAATAGAATGTTTTCTGGATGTGCAAAGTAGCAGTTATTTTCCAATACAGGCAATATAATAGATTGATCAGCAGTATCAAGGTTCTGAAGCAGCTGTATCATATAGAAAAGTTTCTAGCCCCACTTTGACAAGATGGATCGCAAAAATCCTGTTCGCTTTTGTTAACCATCTTTGCTCTCATCAGTATGTTCCTTGGCTGCCCTATCTCTCCAAATTTTTCTATGTCGACGCATCTTTGCTGGATCCAGAGCTGTAGATGGTGTTAACATGTTTAAGTCCTTCAACACAGCTTTAACGATAAGACATGTATCCCTATTGCTTAGTTTACATCGATCCACTGCTTCATATTGATATCTGTTTTGTTATTTGGAACATTCCTCATCGCTGGAGAAGTCTGCATCAAGTAGTTCATCATCTTCAGCATCCTGATCTGGAATATCATTATCTTTCTCATCATTGACGTTATCATTTGTGGTTCCTATCTGATCGCCACCCTGCAGCAATAAATGTTTTCTTTTCTGTCGATTTTGTAATATTTTTGTTGTTTGCTTGTCAACATTGTCAATGAACATATTTCTTGCCATCTTTTGATCCACCGAAAATGCCCACTCAAGCACAGAAATTATTACTGATTGTGGACATTTACAGTCTCCTCTATCCCTAACACCTGCATCTTTTTACTCGAACAATTATACTGGTAATGTCATTTGTAGGGATACTAGCCTGGTCATATAATTGTTTAACTTCATGCGCTATTGCGTGCGCTCGTGAATGAAGGCTATGATTGTATTGTTCCATTTTAAGCATCCACCAATAGCCTTGAAAACATCTTCACTGGTTGGAAGTTGTCTTTTAGGCAATTCAGCTGCTGACCCAAACACAGAATGTACAGTTGCACTTCTTGTAGAAGAACTCATATTCATAGAAGAACTTAATAAAATAATTGAAAAATTAATAAAAAATGAAACAAAACAGCCATGCGTGATCCGATAATGAATACATGGTACACCAGTTATATTGAGAGAAAAATGGATGCAATGCTTATCCCAGTTGTCTGAACTAATTAGTTATTCATAAAAAAGGTTATAAAGATAAAACACACATTTTATATGCATATCATTTCTTTTTTGAATAACCTAGGTCACAAATTTAACATGCTCAGTCACAAAAAACTCATAGTAAATATAGTAAAAATTTCGAACAAAAGTTGGGAGTAGTAAAACTATGTAGTTTTCAAATATTTGTACATATTCCATGTACTACCATGATGTAACAACTTTTTAATAATGTTTCAATAAAAAATTTTTTGACCCACCCTAATATATATATATATATATATATATATATATATATATATATATATATATATATATTACTTATTTATCTTGCATTTTGTATTTAGTAGCAGACAAGTTACACAGTATCTTTCCTTAGTTGTTGATTTTTATTATGATTTTTAAACACCTCCCCCCCCATACACACGTTTTCATCTCCCTCCTGACCTTTATATGTTTGTCTGTCTGCTGTCTGTCTACATGTCTGTCTGACGCCGTTATGTTGCCTGTCTGCTGACTGTCTATCTGTTTGTCTAATGTCTTTCTGCCTACCTGTCTATCTGATATCATGTCAATTTAATTACTCTGCCGTCGCATAACCTCTGCTTGCATTCTTTTTTTTTTTGTCAGAGAATCTTTCCGAGTGAGAGCACAGATGTACTTCAGCAGCAGCAGCCAGAGGTTCGGTATCTCCAACATCATTGATAACAGCGGCTCATCCAGGAGGCGGCTTCTGGCTACAAAGTAAAGCCTCAAAAAAAACTTAAACCAATGTTAAATTGTACACAAACTTACCTCACGGTTCATAATGATGAAGACTTTAACAAGATATATCAAGATATATCAAGACTTTAAGCTATGACAAGACTTTAATCTATATTAAGACTTTTAAGATATATACAGATTTTAGGCTAATACAAGACTTTAAGCTATATCAAGATATATCAAGACTTTAAGCTGTATCAAGACTTTTATGATATATAACGATTTTAGGTATACCAAGACTTTAAGCTATATGAAGACCCAAAGCTATTGAAGACTTTAAGCTATATAACGATTATAAGCTATATGAAGGCTTTAAGCTGTATAACGATTGTAAGCTATATGAAGGTTTTAGGCTGTATAACGATTGTAAGCTATATGAAGGTTTTAAGCTATATAACGATTGTAAGCTATATGAAGGTTTTAAGCTGTATGAAGATTTTTATCTATATAAAAATTGTAAGCTATATGAAGACTAAGCTATATAAAGATTGTAAACTATGTGAAGACTTGAAGCTATATGACGAATTTCATCTACAAAGTCAAGCCTCCAAATGTTGATATTGAATTAAACACACACTAAGCCTCACAAATATAATCAAGAAAAATATTTTTTTTCTATATCTCTTTTTAAACACTCCACAACATTTATAATATGTATATTTCATCAGGTTTTTTTTTAACTTAAAAGCAGCATTTTATTGACTGGTTTTTTCCTATACTATGATTTCATCTGTAGCACTATTGCCTACACCTATGTGGTCAGTAACACCCAGACAACCAACGACATGGCCAACGTGAACCAGGACAAGACATTCTTGACCGATTCGCAGATCCTCAGTGTAAGAACATGCCGTTTTTCTTTTTGTTTCTTAATTGATACAACATACTATAGGTTAAGTTTTCTCTAACTGATATAATGAACTGATACTTCGGTTACATGCCAATATTCTCGATAAATGTAACCTACAATTTTGTTGTTGCTATTGGGTTTTTTTTTTTTGTTGTTTTTTTTATGAAAATAGAAATCTTATGTTTTATCAGTTATAAAGAGAGATAATCAGTTTTCAACGGGAACTGACACATTCATAGGTTATCGTTCTTCATTTTAGCGAGAAGGCTAAGACTCGTTGATGGGATAATCCTGTTCTGGTACCATTACTTGCCCTTGATTGGGACTAAGAGTTGCTTTGCTTGTCCAAACTAACAACCGGTAGTAACCACATGTGGATGGGTGGATTCGGTGGCGCACTGACCAACATGGCGCAGATGATGGACGCAAAATCTAGGGAAGCCAATTTTCCTATTACCCATTGTGTTGCAAGGCGGATATAGCCAGTCTCGTCAATTTGTGATGGGTTAGGGCAGGGGAAGGGGTGCATACACTAGATAGAGCTTGACTTCACAGTCCCTGTTGTCCATACTTGTTGTAAATTGTATTAAAAGATGAAATTTTATCCCTATATGTAGGGGCTGTTCTTACACATAGGAAAACAAAGCAACCGCTAATAGCCTCCACTGCCTGGGATCACCACAAAAGAACGACCGATGAATTTATGTTGAGGGATCGCAGTTAAAGTATAAGATCCCAACCCCAAACTTTAAAATTTCGTGTAACCCAGGGCTTCTTAAACTTTTGTTATTCACGACCCCATTTATGATTGCGAGTTTCTTGACGACCCCATACAAATATAAAAGAAAAATAAATTAATATTTTACAAGTTAAAAAAATTTTCTGTTAAATTGTATTTTTATCTCTCGCGACCCCAGAATTTTGCTACGCGACCCCAAATGGGGTCGCGACCCATAGTTTTAAGAAGCCCTGGTGTAACCAATGCAGCTCTACACCGCCCACTCTGAAATCTCTGTGTTTTTTACTGAACGTGTTTTTTTTTTCGTTATTCCCTTTGCAGGTCTTACAGCAATCATCTGACGGGACTCCCGTGAACGGCCTGTCGGATCCCAACTTTCTTGAGGTCACAAAAGTCGAGCCCTACCAAGAAACCCAGGAGAGCAGCGCCTCTGAGTTCGTGAGCTCCCCAGGGGGCATAGTTATGTTCTGCCTGCTGGCCCTGCTGCTGCTCATAGCGTTGGCGGTGCTGATAGCCTGCCTGTGTTACAGGAAGAAGAAGAGGGATGACAGGAGGTACGTAAACGTGGGCGTCGCCCAAAGTGGGGATCCCAGAACTACATATTGGCTTCCCTTTTATTCAAATAAATATAAGTAACCCACTGGAGCTTTTATAGTTAGCTTATTTTTGTTTACATGTTTACTTTCAGGAAACTTCTAGAAGAGGAAAAAGAACGCACGAAAAAGAAAGGTAATTTATATACCAGACACAAATATATTTAGTCTTACAATTAGTCTTACAATTAGTCTTATAATTAGTCTTATACTTAGTCTTATAATTAGCCTTAGTTGTAATTCACTGATGATTTTGTTTGTATTCAATACACTAAACTTGCATTTATGTTTTTAATTGAATAACTTTATTAGTTTTACGATGTTTAATTTAAAAAAAAAGAATTCTTGGTTTACACGCAATTACTATTAAAAAGACAGATAGATAACCAGATAGATAAACAGAAGGACGGACAGAAAGATAAGGGGAAAAAAATTGACATTAAAAAAAATTAGATTGAATGGCTCGATGCTTGATGTCTTAATTTATTTTATTTGTTTGTTCCAACAGAAAGGGGCAGCGGATTTTTCTTTGTCCGAGAAAACTCCGAGGCTGAATTCTTGACTAAAAAAACCGAGCCACCGCCACCATCCATTCACTCGTACAAACATAAAACGCCATCTGTCACTCGCAGCCAAGCGTCCGTACCGGACGTCGTCCTGCTAGACGTTTCAGAGTCAAAACCAGAAGCGGACACCAGCATGGAGAAACCCGAAGATTCAACCCTCAACACGGACAACAAAACTGCGGCTCAATTAGACAAAGAGTTGACGCCCAACGACAACAACAAAAATGAAACCAGCGATGCTGCAGGCGACCCGAGAAACAAACAAGCTGATGACAAGAAAAAAGTCCCGATACAGAAGGCGGAAACCAACAATAACGTATCGATCATAAAAAACAGCGGTAAAAAATTCAGCGGAACTTCCTTGGCAGATTCCTCATTACCCAAGAAGTCCAAAGGCAGAGCGAACGCGGGAAGGAAAACCAGCCCAAGCAGACGTACAGGAAATTCCCGAAAGCCAAAAGAGCCGGCTTCTGGAGAGAAAAATGAGCCGAAGCAGCCAGAAATATCCGATCAACAGCCGTCGAAGGAAAGCACAGAAAATTTAGCAGACGACAAGATGGAAGAAGTGTCGCCAACAGAGAATGGCGATCTACCAGGAGATGGTGGAGACTGAGTCAATAACAAATAAACAATTACAATTTCATATCAACATTAAATTGGCTAAAAAGGCTTGCTAACTGAAAATTTAACGGGTTCATTAATTTATGTCCAATTAATTTGTAAAAAAAAATGGGCACATTATGGTAATAATTGGCTAGCAAATTAATTTCGCCTTTCTTTTCATTTGGACATAAATTGCATGCAAATGTTATTATTTTATAATGTAGACCAAATTTGCAACACTGTGATAATTGTTAAAGCTCATGATGAAAAAAAAAGTTGTATTGTAAATATTGATTTCTTAATTCTTTACTTTGTGTATTATTATTTTAAAAATGTCTTCTGTTATATTTATTCAAGCGCCAAATTTGTTATCTAATCTATGTAAGAAGTACATTTTTGAATTTTGAGTTAAAGGGATAGGCCTTCTAATAAGAATGAAACACGCAAGAATTAAAATGCTTAGATCGAATAGTATTATGAAACATTGGATCTGTACCACCCCAGTGCCGAACCTAGGAATTTGGGGGCCCTGGGGGCTTAGCCTCTTTGGGGACCCCTGTACTTTGACATTCGATACCATGACATGAGATAGTGTACTTAATATTCAATATAAACAAAATTTTTGCCTCCCCTTCCCTCAATCTTTCGAATTTGGACCCCTCTCTCCCACCCTAGATACGTCTCTGTACCAAACATTTCTTTTGTTACCAATTACAAAAACCTTCTTGGTCTAGCATCTGTTTATTGCAGAATGTGCTTTGAAATGTGTATATTTTAACTTAAAATGTAGTTTAAATTATTCATTACATATTGATTACGTCTTTATTCCATATTATACATATATTAGTTAGAGCCACGTATAAGCTTCAAAGAAGTAAACGGTCATTTCTGGCGGGTAGTTCCCGCCCGCCCTCCTTCCGTCTGTTCTCTCTACTCGATGCCCAGCCAATGCCACGCCCACCCATCTATAAATAGAGCTAATGCCGTCACGTGCCTAGACTCGGTTTGAAAACACCTCACCACCAAAAACAAAACAAAGCCTATCGTCTGTGATAATCTCCCTTACCTCATTGATCATTGCTGTTCATGTTTATTTATTTAATGTATTGTTTACTTATGGACAAAATGGGCGTGGGTTTTTTTTTCAACTCTTAAGGAGACGCCCATGCTTTTTTACCGTCGTTGTTGTTGTTGTTGTTGTTGAAATGATTGCATATATTTTTTTTTGTATGTCTCCCTCTTCTCTCGAACTATTACCGGCAGAGCTAATTCTTAGGCATACGTTGAGGTAGGAAAAACTGATAAGGTCTTCGAATGCCAGTGGCGTAACCACGTGTGGTTAAGCCTCTGGGTGGACTTTGAAAAAAAAATGCATCCCTTTACCATACAAAAAAAAGTATTTAAATGCGGCAGGGGCCTCTCCCTGGGCTATTGGGGAAAGTAGATGACGCACCCCCCCCTCCTCACGAGTTACGCCACTGCTCTATGCCCCCCGGATGTATGACCCTCATCGAATACCTAAGAATGGTTCTCAATATCACTATGTAGAACACTACAATGAAATTTTTGCGTACATTTTTTTTTTGGTACCATGTTTCTTTTAATAATAAAATTATTGAGTTTTCTATTCAGTTATATGTGTTATTGTTTTTTTTCCCTCTCTTTCATTTTGCAAAGAGACTAGTCAAAGACTTGCTTAGTTGTAGCAGATAGGGTTGAACTGGGTTAGTACCATTTATACTATAAACAGAGAATACTTTTAGCATAGAAACTGGGCAAAAAAAATGTTTATGCATTTATTATATATATATTTAATCTTAAAATTAACTTAAAATTAGATGAATTGCAGGTTAACTCAAACTGTTTTATTTCCGCGTATCTTAAAGATTAAATTCATGGCCGTCTTATCACATCGGCTCAAAGCATTTTTTTTATATGCGGGGGGGGGGGCTCCTGCTAATCAATATTGTACATTTTCATTATTACGAAATGGTTGTCGTGCGCAGAGATCTTATATAGGACCTCTTTAAAAAGAGACACATCAAAAACGTTTACAAATTTGGGTATTTCCCATCCCTCACCCGCTGGGTTGGGCTCTTCGGGGCCCCAGACAATCTAGGATCAAGGGCACTCGCCGTAAAATTCGCCTCTGGTCATATGGGCCCATCAAACTGGGTTTTTGTTTTTCAAGAAGACTCCGCTGACATTATTTCCAGTTACTTAATTCTGATGGGAATATTTATTTGGCCTCTAAAAGATACGAGTTAAACTGTTACAAGCATTACTAATACTATCTCTCTCATTGTCATAAAAAAATCTTCGTTATCGGTGCTCTATTTTTTTATGTTTTTTATTAATCGACCAAAAATTTAAATGAGTATCTTGGGAAAAACAATATTTGCGCTGTAACGGATTCAACTCTTGTTGATTTCACATTTCCTATGACGTCAAACGCCGTGAAGATTAATCCCTTTGTCACCAAGACAGTCGGTGCAGAGTACTCTGCAACCGATAACAAACGGTTAATGTGATTGACATTAACAGCCGATAACATATTTAAAGTTGGAATGATTCACTCTTCTCGACATGACTCACTCACTTAAAAATTATTTCAAGGGGGAGAGAAGGAAAGAGGGAAAGAAAAAGAAAAATGCAATTCTTAACTGTTTTTTTACTGAAAAGATTTTCAAAATAATTTTAAAAAAGTTTTAAGGTAGCGCAGCTTTCATTGACTGTTACAAAAAGCCAATGTACCCATGCTTTACCAAAAAACAAAATTATAACTCCTTTGGCTAAAACCGCCTTTTTTTAAATTTCGGCAAAACATGTCAGGGGCACGTGGCCTCAAAGGCCCCGTCATTACCGTAATCAACTATAAACTGACCAAGGATGATATAATGAAAGGGGGCCCCAGTTTTGGAGATGGTCAGGGGCCCATTATTAAGCAGTCATGGTGGGGGTGCTGGTGATATCTCCAATATCGGGAACCAATCTTGTACAGGCAGGGCCGTAGATAGCTCTTCAATATCGGGAACCAATCTTGTACAGGCAGGGCCGTAGATAGCTCTCCAATATCGGGAACCAATCTTGTACAGGCAGGGCCGTAGATAGCTATTGTGTCGCCCAGTGCAAGTTACATTTTTTTTCGCTGCCCTCCTTCCAATCTGAAAAGTGCAAATTTAACAGTGCTCTTTCGGCGCCCCTTCCTGGTTCGGCACCCTGTGTCGCCGCACAACCAGCAGTACCCTCCCTACGCCACTGAGTACAGGTCATTAAGTGTGGTATTTCCAGAGCCATTTATTTTTTAAAAGAAAAATTCATTCAATTATAAATGTGTACTCATATATATTTTTTTTTCTAAATTTAACTCATTGTGCAAGTATTGTATTGTTTTGTTTTTTTTTCCTATTAACAGTTCAATTTGTCCAGTTTGGTAGGTAAGTGAACATCAATCTTGCTAAAACACATTGTGTGAAGCACATTAACGC
This sequence comes from Bulinus truncatus, assembly GCA_021962125.1. Lineage (NCBI taxonomy): Eukaryota > Metazoa > Mollusca > Gastropoda > Planorbidae > Bulinus > Bulinus truncatus. Next base: position 496,300 of record JAGDYQ010000059.1, on the reverse strand, counting down.
TGAATTAAATTTGCACTTTATAGAAGTGTCATTTTTCTTAATGGAAAATAAACAAGAGTAACACGTTTAAGGGTGCACAGCTTTCGGCCGTACAGTTACACGCGGCCGTACAGTTAAACGCGGCAGTACAGTCACACGCGGCAGTACAGTCACACGCGGCAGTACAGTCACACGCGGCCGTACAGTCACACCCGGCCGTACAGTCACACGCGGCCGTACAGTTACATGCGGCCGTACAGTCACAGCCGTACAGTCACAGCCATAAGTCACAGCCGTACAGTCACACGCGGCCGTACAGTCACACCCGGCCGTACAGTCACACACGGCCGTACAGTCACACGTGGCATACATTCACATGCGGCCGTACAGTCACATGCGACCATACAGTCACACGCGGCCGTACAGTCACACCCGGCCGTACAGTCACACCCGGCCGTACAGTCACACCCGGCCATACAGTCACACGCGGCCGTACAGTCACTCCCGGCCGTACAGTCACACCCGGCCGTACAGTCACATGCGGCCATACAGTCACACGCGGCCGTACAGTCACACCCGGCCGTACAGTCACACCCGGCCGTACAGTCACACCCGGCCATACAGTCACACCCGGCCGTACAGTCACACGTGGCATACATTCACATGCGGCCGTACAGTCACATGTGGCCATACAGTTACACGCGGCCGTACAGTCGCACCCGGCCGTACAGTCACACACGGCAGTACAGTCACACGCGGCAGTAAAGAACATGCATTGCTCTGTGAAATGAGGGTAAACCCAGGAGATACACGAAGAGTTTGGCTGAGAACATGCATTGCTCTGTGAAATGAGGGTAAACCCAGGAGATACACGAAGAGTTTGGCTGAGAACATGCATTGCTCTGTGAAATGAGGGTAAACCCAGGAAATAAAATATGCACGTTTTGTTTTTCTTAATTAGGGGTACTCAATATTACGAAGATAAACGAAGGGGTACTCAATATTACGAAGATAAACGAAGGGGTACTCAATATTACGAAGATAAACGAAAGGGTACTCAATATTACGAAGATAAACGAAGGGGTACTCAATATTACGAAGATAAACGAAGGGGTACTCAATATTACGAAGATAAACGAAGGGGTACTCAATATTACGAAGATAAACGAAGGGGTACACAGATGTTGGAAGTTTTGGGAAACACTGATGTAATTCATTAGGATTTCATTGATACGAATTGGTTCAAAATAAATGAACTCCCAAGGTAGACAACTCCACAAATTAACCCTACCCGGCTCGTTTAAAATATATTTCTATTCTAATGTTACACAATCATGAAATTGACAAGCTTTAAACCACACTAAAAAATAAATTAAACAAAGAGCCGTACCTAGCCTATGTAGTATCAAGTCCCATCTTGTTTGGTAACTTCCTAATTTGTTGTATATATATAATAATATATATTTATATAGGCTTACACATTTTTTTTGTAATCAATACAGTTACTTTTTTTTTTTAAACGGTTATAGCTGGCAATAACAAAATGTCTGTCAAATTGATTTTGTCGCCCTCAGAGGGAGGCGCCGCTCGGGTGTTTTTTTCGCCCCCCCCCCACTCCAACCAGCCCCGTAGTGTGAAAATTCTACAGCAGGGGCCATGCATTCTACAGCAGGGGCCAGGCCAATAGCGGGGGGGGGGGCAGGAAATAAATGTTACTAAGTATAGTAAACAAGCAGAGGGGGGGCAGACAAAACGCAGGGGGCGGCCCTGAGGCCCCTTCGCACGCTACGGGCCTGCCCCCTAACCTTTTGCACCATAGTACGACGCGGCCATAATTAATACACATGATAAAAGCTAATAAATTAATGTATAAACATTCACACTGATATAAAGATGACCATGGGCTCACTGATACCAGGGCCTAACATGTACTTGTATTTATAGCACACGCTCCCCTCCCAATTCTTATGAAACGCCTTTAAATTTTACGCACCCGTTGAGGTTTGCATTATTTTACACGGAAAAAATAATGTTCTTTTTAAAACTCATTAGAAATTAAATGAATGTTAAATATTTAACCGCCTTTTAAAAAAGTGAATGATGTTACATGAATTTGATCTATCATAACAAAAGGTTATTTCCATTTTTTTCGTTACAGTTTTTTTTTAACCTTTTAAATAAAAACGCACTTAAAGCCCTTTTCGACTCATTCTACTGAATTCTGGGTAAGTCTGGTTTTTTGTTATCAGCTTAAGTTCTTTTGTGTGTGTATGTGTGTGTGTGTGTGTGTATTCAAACACCATTTATGTAAATAAAATATTTCAAGAAATAAAAATAATTTATCTTTATTTGATTTACCATCTATTTTGTGGGTGGTTGGGTGGGGTGGTGGGGGAGGGGGGGCTTGTTAATTTCTATTGTATTAAAGGGGAGATTATTTTAAAAAAAACAAACTCTGATAGAGTTGTCTGTCACAAGTCAAGTCCATGTATTTGTTATCAGGGCGTGGGGCTGGTGAAAAAGTTTAATTCACATTTTATTTTTTTTTTTCCCATGGATTAACATTCTGCGTCATTGACCAGGAGGGGGGTCGACATGAGTGGTGGAGTCGAAGAGGGAGGGGGCAAAAGAATAGCGGGTACTTTGGGTATCGTTTTATGTTTGTGTGTGTGTGGGAGGGGGGGTTCTGAATCGCAGTCAAAATTTGGTTACATAACAATATAGTTGTGTTTTTTGTGGGTTTTTTTTTCTTTTTTAACCTAAATTATATGCTTCCCCCCCCTCTCTCTCTCTTTCTCTTCTTAATCTCTCGCGTTTGTAGAAGTGACCTACATAAATAGGTCACAGACAATGTTTTTTGGCATATAAATGCAGCTGCGTCTGTATCGCTCAATTCAGTTGATTTAACTCGAGTTAAAGAAACCAATAATAATTTGCTGCCAACTGAACTGATTTTTGTTTTCATTTTCTAGCTGGTAAGGCGTTTATTAAAGGCCCCCCTGGTATTGGGACCATTGGTGAGCACAACATATCATAGCATTGGACCATTGGTGAGCACAACATATTATAATATTGGACCATTGGTGAGCACAACATATTATAGTATTGGACCATTGGTGAGCACAACATATTATAATATTGGACCATTGGTGAGCACAACATATTATAGTATTGGACCATTTGTGAGCACAACATATTATAGTATTGGACCATTGGTGAGCACAACATATTATAATATTGGACCATTGGTGAGCACAACATATTATAGTATTGGACCATTGGTGAGCACAACATATTATAGTATTGGACCATTGGTGAGCACAACATATTATAGTATTGGACCATTGGTGAGCACAACATATTATAGTATTGGACCATTGGTGAGCACAACGTAATAATAACCTGGGACCACTGGTGAGCACAACATATTATAACCCTGAAAAAGACGTGACCAGAACTTATTCATATTTTGTTTGGAATTGACCACACTATTTCTGAACTACTATAAACAAAAAAAAATTGTTGAATCATTTCGAGTCTGATCTCACACATTGGTAATCTGAGAGGTGAAAGTTTCTACTACCAACACATTGATTTTCGATCATTTGAATTTGAAAGATGACATCCATGGATACATGGACTTTGGTGCTTACATTGACTGCTGTATTTAGTTCACGAGGTAAATTGTTTTTATCTTGCTTACATTTATATTATGAATCTGTATTTGAAGTTGTATTGGATCTTTTCCCCGTGCCTAGCTGATTATATCTTCAATATATAAATTGGCGTACAAAATGTTTCTCTTCAATACCCATTCTGACTATATTTGATAAAAAGTACTTCTCGCATGTGGGGCATTTACTCTTGCTGTCCAAGTCGACTAAAGTAAAAAATCGCAATCGCCCAACCTACTCTATGAGGCTTATACTCCTGACTTTTACTAACCAATAAAAACACCTGTGGTTAGTTGACCGTTTAAGAGGGCCAGCTCAGTTAACGGCCGATCCGCCCCTGATTCCGTCAGTTAGGATTAGTCTCACCCCCCCCCCGTCTCTCAATGAGTACATACATACATACATACATGCATACATAATACGTACATGCATACATACATATATAATAATACATATTCAAGGCTGCACGGAAGGCACTTTAGGAGGTATCCTAACTCGTTAGAGGGTGACATAGCTGGTTCGACTCGGGCGCCTAGTTACAAAAAAAAGTTGTTTTTTTTACTTACCAAAACAATGCACTAATATGTAAGCGCACCGTGTAACAAATACCAACTTTACGCCGTCGTATCTAATATGCCATATAATTAATTACACGTGACTTTATTTTTTTTGTTCATAATTTAGTTTCAATTGTTTGCATTAATAATTATGCTCGATTCTCTGCTTTCTCCACCCCCCCCCCACCCCTCCCCCGAACCCTCCCCCCCCCCAGTTGCCTCCATCCATATTGACCTCAGTCCAACCTATTTCGTGGAGGCTGCCACCACCGAGGTGACCGTCAACTGCATCCCTGACGGAACTGGAATCATGGCCAAAGAGATTCTCCTGATGGAGATATCCAAGAACGGAGAGACGCCCATCGTCAACGTGCAGCCGCCCAGCAAGTTGAACTACGGGCCGCACAGTGTTGGAAACCATTTCGAGGTATCTGCATTGTGCATGCATTTTTTTAAAATTAAATCTTGCTGTGCATTTATTGGTGTATGAATTATCTATATTTGGCTTTAGTTTTTATCTATATTTGACTTTAGTTTTATCTATTTTTGGCTTTAGTTTTTATCTATATTTGGCTTTAGTTTTGTCTATATTTGGCTTTAGTTTTTATCTATATTTGGCTTTAGTTTTATCTATATTTGGCTTTAGTTTTTATCTATATTTGGATTTAGTTTTATCTATATTTGGCTTTAACTTTATCTATATTTGGCTTTAGTTTTGTCTATATTTGGCTTTAGTTTTTATCTATATTTGGCTTTAGTTTTATCTATATTTGGCTTTAGTTTTTATCTATATTTGGCTTTAGTTTCATCTATATTTGGCTTTAGTTTTATCTATATTTGGCCTTAGTTCTATCTATATTTGGCTTTAGTTTCATCTATATTTGGCTTTAGTTTTTTTTTTAATTATTTAATTTTGCTGTGAGTTCATTGGTATAATAAATTATCTTCAAATAAGGTTGTTCGTTACTCACATAAAAAAAAAAAGATTTTTTTTTTAAAAAGGGGGAATGTTAGTAAAGGTTTTGGGGTTCGAATCTCTGCGACGGTAGCTATCTGTGCCAAGTTAAAGTCGTCTGGTGACCATTCAATGCAACACCGTTGTCATGGCCAACTCGGCTCTACGGTGGTATTCAAAATGTGTAACTTTACAAAACGTGGCAACAACAGAAGATGAAACGCAATATCTTACTAGAAGATTAAATTAGGATATTAAATGGTAAAATAAAGACAAGGTCGGGGGTGGGGAGGGGAGGAGTCAATGTGTGAAGTCCCTGTAAGGATGAGACGAAATCTCTTAGATCCTGTAAACCACTAATGGGACGGTTTTTATGGTGCCCTTCTTTCATCCCCACCATAGCCGATAGTGCAATGGCCATGGAGGCACTACGGGAGATATATCGGGAACTTGAGCCAAGACCGGAGATCGAACCAGGTACCTTCAGGTCGACAGTCGAGCGCTTTACCGCACGACCATTCGTCCCAGGGAGGAGTTAATAGAATACTCTGTTTTAATTTTTTTAATGATTCCATAAAACATTAATGACAAAAAACAATCATGATGATATTCTTCAGAGGGAGGGGGGGTGTAGGAGGGAAGGTCGTGCACAAAAGCGCTTGTCTTTCGACCTAAGGAAGTCCCGGGCTCGGTCTCAGGTTAGGATGAAAGCTGTTTTTTTTCTTTCATATACAACATAATCGAGGGTGCATTGCCCAATTAGACACTACGGGACTAGGTGACTAGTCCAATTAGACCCCTCAGCCGCCGTCTTAAGCCGCCGTAAGCCGCCACAAAAAATGTTAAGCCAAGCTGCCAAAAACTTTCCTAAGCCGTGGGAGATTCGGAATTACCGCTAAAATTTTGCGTTGCGTAATACGTTGTACTGTTGTACAACAGTTTCACAACACCACTGCTACACATCGTTGAGAATAGTTTACCAACACCACTTAATTTTATATAATCTCAGCCTGCAAATCAGTGATATTCTAGTTATTAAAATCATTTTAGTTATAGTTTTGATTAGTTTTTTTAGCAATCATTTTTAATATTATTTAGTTATAGTTTTAAATTCATTTCAGTTATAGTTAGTTTTTTTTCATCAATCATTTTTATTATTTTTTAGTCATTATATAGTTATAGTTATTGAATAATTTTCGTAGGCACTGCAAAACTTCAAATGCCCATCGATACGACAGATACATGGAAATCTAGAAATAGCATCAGGAAGGACAACCAATATTTTTAAAAATACGTTTTAGGCTGACACACAATCAAGTGTTTAGCGTTAGTCTTCGTGTTTAATGGAAGTTTTGTATATTTGGTACTTATGTTTTTATGAAATAAACACAAACGCAATTAAAGTTTGAAAACTTTTAATAACAATTTTTTAAATTTAAAATCTTTATTTTGTCAATTTAATTATTTTTTGTTTTTTCATTGGTTTTTCATGAACGGTCTCATTCAATTGCTTAACATAATTTTTAGACGAACAATTAAAAAATTTAACATAAGTAAGTTCTTTTAAATTATGATTGAAATAAAAAAAATAATTTCTTCAATCAGCAATGACTCATCAATTGTTACTCTATCAACAATTTAAACCATTTTTTTTTATTTGTTTGTCCTAGAAATAGTTTAAGACTACTTGCTGATCTTTTCAATGAATTGAATACTTTCCAATTTAGTAGGCAAGTAGAGAAGGTGTACTCAGATGGCTTCAATGGCCCTCGTCTGTTGACATTGTTAAAAAAAACATCCAGCTTTTTCAATCTTAATTCGTCAATGTCTTTAAAATTTTTATCGACTAATATTTCTCTAAAGCTTTTATTTTAAAAATTATGTTATTATAGTATATATATGAAAATGTAGTAAATTGAAAGGGCTTTTTAACAATATATGTTTCAAAGTGATATTATTATGCAAGTATTTTATTATTTTTAAAAAGTTTAGATGAAAAAAATAAACAAAAATAAATAAATTAAACAATTCACAAACACAACGAAGAAAAAAAAATTCATTATGATTCATTTCAATAAAAGTTACTTTTTATTAAACTACATTCAATTCTCTGTGTTTATGATATTTTTGAAGACATTATATTCAGGAAAAAAAATTAATTAATTAAACAATCCACAAACACAAAGAAGAAAAAAAGTCCTTGCGTCAGCCTAAACCGTACACAGCTAGAATGAAATTTTGTTTGGTTGTCTATCCTGGTATCTAGATATCCATGACAGATACATGCCAATGTCAGGACACAAAACTGGCCTTCAAGCACTAATTAAAAGGAAAACACCCGATGTTCTCTGGACGCACTGCATGCTCCACAGAGCAGCTCTCGTATAAAAAAATATGAGTTTGAAATTTAACTACGTTTTTACAAAAGTAACGAAAGTTGTAAACTATAGAAAAAACAGTCCAGTAAAGTAAGTTAATTTGCAAAGCTGTGTGAAGATATGAGAGCTTTTCAGCCCGTCCTTGTACACCATGTATTTGTCATTTTATTTGACAATCACACTCTATTTATTACACATGCACATTACATTTTAAAAATAGAACTAAACCAGTTGCTAATTTGGTAATAAGACTTAACTATTCATAATTATTTCAACAAAAGTTTATTGTTACCTTTCATAATAATTATGAAGAAGAAGGAACTTAATTTACATACAAGCTGACCACAAAGTACAATTATAATGAATGAGAAGTATGTAACTGTTCACAATTTTGGATAATGTTCTTGAACTTGGGAACTAGTTTACTTGTTGTGATTTGCATGACCGAATTTAAATTGCAGTCAGTCAACATCGATCTGTTCTTAGAAGTGTTTATTTTCAGACAAGAAAACGCTTGTTCATAAATGTACCCTGCATGGACCCAAATAGTGACAAAACCCTGCAGCAAAGTTTTTAGGTGTGGGAATGCCGCTGCTGGCAAACATCCTGAAAACTCCAAAACTGACTTGAACTTCCTCTTCAGGTCATAATCTGCGAATAGGTCAAGCATCTCTGACTAATATTCTTCAGCCATAAAACTGATTTAATGTCCCTAGATTCGAATCAAATTATAAAAAAAACATTGCGAAAAATCTTAACAAAGAGGATTAACATAGGACCGCAACATGTACACGCCTTCGGGCCTCATAATATACTTTGAGGGCCGTAGTTTGCCCACCCCTGAACTAAATCAATTAGTCTTGATGTATTTAAATCAATGAGTCCTGACGAAAATGAATCAATGAGTCTTGACATATATGAATCAATGAGTCTTGATGTATTTGAATCAATGAGACCTCGAGTATCCTAATGATGAACAATTAACTAATCAACTTGTCATCAGATATCTGAATCAATAACTCCAATACATCAATGACACAAGGGTAAGCTTTACACTTCCACTCAAGTTTTAATGCAAATCTACTAATTCATGTCATTTAAAGCGATTACGAGAATCGCATCCAAAAATTTATTTAATATCTTTATTTACATTGACCGCAGAGTGATTCGATTTTTTTGCGGGTAATATAATAACACTTGAAATCTAACTAATTTTTGTATTTTTACATTTTTTTAAAATTGGTTCTTAATTTAATGAAAATTTTTATTATTTTTTTTATTATTTTTAACATAAATCTTTATATTAACTTATAATATACAATAAATTATAAAGTATTATTTATTTATTCCAAATTGTTTTTTGTATGTCTAGTAAAAGTATAGTACATAAGTATTTTGATAGTTACCTCCCTTATAAAAAAAATATCGGTGATACCTAGTGTGATCGATGGGATCCGGCTTTCAACAGGGGTGCTAGGCATTTTCCTAAACCACGGCTTAAGCCGGCTAGCCAGCCATAACAATTCTTAGCCAGCCATCATCAGTTCTACGGCGCGGCTGAGGGGTCTAAGTCCAATGCTCACACTTTCCCAACTAACAAAACAACTGTAAGGACCGTCACCAGGACCTGAGAACAAAAATCCTAAAAATCTCAGCGATAGATCGAAAGCCTACATCGCACGTTCATCGCACCCCTCCTCCTCCCCCCACCCCCCCGCCCCCAGCCACCGCACCCCACTTTAGCTACATCAACTACATTCTTGTATCTTAAAATAACTTTGTTTCTTTCTTTACCACTGCCAGTGGCGGCGGATGTAAGGACGGGCGCACCGGGCGCGCCCTCACGCGCCCCCCCCCGAATATTTAGGACCCCCCACATAGCCCAATTTTAAACAATTTGATATGTCTTTCTTTTTTCTAAAGGGCTCAACATTTCCCATCTGCGCCCGGGGCCCCCCAACTGACATAAGTCCGCCCCTTGACTATTGCTTACTTTGAAATCTAGAACAACGATCTCACTGGTGTATCCGCCTTTATCCCCTCCCCTCCCCCCCCCCCCCCCGCAGTGAGAACCACTGGTTCAATGATAAGCAGTCTTTCTGCCGCGCATGCGCATCTATAGCTGGACCCCGAAAAAAAAAAATAAGACGGTGTCCCGTTCCTTGGAACCGTAGACACTTCCTTCTATGTTTTACATCCGTAGTATGATCATGTCTGTTGTTGTTGTTGTTTTTACATCGTGTATTCAACCATCTTGACCTGGTTTATTTTTTCCCCCGCGCCTTACATTATATCCCAGGCCCACGGTTTGATCAACAACAGTTACGTGGCTGACAGCTACCTGAACCTAAAGATCAAGTACCCTACCAAGGAGGACGCCGGGACTTACACCTGCGTCATGTCCTACTTGGGCGAGTCAGGGCTCCTGACGCAGGACAGGGACAGAGCTGACCTCGTCCTACACAGTAAGATAGGACATTGTGATGTGGACATTGTGATATAGACATTGTGATATAGACAATGTGATATAAACATTGTACTATAGACAATGTGATATAGACAATGTGATATAGACAATGTGATATAGACAATGTGATATAGACATTGTTTATCTTGAGTTTTCGTGTGTTTATTTACCTTGCATCTTATAAAAAAAATAGATATACATCCCAACAGGGCCGGCCTTACGAATCGAGGGGCCCCAATTTAACGGGAAACCGGGGGGGGGGCCCATCTTGTAATATTTTTTTACAATAACAACTATTACTATTAATGTTAAATGTAAATTGCGGGATCCCTGCTCGGCACAGGGCCCAATTTGGAGCATCGGTCAAACATGGGCGTATTCATGGGGGGGGCAAGAGGGGGGGCATTTGCCCCCCCCCTTACATTAAAAAAAAATGTCATAAAGTTGTTATTTGCCCCCCCCCCTGGAAAATTTTTGCCCCCCCCCCTGGAAAAAATCCTAGCGACGCCCATGCGGTCAAATCGGCCTGAGTCATTCCAGATTGTGTGACCTTCTAACTACAGCCAGTGTCGGCGAGAGAAATGATGGGCGCCGTTGTAAACATCGGGGCGTTTATAATCGTGAGTCAAATAATGTCAAGCTTTTTAATGCAACTTTGAGAAATGGGATAAGGAATTAGATCTTCTTCTTCTTCTTTCCTCTGGCATGCCATACTACTCTTCTCCACTTTTTCCCGATCCATGGTCTTCTTCCTCCACTCTCTCACTCCTAGGGCTTTAAGGTCTTTCTCCACTTCCTCTAACCATCTGCTTCTTGGTCTCTCTCTTTAGGCCTTTTCTCTTTGGATGTTGCCTTATTTATTGCTTCTTACTGATATAAAATAAAGCGTCGGGATTTTGATGCTGTTTCTCTCGAGTTTCGTGGTCACTAAGGAATGTACCAACTGCGCCATCTACAATGTGGGCGGATTGACTCGTAGTTGTATGAACAAAAATAAAGCCAAAATTCACATATTATTTTATATGCATCATTTTTTTTTCATTTTCGTTGAAAATCAGGGACTTAAACATAATTAATACATAATTTATATGCAAATGCAAAAAAAAACCGGTTTCCTGTATCCATAATTTCTATGTGAGCGAAAACCAAAAATACGCTTACCAATAAAAAAGATATTGGTTATAGATAGCTACAGATAGCAAGAAAAAATATAAATGCTTTCATTTCAATCATTTTTTTACAGAGGGTGACAATTCAAGCATTGATGACAAAGTGGACACCCTTCAAAGAGGTTTAGAGAACTTGCTGGAGAGAATCAAGGTCGTTGAAAGAACCAATCAGTTGCTACTAGCAGACAGCAGGAACCAGTCCCAGCAGTTGCTAGTTTTAAAAGACAAAAGTAAGTTACCTAGCATTGAACCAAGATTTGAAGATCGGCGACTGTGATGATTTCGTAATTAGTTATGTCAAAATCTAATATATACGAAATTAAGGTAATCAATAACGTATATATATTAGATCGAAATGTTGAACATGATTTTGTGTGGTTAAAAATATGGACTTCAGCAGAGGCATACCTAGGGTGGGGGAGGGGGGGTTCTAAAGTCGAAAGTCTCCCGGCCCCCAGCTTGAAGGGAGCCCCAAAATTTTTTTGTAGATTAAATATTAAGTAAATAATCGTATGTCATAGTGTCAAATGTCAAAATGAAGATGCCCCGGGCCCCCTAATTCCTAGGTTCGGCACTGGACTTCAGTATTGTGTGTCTAAAGAGCTTAATACTAATGTCAAGTCGAAAGTGTTTGTTAATTCAATGAATATTTGGACCTAATGTTACATATAAAGTGTTGGGTTTATTGCTGCTAGGTTGAAATGTGTAACTAAATGTTTGGCATTATGATTTGATATTGCCCCGATATTGCCCTGATATTGCCCTGATATCGCCCTGATATTGCCCTGATATCGCCGCCCATGTTAAACATGAATGTTGTTCATCTCTTGCCAGTGGATCTGTCTGTCGCTTTCTCCGCCGCTGTGAGCCAGGAGAAGAACATCGTTACAGGTGACACCATAGTATTCGCTGAGGTCTTGATGAACGAGGGTCAAGGCTACAACGAAACGTCTGGAATTTTTACAGCCCCGGTCCCTGGACTATACGCGTTTCATCTAGTTCTGGAAATAGGTCAAGGGGGTAAGTGTTAATATCGTCTGCTAAAGAAACAAAGATATATTTTTTACAGATAGGCGTCTTTTACGTGTGTTGAGTCGCATTCTTTTGTTCTGTGCATAGCTTATATTATCACAGCCTAAATTTTATCATCATTGCATGAACTTTATGATCATTGCATGAGCTTTACCATCATCAGTGCAAGCACTTTGTTATCACTGCTTAAACTTTACTATCATTGTGTAAACTTTACCATCACTGAATAAACATTGCCATCATTGCAATAACTTTACCAGCTTTTCTTTCACTAATTCAGTCTCTCCCTCCCCCACCCTCAATCCAACCCTTCCTCCCTACGCCGACTATTTATCAACATACGCCAACTATTTATCAAAACTTTCCATTGTGGAGAGTAGTTTTGGGTTAAAAGACTTAAAAGACCTTCTCTAAGTAGAATGAAAATAAAAATTCCCTACTTGTCAATTTAATTGAGATAAAACACTTAAGGAGTGATAATTCCAGCATTCGCTTAACAATACATTTTTTTTTCAACTGCGCCTAACATATTGAACGGTTAAGTCCCTTTTATCGTTCGACTACACAGCTTTTTTTTTTTTATCAATTTCAGAAGGCAATTTATTTATGTACTCATCTATTCTATCCATTGGGTATCATTGTATTTGTATCCAGGTTATCCCTAACAGTTGTAATTAATATTTTTTTTTAATCACAGGAGCTGTAGGTGAGATATTCCTAAACGTTGCAGGGAAGGACTTAGTGAAAATGTACACACAGGACAAAGACTTTGGTGACCAGGGCTCTGTCAGCATGGTCAGCCGTCTGAAAAAGGGAGACAATGCCAAAGTTGTGGTCCACCTGGCAACAGGGGTTACCCCACGTATCTTTGCGGAGAGACTCTGTGTGTTTTCTGGAATTTTGATACGACCGTGATTGTCCTAAGCGAAAAAAATAAAGACATTAGAGATTGCAACATCGTTTGGTTCAGAAAACTTTGTGTATGGCCCATGGTGTGGCCTTTATATATATATTTTATATGACTTTTGACATCAATGAGACATGACATTTGAAACATTTCAATTTCATAATTCTCAGTTCTCGAGGCTTATGCAACACTTGTACAATAGATGCTTTAATTTTGGTGATGGTTTAACTGGTGTGTAATGTTATGCTGTACATACTACTTTGATTTTTTTATTTTATTAACCGCTTGGGGCCGTCCTTTCACATGGGGGGCGGGTGGGAGGTGGGGGTTGAGTTTAACAATTGTCATTGGGTTCCTGTTCTTGTAGGGGGGAGGGGCTTACTTTGCAGTAATTTTACTATTCAATGGCTTAGCATTTAAAAGTTAGACGAGACTGCACTAGACACACACACACACACACATATATATATATATATATATATATATATATATATATATATATATATATATATATATATATATATACAAATACATAAAAGCCTGAACGAAATATTAACTGTAAGCTAATTATAGATTTCTTTATAAACATTGGGTTAGATGGAATAGAGTTCACCAATTATCAATAGAATTATGCGAACTTTTGTCCGACTTTTTGTTAAACCCCCCACCCCCGCTCCCCTGGTGTTTGGCATTTGATCCCTACTTTGACCCCCGGGACTGTTTCCAGACTCTTTCCTTGGGCTATGAGCAAAGGACAATCAGATAGACGGTGCAGAGTTTTCTCTAACATGTGCGCATAACGATAATCGCTACACTTATATATATATATATATATATATATATATATATATATATATATATATATATATGTATATATATATATATATATATATTGTTTTATTTGTCTGTGTGTTGCAGTTATGTATTAAATTTGAAATAAACATCGAGTTATTTATAGTACAAATAAATACGTGTGTAGTAGTTGTCTCTCATTATGTTTATGTGTAAGTAAGTGTGTAGCTGTACTTGTAATTATGAATGAAAATAAGCAGGCCTGTAGCGTGCCTGCTTGTTTGCTCTACTTAGTAACATTTATTTCCTGCCCCCCCCCCCTTTTCTGCTAATGGTCTGGCCCCTGCTGTAGAATGCCTGGCCCCTGCTGTAGAATGCCTGGCCCCTGCTGTAGAATTCTCACGCTAACGGGGGCTGAAAGCAAGTCTGTACATAAGTTTGAAAGTGTGTGTGTGTGTCAAGTTGTGTGTATGCATATGTGTATGTTGTTATGTGTAAGAGTAGTACTTCTTGGCAAAGGAATGGGGTAATTGATACCTTAGAATGGAAAAATGCTAATATTGCCATGCCCATTTTTTTTCCTACGGTGACCATATTGTTTCTGAAGTGAACCTGTAACGGGGGGAGGGAGGGGGGTATAGACGATTAGTGGTAAAGGAAGGGACGATTTTAAAAAGATCGTTTTCCGCATTCCTTGCAAGTTATACTTTTAATTATAAATAATAGTTGTTTTTTTTTTTTTTACAAAGCTAAGAATAGCATATAAAAAATACGTATGATAATCGGTCTAACATCATAATGGACGAAAATTATGACTTGAAATCAGAATGGGTGGAGGTAAATGCACGGTAGAACAGAACAGGCAGGGACTTTGTCTAATCATCCTGACCATTCTGGGAAGTTAGAGCAAGTGATGCATTATTCTGTGACAAGTGTGACATGCTCTACGTAAACTGGACGTCTGGTCACCAAAACCTTTTTCTTACTTAAATTATTGTGAGCTTAGGTATTCATACCAGTGTATGGCCTACTATAAAATCTGTGGTTGAGTTCCCTAATCGTACCTTGTGACTTTAGTAAACGTCATCTGTACACCTTTTCCCTGACCTCAGAACCAAGGCTGCAATCAGGGTCAATCTTATTGAACAAAGCGGCTGTATAGGGGCCCCCCTAACTGCTAAGCCCCCCCACCCACCCTCCCACCCGCCTCCTTCAGGAATTTAAATGTATCACCCATAAGGAAAACCAAACTGATTAATTGACAAAGTTTCCCGCTCCAAAATAATTTGAAGGTTGGGATTGTCATGGACGGGGGGAAGGGGGGGGGGAAGGGTCAGGTCTCAGTTTTCAAAGAATATTGGGGGGGGGGGGAGCATTATTAGTGAGTGTCGATCTTAGCATCGTTTAATTTTTTTACATATGGCCTCCTAAGCTTTTGCAAGGGGGCACCAAAGAACGTAGTATAATTATCAGATTATTGCGTACTTGAAGTGTCAAACGTAATGCAATAATTTTTAAAAGTGACTAGATGAACATACAAAGTACGGCCAAGTTAGTTTTTTTCATTTTTTTTTTAAGAACCACGAAAGATAATATTTCTAATTAAGACAACATGTCTTCAAAATAGCTGGAAAATCAAATATATGACTATATATATATATATATATATATATATATATATATATATATATATATATATATATAATCATTAACCTGTCAATCAAAAGAGCAGACTTGAATTTATCACAAGTAATAACAACAAGTCATTGGGAGCGTGCACTAATTACGTAACGTTTTTGTCTTGATTTTGAACATCTCCCTCCATCGAAAGCTTTTTTTTCTTTACCATTGTTTATCTGCATGTCACTCTTCTGCCACCCCTCATAAGCGTAACTAGGGAGGGGAGAAGGGGTGTCCAAATTAGAAAGTCCCCCCGAGCCCCAGCTTGAGTGGTGGGGGGGCCTCAAAATTTTAAAAGTAAATATTAAGTACATTATCTTATGTTATGAAGTCAAAATGTCAAAATGCAGGGGCCCACAAAGATGCCTAGCCCCCGGGCCCCCAAATCACTAGTTTCGGCACTGCCACCCCTTTCCTTTTTTTTTTTTTTGAAGGCGTAGCGTAATAAGTGAACGGTTCCAATGAAGAAATTCTGAATTAATGATGTGTTGAAAATACAAATTAATTTAAAAGACAATTGTCTTAAAATAAAATCGCCTTATTTTTTATCCGACAAAGCAAATAAGTTATGAATAAAATTAACTAGTTTTCGTCCAGTGTCTGAATTTTGAGCTTATTAAGTGATAATCCTTCTTTACTGAGCGACAAAAATGTCGACGAACCATTAGCCTTATTCACGAATTCGCCATCTTGAAACGAAAACGAGGCTGTAAGCTCCCAAACAATAACATGTAAGTATGTTTTTTGATAAGTATAGGGTTGAATGAAACACGGTCTGTTTCGGCAGTAAACATATTTTTACAAATTATGGGAATAAATGGTAATTATTAATGAAATATAATACGGTATAAAGAATCAAAATGGTTGGTTTTGGGGCCCTATATCAGACATGTACAACAATGCAGAAAATTCAAAGGCCCTATAGGCCTAAAGTACATCCATCCTTCTAGCTCTCCTGGGGGCTACATAATGTGTATGATGCCCTATTGTGTCAGTGCATTGTTTTCTTTAGGCAACGTTTTTTCCTATATTACCTATATTAAAAATATGGTTAAGTTTTGGGCCCCATATCAGAGATTTACGGCTATTACCAAAATTCAAAGGCCCCTAAGGCATTAAGTAAGTCCATCATTATAACTATTTGGTTTTTTACATAATGCTTATGATCCCCTACTGAGTGGGTGCATTGGTTTTCTGTAGATACTGTTTTTCTTATATATCATATATTTAAAATCCGATAACTTTTGGGGCCCAATATCAGAGCTGAAAATATCCAAAGGGCATAGGGGCATTAAGAACCCCTATCCCTCTATATGTCCAGTGGATAACTTTATATGTATGATGTCTTCCTGAATCAGGGCATTGGTTTTCTTAGCACATTTTAAAATGCATCTATATTAATAATATAGACCCAAGTAATTTAAGTTAGCTCATTACTCTATTAGTTATATTGTTTAGATATTATTTATGATGACCTTTTGAGACACATTATTGGTTTTTCATTAAACACGCTTTTTTCCTATTTTACATTTGTAAATATTAGTTACTTATTGTCTAAAAAAAGGAATTTTTAAGTTGGCAACAGTAAACAATTTAGGTCGGGAAAAAATATGGTGGTTTTTTTAATATAGAATATAGAGAGGCTCTCTTTTGTAAATAAATGCAACTTATTACTAATATTTATGCTTTTTTTCTTTTTAAATGTGTTTATTATAATCAATAGTATAAATTAGTTCTGTCATATATCAATTTTTGTTATTTATAATTTCGTAATAATTGATTATGCTATAATACGAGATTACCATATAGCTATAGCTAGGTACTTTGATAAAAATTCAAAATTGTTTTATCAAAATAAAACTAGTATAGATGAATAGATCTTGCAGAGAACATTCCAAAAACACCTCATTTGTGATTATATCTTAATTATAAGCGAAGTTATGATTTTTTTTTTTTTTACTATAGGCTATATAAGAAAACAAGTGACCAAATTTTTCAAAATGTAACTTAAAAACTGCATATCTTGAGAGTCTTTAAAGACAGAAGGTTCAAATTTTCACCACCTATTTGTGATTATGTGTAGATGATAATTCATGTGATATATATTTATTTAATTTTTACGTTGATTAATAAGAATTAGAATTACGATCAAAAATAAGTATTGTTGCAAGTATTTTTATTAAGTTTATATGTGCAAGTGCTATCATCGCCTATTTAAAACATAAATGTGACTTTAAAAAAAATGGCTAAAAGGTCACCTAAAATCATATTTTTTATTGGATTTGAATTGAAACATCAAGATAATAAAGTAAAAATTGTAGATTGTGTTTCAATTGTATTGATTTAATAAGATTAAAAAAAGACTTTAAATAGCAAGCTGACATTACTCTTTAGAATAGTGTAATGTTTACTTCCGGTAAAGGTAATGTTTCTAAAAATAGACCGAAAAATACAGCAGCATGCTAACTTTAAAGTAAAATATCTTTTTTCTGAGACAGGATTTTGCAAAAACGAAACACATTTTTAGATAGTGCAAAGGTCAAAAGCATATGAATGTATTAGATTTGTTCCTCTAAATTGAGCTTTGGATACCGAAAAAAAATAAAACCTAGTTCGTCTTTATATAATCTCTGTTAAGAAACATGGCTGACACATGGTCACTTTGAATTAAAATATCTTTCTTCTGAGAGGGAGATATCTTAAAGAATGTGCACATTTTTAGAAACTAGAAAGACGAAGAATATGAATATATTAGTTTTGCTCCGATAAAATAAATATTTCAAACATAATTAATTTATAAACTTACCTGTTGTTACCGAGTAGAAAAATCGAACTTAAATAATGCAGATTTTGAAATAACATTAATTTTCATAAAGGTCTAACTTTTCATGATTTAAATTAATTATTGACACATTTATTGGGGATAAGCAACAGACACAATCTAGATCGCGATGATTGCACTCACTTTCGGCCGCTTAAATCAGGATCTTCATTTTAGGTCACAATTTTTGAGGTTATTTCCGGCAATCGCAAAACATATCGGAAATGGGTTTATCAAAGTACTGTAAAATAAATACTACTATACTCTTTGCACATGTTCTATTCCACTAGTTTTTCTCTACTCCTGATGGCACGTTTTCCAGAAGAAAAAAAAGCTCTGCTATTCGATGGGATTAATTTGGCTATCCCTACTGAGTCAATATAAAGTACATATCTGTATACTTGACTTTTCATGACAGATTGAGTTTCTGGAAGTAAAACATTTGTGATTTAGATCATCCAGGGGATTTAACATTTTGAGTTTGTATTTCATATAGCAGTGTGAGATTATTGCATAACAGTGTGAGATCATTGCATAACAGTGTGAGATCATTGCATAACAGAGAGATCCTTGCATAACAGTGTGAGATCATTGCATAACAGTGTGAGATCATTGCATAACAGTGTGAGATCATTGCATAACAGAGAGATCATTGCATAACAGTGAGAGATCATTGCATAACAGTGTGAGATCATTGCATAACAGTGTGAGATCATTGCATAACAGAGAGATCATTGCATAACAGTGAGAGATCATTGCATAACAGTGTGAGATCATTGCATAACAGTGAGAGATCATTACATAATAGTGTGAGATCATTGCATAACAGTGAGAGATCATTGCATAACAGTGAGAGATCATTGCATATCAGTGAGAGATCATTGCATAACAGTGTGAGATCATCGTATAACAGTGTAAGATCATTGCATAACAGTGAGAGATCATTGCATAACAGTGTGAGATCATTGCATAACAGTGAGAGATCATTGCATAATAGTGAGAGATCATTGCATAACAGTGTGAGATCATCGTATAACAGTGAGAGATCATTGCATAACAGTGAGAGATCATTACATAACAGTGTGAGATCATTGCATAACAGTGAGAGATCATTGCATAACAGTGAGAGATCATTGCATAATAGTGTGAGATCATTGCATAACAGTGAGAGATCATTGCATAATAGTGAGAGATCATTGCATAACAGCTTGAGTTCATCGTATAACAGTATGAGATCATTGCATAACAGTTTTAGATCATTGCATAACAGTTTTAGATCATTGCATAACAGCTTGAGATCATCGTTTAACAGTTTTAGATCATTGCATAACAGTTTGAGATCATTGCATAACAGTTTGAGATCATTGCATAACAGTGTAAAATCCTTGCATTACAGTGTGATATTTTACTTTCATTACAGTGTGAGATCCTCTCATAATTTTGACATAAGTCGCCCGGAAAAAAGAAATACATTTTTGTTGCATAATATCTTTTTGTAAGTAAAAGAAATATCAACACTATAAATTATTTTGCATCATTTCACGGGTACCATCTCATGACACTTTTAGAGTCATGGAATGGCGAAATAAAAGTGACTACTTTGTTGTATAACTGACTGAAATTGTGTTCTACGTCGCATACGAAGATTGGGTAATATCATGAAAAGTTTCCGATGTATTAAATTTATTACTATCAAATGGTTATTGTAGACTAAATCATTACCACACACCTACTCACTTCACCATCACCACACACCTACTCACTTCACCATTACCAAAGAAAGTAGTTGACAACAAAAACACCTCTTTTGGTGGATAACTTGACAAAAATATACACACTTACATAAAGTATACACACATAAATAAAATATGACACATACATAAAGTTTTACACATACATAAAGTATACACACACATAAAGTATACACACATACATACATTATACACACATACATGCATTATACACACATACATAAACTATGCACACATACATACATTATACACACATACATGCATTATACACACATACATAAACTATGCACACATACATACATTATACACACATACATAAAGTATACAGTGAGTATACACACTTACATAAAGTATACAAACATACATAAAGTATACACACATACATAAAGTATTACACATACATAAAGTATACAGTGAGTATACACACTTACATAAAGTATACAAACATACATAAAGTATACACACATACATAAAATATTACACATACATAAAGTATACACACATACAAAATCTTACATACATAATGTATACACACATACATACATTATACACACATACATAAAGTTCTACACATACATAAAGTATACACACAATACATTAAGTACTACATATTCATAAAGTATTACACATGCTTAAAGTTTTACACATACATAAAGTAAAGTATGCACACATTCATAAAGTATACACACACATACATTATACACATACATAAAGTTTTACACATACATAAGTATTATACAGACATAAAGTATACAAAAATACATAAAGTATACACACATACATAAAGCATAGAACATAATAAAGTTAACATACATACATACAAACATACATAAAGTATACACACATACATAAAGTATTACACATACATAAAGTATATACACATACATAAAGTATATACACATTAGGGTGGCCCAAAAACTCAACTTTCATCTACAGAACAAGACACCCTCTAACTTTTTTCCTTATAGCAAAACTTTAATTAGGGCTGAGTTTCAGCCTCTTGTGCCAACTGCAAGGTGATGCTCAACGACCATGGATTTTCACAATTTCATCGAAAATTGCTGAACTTTCATGTAATTTACATTTTGCATATATACTTAATGTATCACGTTATTAGTGTTATATTTTACTTACTTAGGGTTGGCTGTTTAACTATTCTATGCCATAACCTGTTGATGATGACTGTGCGTTTGAAAGCAGTTTTCTTGATGATGAAACCAAATATGACGATGAGTATATACCGACCACAATTAGTAAATCAGGTAAACAACAAGACAAAATAACACAAGTAAAGAAAACCTTTCAAGACCAATTGTTCAATCCAAGTGTAACAAGTGCCTTTGATCGTAATAAAGCATCTGATCGTGAAGCTGTTTGACTACTTATTCCTATTGCTGTAGTCCTTTGTCACGATCCAGATGCACTTTATATTTCACGTAGCACTATTTAAGAGCGCAGTCAAGTGCTAGGCATCAAATTTCTAAAGCAATGAAAGAATTTTGAGCCAACTTTCCCATTAGTAATCCATTTTGAGGTAAAGATACTTCCAGCAATATTTGGGGAGGGCTCAGTTGACAGGCTACCAGTTTTAGTTTCAGGTGATGGGATGTACAAACTGTTAGGTGTACCAAAGTTGAGCTCTGGAACTGGTGAGAATGAAGCAAATGCTGTTCACAAATTGTTCGTGGAGTGGCAGCTGGTTGAGAAGGTTCAGGCTATGTGCGTTGACACAACCTCATTAAACACCGGCAGAATAAATGGAGTATGTGTTTGCCTTGAAAACAGGCTAGGTCGTGAACTTCATTGGTTAGCCTGTCGTCATCATGTAATGGAGATCATCGTGTCAAAGGTTTTCACTATCTGCTTTGGACCTTAAAACTCCCCAAATATCCCGCTTTTCAGAGGCCGTTGGAGTGTCATCACCAGACAGATTTTTCAGAATTCCAAGTGACACCTGAAGCTTCCAGTTTATCACGTGCAACCTTTGCAGTCCTGACCAAAGAGCACCTTAAAGGAACAAGTCAAAGATGATTACATGGAGCTTATTGAGTTGACGCTGATTGTTTGGGACATCCACCGTGTACAATCTACTGGAGGGCTCCAGGACCAATACATCGTGCTCACTGGATGGTAAAATTAATTTAAGCAATGAAAATAACTCTTTCCGCAACCAAACAAATGTATTAAAGCTTACAAAGAAAGAAGAAGCCCAAGTTGAGAGCTTTGTAGTTTGGTGCAACTTACACCAAGAATTGGGTAACTGGTCCTCATGCAACTGAAGCTCCATCCAGTGATTTACAGCTATGGACTGATCTCAGCAGTTACATCGATCCTGACATCAGTTCAGATGCAAAAAATCCTTGAAAATCATCTCTGGTATATTTCAGACGAGCTTGTTGGATTAACCCTGTTCTCAGATCATGTGACAGCAGCTGCAAAGATAGGAATCAGGCCCGTAGCGTGCGGGGGCAGGGGGTCCGGGCCCCCTGCGTTTTGTCTGACCCCCTCTGCTTATTTGTTCTACGTAGTAAAATGTATTACCTGGCTCCCTCTGCTATTGCCTGGCCCCTGCTGTAGAATGCCTGGCCCCTGCTGTAGAATTTTCACGCTACGGGGCTGATGGGAATTGTGCAGGGAATCACCAGTGAAGCTGGCAAATTAAAAGTACGTGGAGATCCATCAATTCTTAAGAAACCAGATATATGTTTAGGTGACTTTGCAACTACCGAAATGGGAACCTTGTTTGTTGTTATAACATTGACAGTGCATTTGTATCGATATGGCCAGATAAGATTCAAGTCATTAAGTGTTGAGAACAAAACTGCATAGGGAGCGGTGAAGCTTTTGAAGAATACAACACACTGCTTACTAAAGACCAAGAAGAAAAAACAACTCTTATTGCAACACAAATCACCAAAGACTGCTGTTCAGGCGTTATGTCAGAATGACAATAACATTGACTGATAATGCATGCTTTTATGATCTGATTTTGAGTAGGTTAAATTTTTAGTTTTTTAATGGAATAGCACATTTTGACCTTTTAATTGCGACAAATGCCAATAGCCATGTGTTTAAGCTAGAAGGTTAATTTACAAAAGAGTGTTGAACTGTTGATATGAAAAAGCTATTGCTGGTTGTAATTTAAAAACACTCAACATATGCGTATTGCTTCATTTTGCTGGAATTTCGTAAAATTGGATATTATACTGCTCTTGAGCACCGTCTTGAAGTTAGAATTTAAAGCTAAAACTTTCCCAAAACATTACTATTAGAAGATGTAAAAACTTGAGGGGGGTCTTGTTCTATAGCACACATTTCAATTTTTGCCATATCTAAATGAACCACCCTAATACACATACATAAAGTATACAAACATGCATAAAGTATTGCACATACATAAAGTATATACACATACATAAAATATTACACATACATAAAGTATACACACATACATAAATTTATATATACATACATAAAGTATACACACATACATAAAGTATTATATATACATAAAGTATATACACATACATAAAATATTACACATACATAAAGTATTACACATGTACATACATTATACACACATACATAACGTTTTACACATACATTACATTACACACATACATAAAGTTTTACACATACATAAAGTATGCACACATACATAAAGTATGGACACATACATAAAGTATACACACATACATCATACACATACATAAAGTTTGACACATACATAAAGTATAATACATACATACAGTATACAAATATACATAAAGTATACACACATACATAAAGTATAGAACATAATAAAGTATACACACATACATACAAACATACATGAAGTATACACACATACATAAAGTATATATACATACATAAAGTATACATACATACATAAAGTATTACACATACATAAAGTATATATACATACATAAAGTATACATACATACATAAAGTATTACACATACATAAAGTATATACACATACATAAAATATTACACATACATAAAGTATACACACATTCATACAAACATACATAAAGTATACACACATACATGAAGTAAAGTATACACACATACATAAAGTATTACACATACATTAAGTATACACACATACATAAACTATACATTTTCATAAAGATAATAGCCAACGAAATTTAAATGGACATATTGACAAAGCATTTTGGAACCTTTATCCTTTTTATTTGTTCGACTCTCTTAAAATATCTGTGAGATCAAATATCTTTAGGTTCTGACGGGGGGTAAATAAAAGTCTCAAGTTAACAATGGAAATTTATTTGAATGAAATGTCAAGTGTACCGGATAACTGCAGCATCTCTAGTTACACACAACACTTGAAGTCTTATTGTATACAATATTAAAAAACAACGTTTAATTGTTACGGTTCATGCACAGGAATATTTGTCGTTGTAATTTCAGCAGATTTACATTCATTGTGTGTGTTTTTTTACTTTACTCTACAATACAATTTTTTAAATATTTTTTTAAGTTCCGAAAATTATATAATACGCATGTTTTTTTTTTAATAATAACTATGATTAACTCCAGCTCTGCAACACTTGTGTTTTTATTGAAACCAGCTCTGCAATACTTGTGTTTTTAATAACGCAGTGGCTTCGAATACGACCGGCCGTGCTACGTATTTTTTTCGAGACACGACCTACAAACTTTGATGACGTCAGTAAACAGAATGAACTCTTTATGATATAAAGTTATTTTCTTTTCGCGGGAACGAGTAATTTTGTCTACTTATACATTAAAATTGTACCTATTCTTGTGTGTCTTCCTGGCACAATGGTGAAACCGTTAGGTTTGTGACTCATTTTTATGCTGACTATATCCAGGTTCGATTCCATTCAGAAACATAACTTTTTTTATTGTGTTTTTTTTAGAATGTATCCTTTTAATTGCTTTAATGAAAAGTAACTAATTATATCTCTTTGACTTTTTTTTAAAATTGAAATAATGTTTCCTATAGGATGTTGTAAGAAAAAGAAACAACAACTAATTAGGTTTTTTTAACTCTTTCATAACTTAAAAAAATATGTATCAAAGCTGAACACAGAGGCGTAACAAGGAAGGGGGGTCCAAAATCGAAAGTCCCGGCTCCAGCTTGAGGGGAGCCCCCAAAATTATTTTTACATTAAATATTAAGTACATAATCTCATGTCATGGTATCGAATGTCAAAATGCAAGGCCCCTAAATCCTAGGTTCGGCAATGGCTTTACAATAGTCTATCTACTTGCAAAGGCTTTGCAGGGTACAGCTAGTCCTAAATATTACCTAACTTTTCCTTACCATCATTTTTGCGTCACACTTTAAAAAATTCAGAGTAGCCTACATGTTTCAAATTTACTAAATAATAATAAGATTAAGAAAAGAAAATAGAGATGGGGAAGCATTTATATCCGAGAATCGAACCAAATACTGACGGAGACGAATTAACGAGTGTTAGCTTTCTGGGGGAGGGGGGTACGATAGATACTAATTTAGCGCATAATCTTTTGTTTTATTCGTCCGACTTTATTAGGCTTGGGCAGACCCGAAAAAAAAAGTAACAAAAATAACTGCCGTGCATGTGCACATCTTCACTCTTAGTCTGAGACATATATCCTGACTACTTAAATATATAATTCAAAGCTGTATTTATTTAAAAAAAAATAAATATTATAAAAAATCTACGATTATTAACAGCAAATGACTTTATTAGGCTTGGACACACCCGAAAAAATTAATGCCAAATATAAAAATATATCCGATTATTAACAGCAAATGACGTCATCAACGTCTTAAATTAAATGAGCCATACTTCAAATTTAAAAAAAATTCTTTTAAGAATAAAATAATGAGACTTGATAATAAAAAAAAATACCACTACAGGTACTGAGCAAAAGTGCAGGGTGATTGGACCCTCAAGGATCTTAACTAAGAAAGTTTATGATGATTTACTTGTTTTTCCCTATTTTCAAAATAATAGTGAAACTTAACAATGCAGTGTTGTCAAACATAGGTGTAAAAACTAATGTATGTACACAGAAGCGAACTCATGTCAGTTGAGGCCCGAGATGCAGAAAGAAATATGAGCCTCTAAAATTAAAGAAAGACATCCAGAAGGTATAAATGTGGATTTTGAGGAGCCTGTTGTTGTTAAATGTGCCTCTGCATGTACAGTTTTTTTTTTTATTGAAATGCTGGCTTAAAAAAAAAGGCTCCAGTCATACTTCCTACCAAATATTCGTCCGTGCCATAAAGTGAAATAAATTCTTCGTCCTGTTGTAATTCCCTGGCAGCGCCAAAATCTGTTAGTTTGTAAACAGAGCTTGAAGAAGAGAAAATAAATAATTAGTCAAATAAAATCAGTATACTTTTCTATGACGAAACAAAAAAGAAATGTAACTTGAATGGCTCTATAAAAAATTAAAATCACATACGTTCCATCTGGTGCAACGGATCGCAGTATATTGCCTGGTTTAATGTCTCTGTGGATGATGTCATTTTCTCGTAAGTGTTGGACTCCAGCAGCTGTTAACAAAGATGATAAAATAGGTAAACTTATGATACATTCAGAAAAGTCCTGAAAATAAGAATATTATTTATTTTTATCATATAACTAAATAATTTTTTTAAGAAAATATGACATCTCAATTAAATATGTATTGTTTGATGCATGTTTTAGTTCAAGTTGATCAGTTTTTAACTATTGATTTAATTTTAATGACCAGCTTTGTTATCCATTTATAAAATTTTAATAAATATTAATTAAAAAGAAATATTTTACAGATGAGAGATATTTTTATTGCTACAATGATTTGTTAAAATAGATTTCTACTTACTGACTTGCTTAAGAACGTTTAGCAATTCATCTTCTGTTAAACCAAAATTATGTTCTGGTGAATCTAAAAGGTTATATAGGCTTCCATGAGTGCAGTATTCCATTACAATTACTTTGGCTCGACTTGGTAGCTGTAAAATGAAATGGAAAAAAAAAATATTTTAAAATATAGACCTTATAGCTATTTTTTTCTTCTTTAAACTGAAATCCTTTAACAAAAGAATATTATGACATTCAGTGATTAAAATAGAAATATCAAAATAATATACTTTCAGTCTATGCAATGCTAGTTAAGTTTCCCTTAACATAATATTACATTCATCAGCTTCAGTGAAGATTATAGAGTTTCTCTGCAAAATTGGGTTCAACATTTTAATCAAACAATATTAAGCTCAATATTTCTATTTATTATCATTATGCTTAATTAGTCAATTAAGATTTCAGTCTAAGTACATTTAATTATTTTCTTCTATGGTGTGTACAGCTTCTACTCTCATATGAGATTTGAATAGAAGGCAATATGCCACATAAGAATGTTGTCAGTACATGGAACTCTATTATATCACTAACCCTGTTGATTAAATGGGCTTCACTGTAAAAGCAGGTAATGTGGGGTACAAAGGACAGTAAACATAGTTTTCAGCATACACATATACTTACTTCCTCTTCAATGGCCAGGAGTTTTACGATGTTCTCGTGAGATAACCTTTTCATTACTTCAAACTCTCTCATCTGCACTGTAAAAGGACGATTGTAACTCTGCTGGTTAAATACTTTAACAGCTACTTCCTCACCGGTTTTCTTTGGAAAAAAAGAACAAAAACAACATATTACTAAAGTATAACTGATAAAAAAAATTAAGTCTATTTGTGTGTGTAAATTCTCACTAATTAAAATTATGCTTAGATTAGAGAAAGATTACAAATAAGAAAGCATGATAGTAAACTTGGAACTATTGGAATAATGTAAGATTAGTGTTACCTTGTTTCTGCCCATGTACACTGTACTGGTGGCACCCTGACCAAGCATTTTAATTGTGTCCCACACAAAGTTGTTGGAACCTCTAATGCTACCCATAGTGAACTGATTTCTGAAAAAAACGAAACAAAAACTGTCTGTCTAGATATTTCAGGAAACTAATATGTTTTTTTCTAGCTTTATGACTGCACAAAAAAAATTAGCGGCAATAGGTTTAATATTTTGCCAAGCAAAAGAACTACATCAATGGACAGAACAAATTCTGCTGTCTTAAGTAGATCTCACACTCTCATCTGTATATCTTTACAAAAACTTAATATTCAAGTGATAGATGAGAAGGTATTAATTATCAATATTGAACTTTAAATATAATACTGCATAAGAGATCCTTCATAACTTTCTATATTTGATATTAAGAAACAGATTTACTTTACATTACAGCTTAAACACAAGCCTAACAGTTGTTAATAAAATATTGTGAAAAAAAAACTTTTTCGCAGTCGTTACCCGCTTCATTCACTTATATGAGTCAGTCAATTACTCATCATTTTTATGAGTTCTTTTTACCACATTTATTTGGTTAATTTTTCACAGGTTAAAAAAAAAATACAAACAATTAATAAAAGACAGGTTAATCTAATCAATTTTCACGTTCATTTTAAACTAACAAGTTAATAACAATATTATTATTATCATCTGGTGACAATCATCCAAATCCTATTCATTGTATTTATTTGTAGCCTATTAGATAAAAAGTTAAAAGTCTACATCAGTACATGGTATAACATGAAAACAGTACTAAAAATCATTAAACATTTTAGAAACCTTTTTATAATCAAGGCCAAGTAAAAAAGATACTTTTTCATACCATAGACCAATTAAAAAAATATGTTTAAGGACTATTTAACATTAAGTATTGTATACACTTCTACTTGACATTGTTTAAGTTTCAGTAAAAAAATAATAATTGTAGTGTGCTCCCTTTTGAATACAATAAAAAAAAAATCCGTGTTTTTTTTTAAAGTTTTCAACAACTTACTGTTATTTAACAGAAAGGATATTACTAGACCTCATACTAGTAGTAGTTAGTAGTGTTTACCCATTCAAAGGCTCTAGTCTATGCCTTTGCATTTGTGTAACTAGGCCCTAGTTTATTGTTATGTTGATTAGTGAAACTGAAAACACTTTATATTAATAATGTGTACATATATTATAAAACTAAAATGCTTAATGTACTCTGAAATCAAAAGAGCATGTATTCAAAATGACAAACTTTACTTTATGAATCACTACCTCGAAGTAGTAGAAATCCAAATGTTACGGAAACTATGATTAGTCAGTCATTTGATTTGCGAGAATGGAAAGCTGCTGGTTGTTGTACAATAAACAATATGGTCGACCGATCAATTGTTTTAAATAAAAAATAATGGGAAAAATATATATCGTATCCCGATTTCAACGAAACTAAGCTGTTGCGATTTTTTTATGTTGCCATCCAAAGTTATGAAAAATTATTATTAATGTTATGAAGATTCACTCAATACACCATGATGGCCGAGTTCTTGATTTCCCTTTTCTAAGAAAATAAACTTCACACTTTGATAAGAGTAGTGTCCCTTAGAACTGCTTGGTAATATTTACACCCACACAGATAAAAGAATTGGCCTATATGTAAAAACCTGTATTCTATATTTAAAGTAAATTATTTTAGTTTCCATCGAGTCAAATAAAGTGTAAAATAATCTGTTTCTTTAAACATGGGATAAAAACCAACACATGTACCAATTTAAAGCTGGGTGGACTTTAGGGACTTGTTAAACATGTCCTGGCAAAATTCCCTTGGCTTTCACTGAAGAACAAGCCGGGGACTTTCAGGTTGACAGTCGAGCGCTCTACACGGCCCGACCATTCGTCTCATACTCTATGGTTCGTCGACATTTTTGTCGCTCAGTAAAGAAGGATTATCACTTAATAAGCTCGAAATTCAGACACTGGACGAAAACCAGTTAATTTTATTCATTAACTTATCTGCTTTGTCGGATAAAAAAAAAGGCGATTTTATTTTAAGACAATGTCTTTTAAATTAATTTGTATTTTCAACACATCATTAATTCAGAATTTCTTCATTGGAACCGTTCACTTATTACGCTACGCCTTCAAAAAAAAAAAAAGGAAAGGGGTGGCAGTGCCGAAACTAGTGATTTGGGGGCCCGGGGGCTAGGCATCTTTGTGGGCCCCTGCATTTTGACATTCGACTTCATGACATAAGATAATGTACTTAAATATTTACTTTAAAAATTTTGAGGCCCCCCCCCTCAAGCTGGGGCTCGAGGGGGACTTTCTAATTTGGAATTTATAAATCTCCCCTCCCTAGTTACCCTATGAGGGGTGGCAGAAGAGTGACATGCAGATAAACAATGGTAAAGAAATAAAAGCGTTTCAAGGGGGGGGGATGTTCAAAATCAAGACAAAACCGTTACGTAATTAGTGCACGCTCCCAATGACTTGTTGTTATTACTTGTGATAAATTCAAGTCTGCTCTTTTGATTGACAGGTTAATGATTAAAAAAGATGATATATATATATATATATATTAGGGTGGGTCAAAAAAATTTTTTTGGAGTTGGGAATTTGAAACATATTTAAAAAGTTGTCTATGATCCTACTGATTGTAAAAATGTAAAATTTGTAAAAATCAAATAATGTCTTACACTCCCAACTTTTAATTCAAGGGGGTACGGGGGGGGGGGAATGCACTATGTCTAAAAAAAAAATTTTTTTTCCCTTTTTACATACTAAAACATGTCAATAATAACTATGAATTAACTATATTGCAGAAAAAAAATATTTAGATCAATTAAAATGTATTTTCAGAATGTTACTCATTCAGAAACTTTAATAATTTAAAAACTTTAAAGTCATTTTTCTCTGAAAAAATATTTTTGACATTTTGCTTTACTGTGGCAAGAAAATCTCAAAAACCACATGTCGGGATTTGATAAAACTTCTAAATTATATTTAGAATTGGTGCATTTATAGAATGTCAGAGGCTTTTCAAGAAATTTTAAGTCCTTTTTTTTTTTGGCCATTTTTTAAATTTTCAAATTAGCATTTTTTTGCTAATTTTCACCATAGAAAATTTTTAAAATTCATAAAAAAATTTATTTATTACATTATCAAAAAAGTATTCTGACATTCCCTAAAGTAAGCTTTCCTAATTATAAAAATGTACATTTTTTATGAATCAGTCTATGAATATTGCAGAAAATATTTGCCACAAAAAGGTCATAAATTTCAAGATAGCGGCATGCCACACCCACAAATATCAATATTTTAATATTTTTTTTTTGCACAAAATTATTTTTAAATCTACTATATCATCACTAAGATATTAAAATGTCTTAAACTTTAATAATAAAAAAGATTTTGCTTTGGCCCGGGTACCCCCCCAATGTATGACATTTTACAACATTTAGAATGTTTGGTATAAGTAATATAAAATTGTAAAATCTATCATTCGTTCATGCAAAATATACAATGTACATATGAATAATACTATTTACGGATTGTCACAGGAAACTTGCATTGCTTTCAACTTTCGGAAGAACATCCCTTGATTTCTTTGTTTGCGAAACCATCCCATGTTGAAAGCTATGTCCGTACACTTTCAAACTAACAGCAGTAACTTCTTTAATTGCTCTTTCAACAGCTTGAGAGTGACAAGGAATTTGTTCCAGTATGATTGGGTTGTTGCGTTTAAGTTCATCATCACAAATATGTTCCAGCAGAGGTGGGGATGTCACTGCACAAAGATCCCAGTTAATCATCTGATCATATGATTTAGCTGCAATATTCAGGATTATGTCACTTTTGTTGAAAATTCGAACTCTGCATAGAGCTGGTTTATGTCGTGCTGTTATGATTTTATTTAATGCATACCTTCCAATTTCTTCATCATTGTCCTAACTGCAGCCAATAGAATGTTTTCTGGATGTGCAAAGTAGCAGTTATTTTTCAGTACAGGCAATATAATAGATTGATCAGCAGTATCAAGGTTCTGAAGCAGTTGTATCATATAGAAAAAAGTTTCTAGCCCCACTTTGATCAAGATGGATCTCAAAAATCCTGTTCGCTTTTGTTAACCATCTTTGCTCTCATCAGTATGTTCTTTGGCTGCCCTATCTCTCCAAATTTTTCTATGTCGACGCATCTTTGCTGGGTCTAGAGCTGTAGATGGTGTTAACATGTTTAAGTCCTTCAACACAGCATTAACGATAAGACATGTATCCCTATTGCTTAGTTTACATCGATCCACTGCTTTGCATAATTCTTCATATTGATATATGTTTTGTTCTTTGGAACACTCCTCATCGCTGGAGAAGTCTGCATCAAGTAGTTCATCATCTTCAGCATCCTGATCTGGAATATCATTATCTTTCTCATCATTGACGTTATCATTTGTGGTTCCTATCTGATCGCCACTCTGCATCAATGAATATTTTCTTTTCTGTCGATTTTGTAATATTTTTGTTGTTTGCTTGTCAACATTGTCTATGAACATATTTCTTGCCGTCTTTTAATCCACTCAAAATGCCCACTCAAGTACAGGAATTTTTACTGATTGTGGACATTTACAGTCTCCTCTATCCCTAACACCTGCATCAAAACATTTACATGGACAAATGTCAAATAACTTTTTGAAGGAATTGTACCCCTCTTGAAAAGTAACCGATGATCGCTTTATATTTATACCAGCCTGGTCATATAATTATTTAACTTCATGCGTTAATGCGTGCGCTAGTGAATGAAGGCTATGATTGTATTGTTCCATTTTAAGCATCAACATATTGCCTTGAAAAAATCTTCACTGGTTGGAAGTTATCTTTTAGGCAATTCAGCTGCTGACCCAAACACAGAATGTACAGTTGCACTTCTTGTAGAAGAACTCATATTCATAGAAGAACTAAATAAAATAATTGAAAAATTAATCAAAAATGAAATAAAACAAATATGCGTGATCCGATAATGAATACATGGTACACCAGTTATATTGAGAGAAAAATGGATGCAATGCTTATCCCAGTTGTCTGAACTAATTAGTTATTCATAAAAAAGGTTATAAAGATAAAACACAAAGTTTATATGCATATCATTTCTTTTTTGAATAACCTAGGTCACAAATTTATCATGTTCAGTCACAATTTACTCACAATAAATATGGTTAAAATTTCGAACAAAAGTTGGGAGTAGTAAAACTATGTAGTTTTCAAATATTTGTACATATTCCTAGTACTACCATGATGTAACAACTTTTTAATAATGTTTCAATAAAAGAATTCTTTTTGACCCACCCTAATGTATATATATATATATATATATATATATATATATATATATATATATATATATATATATATAGTCATATATTTCATTTCCCAGCTACTTTGAAGACATGTTGTCTTAATTGGAAATATTATCTTTCATGGTTCTTAAAAAAAACAAACTAACTTGGTGTACTTTGTATGCTCATGTAGTCCCTTTTAAAAATCATTTCATTACATTGGAGTTGGACACTTCAAGTACGCAATAATCTAATAATTATAATACGTTCTTTGGTGCCCCTTTGCAAAGGCTTAGGAGGCCATATGCGAAAAAAAATCTAACGATGCTAAGACCGACACTCACTAATAATGGGCCCCCCTAATAGTCTTTGAAAACTTAGATCCGACACCCCCTCACAACAATCCCGACCTTCAAATTATTTTGGAGCGGGAACTGTGGGGGGGGACTTAGCAGTTAGGGGGCCCCTATACAGCCGCTTTGTCCTATAAGATTAGCCCTGATCGCAGCCTCGGTGTCCGAGGTCAGGGGAATAGGTGCACAGATGACGTTTCTAAAGTCACGAGGTATGATTAGGGAACTCACCCACGGATTGTACAGTACACTGGTGTGAATACCGAAGCTCACAATAACTGAAGGAAGAAAAATGTTTTGGTGACCAGAAGTCCCAGTTTACGTAGACACAGGCCCGTAGCGTGTGCCCCCCATGCTTATTTGTTCCACTTAGTAAAATGTATTACCTGCCCCCCTGCTATTGCCTGGCCCATGCTGTAGAATGCCTGGCCCCTGCTGTAGAATGCCTGGCCCATGCTGTAGAATGCCTGGCCCATGGCTGTAGAATGCCTGGCCCCTGCTGTAGAATGCCTGGCCCCTGCTGTAGAATGCCTGGCTCATGCTGTAGAATGCCTGGCCCCATGCTGTAGAATGCCTGGCCCCATGCTGTAGAATGCCTGGCCCCATGCTGTAGAATGCCTGGCCCCTGCTGAAGAATTTTCACGCTACGGGGCTGCGTAGAACACTCGTCACAGAATAGCATCACTTAATCTAACTTCCCAGAATGGTCAGGATGATTAGACAAAGTCCCTGCCTGTTCTGTTCTCCGTGCATTTACCTCCACCCATTCTGATTTCAAGTCATAATTTTCGTCCATTATGATGTTAGACCGATTAGCATACGTATTTTTTATATGCTTTTCTTAACTTTGTAAAAAAAAAAATATTATTTATAATTAAAAGTATAATTTGCATGGAATGCGGAAAACGATTTTTTTAAAACCGTCCCTTCCTTTACCACTAATCGTCTATGCCCCCCTACACCCCCCCCCCCCCCGGTTACAGGTTCACTTCAGAAACAATATGGTCACCGTAGAAACAAAATGGACATGGTAATATTAGCATTTGTCCATTCTATGGTATCAATTACCCCATTCCTTTGCCAAGAAGTACTACTCTTACACATAACAACATACACATATGCATACACACAACTTGACACACACAAACACACACACTTTCAAACATATGTACCGACTTACTTTCAGCCCTGTTAGCCGTGAGAATTCTACAGCAGGGGCCAGTCATTCTACAGCAGGGGCCAGGCGATTAAATATTACTAAGTAGAGCAAACAAGCAGAGAGGGGGGGGCTAGACGAAACGCAGGGGGGCCCGGCCCCTTGCCCCCCCCCGCACGCTACATGCCTGCTTATTTTCATACATAATTACAAGTACAGCTACACACTTACTTACACATAAATATAATGAGAGACAACTACTACACACGTATTTATTTGTACTATAAATAACTCGATGTTTATTTCAAATTTAATACATAACTGCAATACACAGACAAATACAACAATATATATATATATATATATATATATATATATATATATATATATATATTATAAATAAGCGTAGCGATTTTCGTTATGCTCACATGTTAGAGGGAACTCTGCACCGTCTATTTGATTGCCCTTAGCTCATAGCCCAAGGAAATAGTCTGGAAAAAGTAGGGATCCAATACCAAACACCAGGTGATTGGGGGGGGGGTTTAACAAAAAGTCGGACAAAAGTTCGCAAAATTCTATTGATAATTGGTGAACTCTATTCCATCTAACCCAATGTTTATAAGGAAATCTATAATTAGCTTACAGTTAATATTTCATCCAGGCTTTTATGTATTTGTATATATATATATATATATATATATATATATATATATATATATATATATATATATATATATATATATATATAAATATATTTATATATTTAGGGCAGCCTCGTCTAACTTTTAAATGCTAAGTCATTGAATAGTAAAATTACTGCAAGATAAGCCCCCCCCCCCCCCACAAGAACAGGAACCCAATGACAATTGTTGAACTCACCCCCACCCCACCTTCCACACCCCCTCCCTCATGTGAAAGTACGGCCCCCAAGCGGTTAATAAAATAAAAAAAATAAAAGTAATATGTACAGCATAACATTACACACCAGTTAAACCATCACCAAAATTAAAGCATCTATTGTACGAGAGTTGCAATAGCCTCGAGAACTGAGAATTATGAAATTGATATGTTTCAAATGTCATGTCTCATTAATGTCAAAAGTCATATAATATGTTTATATATATATGGCCATACACAAAGTTTTCTGAACCAAACGATGTTGCAATCTCTAATGTCTTTTTTTTTATTTTTTCGCTTAGGACAATCACGGTCGTATCAAAATTCCAGAAAACACACAGAGTCTCTCCGCAAAGATACGTGGGGTAACCCCTGTTGCCAGGTGGACCACAACTTTGGTATTGTCTCCCTTTTTCAGACGGCTGACCATACTGACAGAGCCCTGGTCACCAAAGTCTTTGTCCTGCGTGTACATTTTCACTAAGTCCTTCCCTGCAACGTTCAGGAGTATCTCACCTACAGCTCCTGTGATTAAAAAAAATATTAATTACAACTGTTAGGGAAAACCTGGATACAAATACAATGATACCCAATGGATAGAATAGATGAGTACATAAATAAATTGCCTTCTGAAATTGATAAAAAGGCTTTGTAGTCGAACGATTAAAGGGACTTAACCGTTCAATGTGTTAGGCGCAGTTGAAAAAAAATGTATTGTTAAGCAAATGCTGGAATTATCACTCCTTAAGTGTTTTATCACAATTAAATTGACAAGTAGGAAATTTTTATTTTCATTCTACTTAGAGAAGGTCTTTTAAATCTTTTAACCCAAAGCTACTCTCCACAATGGAAAGTTTTGATAAATAGTTGGCGTATGTTGATAAATAGTTGGCGTAGGGAGGAAGGGTTGGATTGAGGGTGGGGTGAGGGAGAGACTGAATTAGAGAAAGAAAAGCTGGTAAAGTTCTTGCAATGATGGCAATGTTAATTCAGTGATGGTAAAGTTTATGTAATGATAGTAAAGTTGAAGCAGTGATAACAAAGTGCATGCACTGATGATGGTAAAGCTCATACAATGATGGTGAAGCTCATGCAATGATGGTAAAGTTCATGCCATGATGGTAAATTTCATGCAATGATGGTAAAATTTAGGCTGTGATAACACTGGGCAACAGCCAAAAAATCGTCAGGGGTTTTTCAACTGATTTAGACTAATTTTGGTGTTCTGAGTCCGAATATCACATTGATTTTGCTCGGTCAGGTCAACTTCTTGAGATACAGCCATATACTTACCTGACGAGCTATACGTTTCTAATATCAGGGGTTTTGAATTCAATTATTTCTCTAAATTAGCTACATAAAAATTAGCAGCAAAGTAGTCACAATTATAAAAAAAAAACAGAGATAATTATATTTTATTTATAAATCATCAATCTGGATTTTCACTTGATTATTTAATGCATCAGCAATTGATTGGGCACAGCCTCTAGTGCCCCGACCTTTCATCTGCCCGTCGTTCAGCTGCTCACTGCGAAGAAATTCCTGTACCAGCATTCAGAGATCTTCCTGGCAGCGACGATGAGGCCACCACTTTAGACGAGGGAGGAGATACAGAAGAGGAGTATGAATCACAAGATGGTCCGCAGCCGTTCTCACAATGTGAGCTTATGATCTGGTTCGGGATCTCAGCTTGTCGAATAATTCCTCCGAGCTGTTGGTCTCCAGACTCAAAGAGAAAAATCTACTTGGCAAGGACGCACGTTTCACTTTCTTCCGTAGAAGGCATGAGGACTACATGGGCTACTTCTGCCAGGAGGGGAAGACCTTGTGTACTGCCGAGGTGTCGCCTGTCTTCTTGATAAACTCGGCGGTCCTCAATACGATCCGAGAGATTGGCGACTCTTCATTGACAGCTGCAAGCGCTCTTTGAAGTGTGTACTTCTCCACAACGAGAGCCAGTTCGCCTCAATCCCTCATGCGCACTCCACAACTCTTGAAGAGAAATATGAAGCAGTGAAGTATGTCACTATGTGCTCGACAAAATCCAATATGAGCAGCACCAATGGATCATCTGCGTCGACTTGAAGATGGTGAACTGTCTACTTGGTCAGCAGTCCGGGCTCACGAAGTACCCATGCTTTATATGTATGTGGGACAGTCGCGACAGAGCCCAGCACTAAGTAAAGAAAGAGTGGCCAGCGCGAGAGCAGTTAGTACCTGGGGCGAGAAACATCATAAACGAACCTCTTGTTGACCGGGAGAAGATTTTGATCCCACCGCTAGCCATGAAGCTTGGGTTAATGAAACAGGTTACGCGCGCTCTAGACAAGGATGGGAGGTGCTTCAACTACATGTGCCGAGCATTCCTCAACTGACCATTGAAAAGGTGAAGGCCGGCATTTTCAACGGCTCACAGTTAGCCTACGGCAGCTCATAAAGGACACAGAGTTCCAAAACTCCATGAACAAGCTTGATTGCGCCGCCTGGAAATCGTTTGTGCTGGTGGTGAACAACTTCCTGGGGAACACGAAGGCAGCAAACCACGCCAGACTCATCAGCAGCATGATAGAGGACTTCCGAAAACTCGGGTGTTTGATGAGTATAAAGATGCACTTCCTGTTCTCACACATGGAGAAGTTTCCTGAAAACCTTGGGGCGATGAGCAGGGAGAAAGGTTCCATCAGGACAAACGCCAAATGGAGGAAAGGTACCAGGGGAGGTGGGACGCAGTCATGCTGGCAGACTACTGCTGGTCGCTGAAGAAAGACAACCCAGCAGCTGCTCACACACGGGAATCGAAGAAACGCCGATTTATGCCTTGAACTCTGAACTTTTGTTTCACGTAACGCTCATTGTTATACTAATATTATGATAACTATGCTTATTCAATTTGGTGTATAAATAAAAACTGAATGAATTTGAATACGTTGACTTTTATTTCTTGGGTAAAACGGAAAAATCGTCAGGGGTTTATCAGCTGATGATCCGCAAAAATGTGTTTTATTTTTGCTTTGTTTTTTTTTACAAAAAACCGATTTTTTCAAAATTTCCGTAGCAAAAAATCATGACCTGATTGAGCGAAACCAAGGTCATTTTTGAACTCAGATCATCAAAATTAGTCTAATTCAACTGGAAAACCCTGGACGATTTTCAAAAAATACTTTTTTGTTGCCCAGTGTAATATAAGCTATGCACTGAACAAAAGAATTCAATTCAACACACGTAAAAGACGTCTATCTGTAAAATATATCTTGTTTCTTTAGCAGACGACATGAACACACTTACCCCCTTGACCTATTTCCAGAACTAGATGAAACGCGTATAGTCCAGGGACCGGGGCTGTAAAAACTCCAGACGTTTCGTTATAGCCTTGACCCTCGTTCATCAAGACATCAGCGAATACTATGGTGTCACCTGTAACGATGTTCTTCTCCTGGCTCACAGCGGCGGAGAAAGCGACAGACAGATCCACTGGCAAGAGATGAACAACATTCATGTTTAACATGGGCGGCAATATCAGGGCAATATCAGGGCGATTTCAGTGCAATATCAGGGCAATATCAGGGCAGGGCAACATCACGGCAATATCAAAACATAATGACAAAAAATAATGATAAACATTTAGTTACACATTTCAACCTAGCAGCCATAAGCCCAACACTTTATATGAAACATTAGGTCCGAAAATTCAACGAATTTAACAAACACTTTCGACTTGACATTAGTTTTGAGCTATTTAGACACACATCAATTAAGTCCAGTGTCGAACCTAGGGATTTGGGGACCCGGGGGCATGGCCTCTTTGGGGGGGCCCCTTCATTTTGACATTTGACACCACGACATGAGATAATGTACTGAATATTTAATGTAAAAAAATGTTGGACCCTAATTACCTTAATTTCGTATATATTAGATTTCGACATAACTAACTACGAAATCATCACAGTCGCCTATCTTCAAATCTTGGTTTAATGCTAGGTAACTTACTTTTGTCTTTTAAAACTAGCAACTGCTGGGACTGGTTCCTGCTGTCTGCTAGTAGCAACTGATTGGTTCTTTCAACGACCTTGATTCTCTCCAGCAAGTTCTCTAAACCTCTTTGAAGGGTGTCCACTTTGTCATCAATGCTTGAATTGTCACCCTCTGTAAAAAAAATGATAGAAATGAAAGCATTTATATTTCTTCTTGTTATCTGTAGCTATCTATAACCAATATCTTTTTATTGGTAATCGTATTTTTGGTTTTCGCTCACATAGAAATTATTCAGGAAATCGGTTTTTTTTTTGCATTTGCATTTAAATTATGTATTAATTACGTTTAAGTCCCTGATTTTCAACGAAAATGAAAAAAAAAAAGATGCATATAAAACAATATGTGAATTTTGGCTTTTTTTGTTCATACAACTACGAGTCAATCCGGCCACATTGTAGATGGCGCAGTTGGTACATTCCTTAGTGACCACGAAACTCTAGAGAAACAGCATCAAAATCCCGACGCTTTATTTTATATCAGTAAGAAGCAATAAATAAGGCAACATCCAAAGAGAAAAGGCCTAAAGAGAGACCAAGAGGCAGACAGATGGTTGGAGTAAGTGGAGAAAGACCTTAAAGCCTTAGGAGTGAGAGAGTGGAGGAAGAAGATCATGGATCGGGAAAAAGTGGAGAAGAGTAGTATGGCAGGCCAGAGGGAAGAAGAAGATCTAATTCCTTATTCCATTTCGCAAAGTTGCATTACAAAGCTTGACATTATTTGACTAACGATTTACAACGGCGCCCATCATTTCTCTCGCCGACACTGGCTGTAGTTAGAAGGTCACACACAATCTGGAATGACTCAGGCCGATTTGACCGATCGCTCCTTGCAGGGATCCCGCAATTTACATTTAACATTAATAGTAATACAAGATGGGCCTCGCAGGTATCCGTTAAATATGGGGCCCCTCGATTCGTAAGGCGGGCCCTGTTGGGATGTCTATCTATTTTTTTTATAAGATGCAAGGTAAATAAACACACGAAAACTCAAGATATCACAATGTCTATATCACATTGTTTATATCACAATGTCTATATCACATTGTTTATATCACAATGTCTATATCACATTGTTTATATCACAATG
Source organism: Bulinus truncatus (assembly GCA_021962125.1). Classification (NCBI taxonomy): domain Eukaryota; kingdom Metazoa; phylum Mollusca; class Gastropoda; family Planorbidae; genus Bulinus; species Bulinus truncatus. The sequence goes on along the minus strand of JAGDYQ010000059.1, from coordinate 455,448 downwards.
TCTATATCACATTGTTTATATCACAATGTCTATATCACATTGTCTATAGCAGTGCTTCTCAAACTTTTTGAAGTCACGGCCCCCCTTGGAACGCCAATCAATATGTCGCGGCCCCCCTATTTTTTTTTTTTTGGTTTAGATTGCATAAATTTATAATTTTTAGAAATTCCACGGCCCCCTCCGGACAGTCCACGGACCCCTAGGGGCCGCGGCCCACCACTTTGAGAAGCACTGGTCTATAGCACAATGTTTATATCTCAATGTCTGTAGCACAACGTCTACATTACAATGTCTATATCACATTGTTTATATCACATTGTCTATATCACATTGTCTATATAACATTGTCTATATCACAATGTCTTATCTTACTGTGTAGGACGAGGTCAGCTCTGTCCCTGTCCTGCGTCAGGAGCCCTGACTCGCCCAAGTAGGACATGACGCAGGTGTAAGTCCCGGCGTCCTCCTTGGTAGGGTACTTGATCTTTAGGTTCAGGTAGCTGTCAGCCACGTAACTGTTGTTGATCAAACCGTGGGCCTGGGATATAATGTAAGGCGCGGGAAAAAAATAAATCAGGTCAAGATGGTTGAATACACGATGTAAAAACAACAACAACAACAGACATTATCATACTACGGATGTAAAAAACACAGAATAAACAGTGGTTCTCACTGCGGGGGGATAAAGGCGGATACACCAGTGAGATTGTTGTTTTAGATTTCAAAGTAAACAATAGTCAGGGGCGGACTTATGTCAGTTGGGGGGCCCCGGGCGCAGAGGGGAAATGTTGGGGCCCTTTAGAAAAAAGAAAGACATATCAAATTGTTTAAAATTGGGCTATGTGGGGGGGCCCTAAATATTCGGGGTGGGGGCGCGTGAGCGCGCGCCCGGTGCGCCCGTCCTTATATCCGCCGCCACTGGCAGTGGTAAAGAAAGAAACAAAGTTATTTTAAGATACAAGAATGTAGTTGATGTAGCTAAAGTGGGGTGCGGGGGCTGGGGGGGAGGGGGGTGGGGGGAGGAGGGGTGCGATGAACGTGCGATGTAGGCTTTCGATCTATCGCTGAGATTTTTGGGATTTTTGTTCTCAGGTCCTGGTGATGGTCCTTACAGTCTGTTTTGTTAGTTGGGAAAGTGTGAGCATTGGACTTAGACCCCTCAGCCGCGCCGTAGAACTGATGATGGCTGGCTAAGAATCGTTATGGCTGGCTAGCCGGCTTAAGCCGTGGTTTAGGAAAATGCCTAGCACCCCTGTTGAAAGCCGGATCCCAACGATCACACTAGGTATCACCGATATTTTTTTTATAAGGGAGGTAATTGTCAAAATATTTATGTACTATACTTTTACTAGTCATACAAACAACAATTTTGAAATAAATAAATAATACTTTATAATTTATTGTATATTATAAGTTAATATAAAGATTTATGTTAAAAATAATAAAAAAAATAATAAAAATTTTAATTAATTTAAGAACCAATTTTAAAAAAATGTAAAAATACAAAAATGAGTTAGATTTCAAGTGTTATTATATTACCCGCAAAAAAATCGATTCACTCTGCAGTCATGGTACATACAAATATTAGCGGAATTTTTGGATGCGATATTCGTAATCGCTTGAAATGACATGAATTAGTAGATTTGCCGTAAAACTTAAGTGGAGGTGTGAAGCTTACCCTTGTGTCATTGATCTAATGGAGTTATTGATTCAGATATCTGATGACAAGAATTGTTCATCATTTGGATACATGAGGTCTCATTGATTCAAATACATCAAGACTCATTGATTCATTTTCGTCAGGACTCATTGATTTAAATACATCAAGACATTGATTTAAATACATCAAGACTAATCGATTTAGTTCAGGGGTGGGCAAACTACGGCCCTCAAAGTATATTATGCGGCCCGAACGCGTGTACATGTTGCGGTCCTATGTTGATCCTCTTTGTTAAGATTTTTCGCGATATTTTTTTTAAATTTGATTCGAATCTAGGGACATTAAATCAGTTTTATGGCTGAAGAATATTAGTCAGAGATGCTTGACCTATACGCAGATTATGACCTGAAGGGGAAGTTCAAGTCAGTTTTGGAGTTTTCAGGATGTTTGCCAGCAGCGGCATTCCCACACCTAAAAACTTTGCTGCAGGGTTTTGTCACTATTTGGGTCCATGTAGGCTACATTTGTGAACAAGCGTTTTCTTGTCTGAAAATAAACACTTCTAAGAACAGATCGATGTTGACTGACTGCAATTTAAATTCGGTCATGCAAATCACAACAAGTAAACTATTTCCCAAGTTCAAAAACATTATCCAAAATTGTGAACAGTTACATATTTCTCATTCATTACAATTGTACTTTGTGGTCAGCTTGTATGTAAATTAAGTTCCTTCGTCTTCATAATTATTATGACAGGTTACAATAAACTTTTGTTGAAATAATTATGAATAGTTAAGTCTTTTTACCAAATTAGCAACTGGTTTAGTTCTATTTTTAAAATGTAATGTGCATGTGTAATAAATAGAGTGTGATTGTCAAATAAAATGACAAATACATGGTGTACAAGAACGGGCTGAAAAGCTCTCCTATCTTCACACATATTTGCAAATTAACTTACTTTACTGGACTGTTTATTCTATAGTTTACAACTTTCGTTACTTTTGTAAAAACGTAGTTAAATTTCTAAATCATATTTTTTTATACGAGAGCTGCTCTGTGGAGCATGCAGTGCGTCCAGAGAACATCGGGTGTTTTCCTTTTAATTAGTGCTTGAAGGCCAGTTTTGTGTCCTGACATTGGCATGTATCTGTCGTATCGATGGGCATTTGAAGTTTTGCAGTGCCTACGAAAATTATTCAATAACTATAACTATATAATGACTAAAAAATAATAAAAATGATTGATGAAAAAAACTAACTATAACTATAACTGAAATGAATTTAAAACTATAACTAAATAATACTAAAAATGATTGCTACAAAAACTAATCAAAACTATAACTAAAATGATTTTAAAAACTAGAATATCACTGATTTGCAGGCTGAGATAATATAAAATTAAGTGGTGTTGGTAAACTATTCTCAACGATGTGTAGCAGTGGTGTTATGAAACTGTTGTACAACAGTACAACGTATTACGCAACGCAAAATTTTAGCGGTAATTCGGAAAGTTTTTGGCAGCTTGGCTTAACATTTTTTGTGGCGGCTTACGGCGGCTTAAGACGGCGGCTGAGGGATCTAATTGGACTAGTCACCTAGTCCCGTAGTGTCTCATTGGGCAATGCACCCTCGATTATGTTGTATATGAAAGAAAAAAAAACAGCTTTCATCCTAACCTGAGACCGAGCCCGGGATCCCCCTTAGGTCGAAAGACAAGCGCTTTTGTGCACGACCTCCCCTCCTACACCCCCCCTCCCTCTAAAGAATATCATCATGATTGTTTTTGTCATTAATGTTTCATAGAATCATTAAAAAAAATTAAAACAGAGTATTCTATTGACTCCTCCCCTCCCCACCCCCGCCCTTGTCTTTATTTTACCATTTAATATCATAATTTAATCTTCTAGTAAGATATTGCGTTTCATCTTCTGTTGTTGCCACGTTTTGTAAAGTTACACATTTTGAAAAACCACCGTAGAGCCGAGTTGGCCATCACAACGGTGTTGCATTGAATGGTCATCAGACGACTTTAACTTGGCACAGATAGCTACCGTCGCAGAGATTCGAACCCCAAAACCTTTACTAAAATTCCTCCTTGTTTAACACAAAAAATCTTTTTTTTTTATGTGAGTAACGAACAACTTATTTGAAGATAATTTATTTTACCAATGAACTCACAGCAAAATTAAATAATAAAATAAAATAACTAAAGCCAAATATAGATAAAACTAAAGCCAAATATAGATAAAATTAAAGCGAAATATAAATAAAGCTAAAGCCAAATATAGATAAAACTAAAGCCAAATATAGATAAAAACTAAAGCCAAATATAGATAAAACTAAAGCCAAATATAGATAAAGCTAAAGCCAAATATAGATAATTCATACACCAATAAATGCACAGCAAGATTAAAAAAAAAATACATGCACAATGCAGATACCTCGAAATGGTTTCCAACACTATGCGGGCCGTAGTTCAACTTGCTGGGTGGCTGCACGTTGACAATTGGCGTCTCTCCGTTCTTGGATATCTCCATCAGGAGAATCTCTTTGGCCATGATTCCAGTTCCGTCAGGGATACAGTTGACGGTCACCTCGGTGGTGGCAGCCTCCACGAAATAGGTTGGACTGAGGTCAATGTGGATGGAGGCAACTGGGGAGAGGGGGGTGGAGGGTTCGGGGGGGGGGGGTGGAGAAAGCAGAGAATCGAGCATAATTATTAATGCAAACAATTGAAAACTAAATTATGAACAAAAAAAAAAAGTCACGTGTAATTAATTATATGGCATATTAGATACGACGGCGTAAAGTTGGTATTTGTTACACGTAGCGCTTACATATGAGTGCATTGTTTTGGTAAGTAAAAAAAAAAAACTTTTTTTGTAAATAGGCGCCCGAGTCGAACCAGCTATGTCGCCCTCTAACGAGTTAGGATACCTCTTAGAGTGCCTTCCGTGCAGCCTTCAATATGTATTATTATTATATATGTATGTATGCATATACTTATATATGTATGTATGTATGTATGTACTCATTGAGAGACGGGGGGGGGGTGAGTTTAATCCTAACTGACGGAATCAGGGGCGGATTGACCGTTAACTGAGCTTGCCCTCTTAAACGGTCATCTAACCACAGGTGTTTTTATTGGTTAGTAAAGTCAGGAGTATAAGCCTCATAGAGTAGGTGGGCGATTGCGTTTTTTTTACTTTAGTCGAATTGGACAGCAAGAGTAAATGCTCCACATGTGAGAAGTACTTTATATCAAATATAGTCAGAATGGGTATTGAAGAGAAACATTTTGTTTGCCAATATATATATATATATATATATATATATATATATATATATATATATATATATATATTGAAGATATAATCAGCTAGGCACGGGAAAAGATCCAATACAACTTCAAATACAGATTCATAATACAAATGTAAGCAAGATAAAAGCAATTTACCTCGTGAACTTAATACAGCAGCCAATGTAAGCACCAAAGTCCATGTAGCCATGGCTGTCATCTTTCAAATTCAAATGATCGAAAATCAATGTATTGGTAGTAGAAACTTCACCTCTCAAATTACCAATGTGTGAGATCAGACTCGAAATGATTCAACAAATTTTTTTTTTGTTTATAGTAGTTCAGAAATAGTGTGGTCAATGCCAAGCAAAATATGAATATGTTCTGGTCACGTCTTTTCAGGGTTATAATATGTTGTGCTCACCAATGGTCCAATACTATAATATGTTGTGCTCACCAATGGTCCTATATTATAATATGTTGTGCTCACCAATGGTCCAAGGTTATAATATGTTGTGCTCACCAATGGTCCAATGCTATGATATGTTGTGCTCACCAATGGTCCAATGCTATGGTATGTTGTGCTCACCAATGGTCCCAATACCAGGGGGCCTTTAATAAACGCCTTACCAGCTAGAAAATGAAAACAAAAATCAGTTCAGTTGGCAGCAAATTATTATTAGTTTCTTTAACTCGAGTTAAATCAACTGAATTGAGCGATACAGACGTAGCTGCATTTATATGCCAAAAGCATTGTGTGTGACCTATTTATGTAGGTCACTTCTACAAACGCGAGAGATTAAGAAGAGAGAGGGGGGGGGGGGGAAGGAGCATATAATTTAGGTTAAAAAAGAAAAAAAAAACCCACAAAAAACACAACTATATTGTTATGTAACCAAATTTTGACTGCGATTCACAAAAACCATCCCCCTCACACACACACACAAACATAAAACGATACCCAAAGTACCCGCTATTCTTTTGCCCCCTCCCTCTTCGACTCCACCACTCATGTCGACCCCCCTCCTGGTCAGTGACGCAGAATGTTAATCCGTGGGGGAAAAAAAAAATTGTGAATTAAACTTTTTCACCAGCCCCACGCCCTGATAACAAATACATGGACTTGACTTGTGACAGACAACTCTATCAGAGTTTTTTTTTTAAATAATCTCCCCTTTATTACAATTGAAATTAACAAGCCACCCCCCCTCCCCCACCACCCCACACAACCACACACAAAAATAGATGGTAAATCAAATAAAGATAAATTATTTTTATTTCTTGAAATATTTTATTTACATAAATGGTGTTTGAATACACACACACACACACACACACAAAAGAACTTAAGCTGATAACAAAAAACCAGACTAACCCAGAATTCAGTAGAATGAGTCGAAAAGGGCTTTAAGTGCGTTTTTATTTAAAAGGTTAAAAAAAAACTGTAACGAAAAAAATGGGAAATAACCTTTTGTTATGATAGATCAAATTCATGTAACATCATTCATTTTTTTTAAAGGCGGTTAAATATTTAACTTTCATTTAATTGCTAATGAGTTTTAAAAAGAACATTATTTTTTTTTAAATATATCTTACAATGGTCTAACGTATCTGAAAAAAACAAAACAAGCAATAAAACAAGACAAAACAAAACCTTTTTCCGTGTAAAATAATGCAAACCTCAACGGGTGCGTAAAATTTAAAGGCGTTTCATAAGAGTTGGGAGGGGAGCGTGTGCTATAAATACAAGTACATGTTAGGCCCTGGTATCAGTGAGCCCATGGTCATCTCTATATCAGTGTGAATGTTTATACATTAATTTATTAGTTTTTATCATGTGTATTAATTATGGCCGCGTCGTACTATGGTGCAAAAGGGTAGGGGGCAGGCCCGTAGCGTGCGAGAGGGGGCTCAGGGCCGCCCCCTGCGTTTTGTCTGGCCCCTCCTCTGATTGTTTACTATACTTAGTAACATTTATTTCCTGCCCCCCCCCCGCTTTTGGCCTGGCCCCTGCTGTAGAATGCATGGCCCCTGTTGTAGAATTTTCACGCTCCGGGGCTGGCTGGCGTGGGTGGGGGGGGGCGGCGAAAAAACACCCGGGCGGCGCCTCCCTCTGAGGGCGACAAAATCAATTTGACAGACATTTTGTTATTGCCAGCTATAACCGTTTAAAAAAAAAGTAACTGTATTGATTACAAAAGAAAATGTGTAAGCCTATATAAATACATATTATTATATATACAACAAATTAGGAAGTTAACAAACAAGATGGGATTTAATACTACATAGGCTAGGTACGGCTCTTTGTTTAATTTATTTTTTAGTGTGGTTTAAAGCTTGTCAATTTCATGATTGTGTAACATTAGAATTGAAATAAATTTTAACGAGTTGGGTAGGGTTATTTTGTGCAGTTGTCTACCTCGGGAGTTCATTTAGTTTGAACCAATTCATATCAATGAAATCCTAATGAATTACATCAGTGTTTCCCAAAACTTCCTTCGTTTATCTTCGTAATATTGAGTACCCCTTCGTTTATCTTCGTAATATTGAGTACCCCTTCGTTTATCTTCGTAATATTGAGTACCCCTTCGTTTATCTTCGTAATATTGAGTACCCCTTCGTAATATTGAGTACCCCCTTCGTTTATCTTCGTAATATTGAGTACCCTTTCGTTTATCTTCGTAATATAGAGTAGCCCTTCGTTTATCTTCGTAATATTGAGTACCCCTTCGTTTATCTTCGTAATATTGAGTACCCCTTCGTTTATCTTCGTAATATTGAGTACCCCTTCGTTTATCTTCGTAATATTGAGTACCCCTTCGTTTATCTTCGTAATATAGAGTACCCCTTCGTTTATCTTCGTAATATTGAGTACCCCTTCGTTTATCTTCGTAATATTGAGTACCCCTTCGTTTATCTTCGTAATATTGAGTACCCCTTCGTTTATCTTCGTAATATTGAATACCCCTTCGTTTATCTTCGTAATATTGAGTACCCCTTCGTTTATCTTCGTAATATTGAGTACCCCCTAATTAAGAAAAAAAAAACGTGCATATTTTATTTTTCATTTTTGTGGTTTACCTTCATTTCACAGAGCAATGCATGTTCTCAGCCAAACTCTTCGTGTATCTCCTGGGTTTACCCTCATTTCACAGAGCAATGCATGTTCTCAGCCAAACTCTTCGTGTATCTCCTGGGTTTACCCTCATTTCACAGAGCAATGCATGTTCTCAGCCAAACTCTTCGTGTATCTCCTGGGTTTACCCTCATTTCACAGAGCAATGCATGTTCTCAGCCAAACTCTTCGTGTATCTACTGGGTTTACCCTCATTTCACAGAGCAATGCATGTTCTCAGCCAAACTCTTCGTGAATCTCCTGGGGTACGCTTACCACACTTTGGGAATCACTGATTTACATTATAATAACAAGATACGGAGAAGGTTAACGTGAATGAACTGAATCTCTCTACCTTACAGTCTACGTGATGACATTTCTTTACATTTTAACCATCGTAGATTAATTTTCACAACTCGCCTGGTTACAATTGTACTTCACAGAATCAGAATATTATCATTTATTTCTGTTTGCCAAGTCAACATGCACTGCAACGCCAATTTATTTAAATCAGCCATTTCCATTCTCCTTTTTTTTAAGATCGTCAGTGTATTTTGAAGATCTTTTCAGCGCTATTTGATTTTATTTTACGTTCTTAAGAGATTGAGCCAGCTTGTAGTGGTATGTGATAGCTGGAGTTCAAATAGCACTATATGGGTGGTTTTAAATAAAAACAACTTTCACTCCCCCCCACCCCCCAAAAAAAGTGACAGACCCATTTTTAGAGTTACATATTTACCGAGTGTCATAAAGAATCTAAATTTAGAAACATCATCTTTTTGGCATGACAGATAAACGACGTTATTGTATTGTCAGCCACTGAGACATGTGGCAAACATGATACTGTGTTATTAACATCCTCATTTTATCATTTCAGGCAATATGTCAGCTTATAAATAAACATCTGGAATGGGGGGGGGGGAAGTGGGGGAAAGACTCTGGACTACGGTATAATTGAACCTCTGTATTTCTTTAGGATTGTCACTTTAACCCTAAGAATGATTAAATAGTTTAGAAATAAGAGGATACCCAAAGTAAAAAAAAAATCTCTCTTTCCCTCCCGACTCCTCCTGGAAATCTTTCGTTTTCAAAGTCTTCTCTTTCCCTCCCTCTCTTCTCTGTAATTATCACGCCCACGCCTTCATTCCTCTCCTTTTCAAGGCTATGATAATGTTCAGTTAAGGCTATATTAATGTTCAGTTGAGGCTACAATAATGTTCAATTAAGGCTATAATAATGTTCAATTAAGGCTATGATAATGTTCAATTAAGGCTATAATAATGTTCAATTAAGGATATAATAATGTTCAGTTGAGGCTATGATAATGTTCAGTCGAGACTATATTAATGTTCAATCGAGGCTATAATAATGTTCAGTTTAGGCTATAATAATGTTCAGTTTCATTTGAGTATTGCTCTGTCTGAGCTGAACATTTCCATATGGCATACTCAATGCTCGTAATTTGACATCAACATTTCTAACAACATACCTCAAAACCGAAAAACTGTACATTTGTCGGTTATATTTCATTTCTACACAGTACACGTACGATAGTAGTTTTATTTTCAAGCAAATAGAGAAAAAAGACAGCCAAAAAAAGATCTACGAATTCTTTTGTAGCAATGCACAGACCAATAGCAAACAAACAGAAAAAGTTATAAGAAATAAATAACAACAACAACCGTTACCAAACACGTTAACTATTAACTATTAACCAACTAATAGACAGACACTTAATCTACTGATGGTTCAAGTAAAAGCAGCTATTCTCAACCTAATTTTTTTTTCCCGAATATACCCCGAAGGATGCAAAAGTATGTCCGCCGGTATTCTCACACGTTAAGTTCTTCAAACTCAGGGTTGTTTTAAACGCAAAATTACATGTCCCAGCGTACCCATGCATAAGCTTTCCCCGTGTGCCCTGGGGGTACGCGTACCGTCGGTTGAGAACCGGGGGATGTAAAGGGTTGTCTAACTTTCTACTCTCGTCGTCTTCCGCCATCTTTCCACACTCTCCGCGCCATCTTTCCATACTCTCCGCGCCATCTTTCCACACTCTCCGCGCCATCTTCCATACTCTCCGCGCCATCTTTCCATACTCTCCGCGCCATCTTTCCACACTCTCCGCGCCATCTTTCCACACTCTCCGTGCCATCTTTCCATACTCTCCGCCTTCACTCTCTGTTTCTGTTGAGGGGTTTAAAAAAAAAAATATATTAAAGTTAAGTTTGGTAGATATAGAACGCAGTGGTGTACGGCCCGGTGTGACTGTACGGCCGGGTGTGACTGTATGGCCGGGTGTGACTGTACGGCCGGGTGTGACTGTACGCCGGGTGTGACTGTACGGCCGCGTGTGAATGTATGCCACATGTGACTGTACGGCCGGGTGTGACTGTACGGTCGGGTGTGACTGTACGGCCGCGTGTGAATGTATGCCACATGTGACTGTACGGCCGGGTGTGACTGTATGGCCGGGTGTGACTGTACGGCCGGGTGTGACTGTATGCCACGTGTGACTGAACGGCCGGGTGTGACTGTATGGCCGGGTGTGACTGTACGGCCGGGTGTGATTGTACGGCCGGGTGTGACTGTATGGCCGGGTGTGACTGTATGGCCGGGTGTGACTGTACGGCCGGGTGTGACTGTATGCCACGTGTGACTGAACGGCCGGGTGTGACTGTACGGCCGGGTGTGACTGTACGGCCGGGTGTGACTGTATGGCCGGGTGTGACTGTACGGCCGGGTGTGACTGTATGGCCGGGTGTGACTGTACGGCCGGGTGTGACTGTACGCCGGGTGTGACTGTACGGCCGCGTGTGAATGTATGCCACATGTGACTGTACGGCCGGGTGTGACTGTACGGTCGGGTGTGACTGTACGGCCGCGTGTGAATGTATGCCACATGTGACTGTACGGCCTGGTGTGACTGTATGGCCGGGTGTGACTGTATGGCCGGGTGTGACTGTACGGCCGGGTGTGACTGTACGGCCCGGTGTGACTGTATGGCCGGCTGTGACTGTACGGCCGGGTGTGACTGTACGGCCGGGTGTGACTGTATAGCCGGCTGTGACTGTACGGCCGGGTGTGACTGTACGGCCACGTGTGACTGTACTGCCGAAAACTGTGTACCCTTAAACGTGTTACTCTAGTTTATACTCCATTAAGAAAAATGACACTTCTATAAAGTGCAAATTTAATCCAGCGTTAATGAGCTTCACACAATGTGTTTTAACATGATGGATGTTCAGTTACCTACCAAACTGGACAAATTGAACTGTTAACAGGAAAACAAACAAACAATACAATACTTGCACAATGAGTTTAATTTAGAAAAATATATATATATGAGTACACATTTATAATTGAATGAATTTTTCTGGAAATACCACACTTAATGACCGGTACTCAGTGGCGTAGGGAGGGTTCTGCGGGTTGTGCGGCGACACAGGGCGCCGAACCAGGAAGGGGCGCCGAAAGAGCACTGTTAAATTTGCACTTTTCAGATTGGAATTAGGGCAGCGAAAAATGTAACTTGCACTGGACGACACGATAACTATCTACGGCCATGCCTGTACAAGATTGGTTCCCGATATTGGAGATTTCACCAGCACCCTCACCATGACTGCCTGATAATGCCCCCCCTGACCATCTCCAAAACTGGGGCCCCCTTTCATTTTATCATCCTTGGTCAGTTTATAGTAGATTACGGTAATGACGGAGCCTTTGAGGCCGTGTGTCCCTGACATGTTTTGCCGAAATTTAAAAAAAAATGCAAATTTGAAGTAATGCGGTTTTAGCCAAAGGCGTTATAATTTTGTTTTTTGGTAAAGCATAGGTATATTGGCTTTTTGTAACAGTCAATAAAAGCTGCGCTACCTTAAAACTATTTTTTAAAATTATTTTGAAAATCTTTTCAGTAAAAAAACATTTAAGAATTGCATTTTTCTTTTTCTTTCCCTCTTCCCTTCTCTCCCCCTTGAAATAATTTTTAAGTGAGTGAGTCATGTCGAGAAGAGTGAATCATTCCAACTTTAAATATGTTATCGGCTGTTAATGTCAATCACATTAACCGTTTGTTATCGGTTGCAGAGTACTCTGCACCGACTGTCTTGGTGACAAAGGGATTAATCTTCACGGCGTTTGACGTCATAGGAAATGTGAAATCAACAAGAGTTGAATCCGTTACAGCGCAAATATTGTTTTTCCCAAGATACTCATTTCAATTTTTGGTCGATTAATAAAAAACATAAAAATAGAGCACCGATAACGAAGATTTTTTTATGACAATGAGAGAGATAGTATTAGTAATGCTTGTAACAGTTTAACTCGTATCTTTTAGAGGCCAAATAAATATTCCCATCAGAATTAAGTAACTGAAAATAATGTCAGCGGAGTCTTCTTGAAAAAAAAAACCAGTTTGATGGGCCCATATGACCAGAGGCGAATTTTACGGCGAGTGCCCTTGGTCCTAGATTGTCTGGGGCCCCGAAGAGCCCAACCCAGCGGGTGAGGGATGCGAAATACCCAAATTTGTAAACGTTTTTGATGTGTCTCTTTTTAAAGAGGTCCTATATAAGTCCTCTGCGCACGACAACCATTTCGTAATAATGAAAATGTATAATATTGATTAGCAGGAGCGCCCCCCCCCACCCCCATATAAAAAAATGCTTTGAGCCGATGTGATAAGACGGCCATGAATTTAATCTTTAAGATACACGGAAATAAAACAGTTTGAGTTAACCTGCAATTCATTTAATTTTAAGTTAATTTTAAGTTAATTTTATATATATATAATAAATGCATAAACATTTTTTGCCCAGTTTCTATGCTAAAAGTATTCTCTGTTTATAGTATTAATGGTACTAACCCAGTTCAACCCTATCTGCTACAACTAAGCAAGTCTTTGACTAGTCTCTTTGCAAAATGAAAGAGAGAAAAAAAACCAATAACACATATAACTGAATAAAAAACTTAATAATTTTATTATTAAAAGAAAACAAGTTACAAACAAAAAAATAATGTACGTGAAAATTTCAGGTAAACTGTTAATAACAGCCCTTCATTGTAGTGTTCTACATAGTGATATTCAGAACCATTCTTAGGTATTCGATGAGGGTCATACAACCGGGGGAGGGTGGCATAGAGCAGTGGCGTAACTCGTGAGGGGGGGGAGAGGGAGGGAGATGCGTCATCTACTTTCCCCATTAGCCCAGGCAGAGGCCCCTGCCGCATTTGAATACTTTTTTTTTTGTATGGTAAAGGGATGCATTTTTTTAAGCCCACCCAAGGCTTAACTACACGTGGTCACGCCACTGGCATTCGAAGACCTTGTCAGTTTTCCTACCTCAACGTATGCCTAAGAATTAGCTCTGCCGGTAATAGTTCGAGGGAGGAGGGAGACATACATAAAAAAAAATTTAATCATTTCAACAACAACAACAACGGTAAGAAAGCATGGGCGTCTCCTTAAGAGCTGAAAAAAAAACACGCTCATTTTGTCCATAATTAAACAATACATTAAATAAATAAATAAACATGAACAACAATGATCAATGAGGCAAGGGAAATTATCGCAGACGACATGGCTTTGTTTTGTTTTTGGTGTTGTTTTCAAACCGAGTCTAGGCACGTGACGGCATGAGCTCTATTTATAGATGGGTGGGCGTGGCACGGGCATGGCATCGAGTAGAAGAGAACAGACGAAAGGAGAGCGGGCGTGACCACCCGCCAGAAATGACCGTTTACTTCTTTTAAAGCATATACGTGGCTCTAACTAATATATGTATATTATGGAATAAAGACGTAATCAATATGTAATGAATGATTTTAAACTACAATTTAAGTTAAAATAGACACATTTCAATGCACATTCTGCAATAAACAGATGCTAGACCAAGAAGGTAACAAAAGAAATGTGTGGTACAGAGGCTATCTAGGGTGGGGTCCCAATTCGAAAGTCGTCCCCGGCCCCAGATTGAGGGGGGGGGCAAAAATTTTGTTTATATTGAATATTAAGTACACTATCTCATGTCATGGTATCGAATGTCAAAATACAGGGGCCCCCAAAGAGGCTAAGCCCCCGGGCCCCAAATTCCTAGGTTCGGCACTGGGGTCGTTCAGATCCAATGCGTGTTTCATTCTTATTAGAAGGCCTATCCCTTTAACTCAAAATTCAAAAATGTACTTCTTACATGGATTAGATAACAAATTTGGCGTTTGAATAAATATAACAGAAGACATTTTAAAAATAATAATACACAAAGTAAAGAATTAAGAAATCAATATTTACAATACAACTTTTTTTCATCATGAGCTTTAACAATTATCACAGTGTTGCGAATTTGGTCTACATTATAAAATAATAACATTTGCATGCAATTTATGTCCAAATGAAAAGAAAGGCAAAATTAATTTGCTAGCCAATTATTACCATAATATGCCAATTTTTTTTTACAAATTAATTGGACATAAATTAATGAACCCGTTAAAATTTCAGTTAGCAAGCCTTTTTAGCCAATTTAATGTTGATATGAAATTGTAATTGTTTATTTGTTATTGACTCAGTCTCCACCATCTCCTGGTAGATCGTCATTCTCTGTTGGCGACACTTCTTCCATCTTGTCGTCTGCTAAATTTTCTGTGCTTTCCTTCGATGGCTGTTGATCGGATATTTCTGGCTGCTTCGGCTCATTTTTCTCTCCAGAAGCCGGCTCTTTTGGCTTTCGGGAATTTCCTGTACGTCTGCTTGGGCTGGTTTTCCTTCCCGCGTTCGCTCTGCCTTTGGATTTCTTGGGTAACGAGGAATCTGCCAAGGAAGTTCCGCTGAATTTTTTACCGCTGCTTTTGATGATCGATACGTTATTGTTGGTTTCCGCCTTCCGTAACGGGACTTTTTTCTTGTCATCAGCTTGTTTGTTTCTCGGGTCGCCTGCAGCATCGCTGGTTTCATTTTTGTTGTTGTCGTTGGGCGTCAACTCTTTGTCTAATTGAGCCGCAGTTTCTTTGTCCGTGTTGATGGTTGAATCTTCGGGTTTCTCCATGCTGGTGTCCGCTTCTGGTTTTGCCTCTGAAACGTCTAGCAGGACGACGTCCGGTACGGACGCTTGGCTGCGAGTGACAGATGGCGTTTTATGTTTGTACGAGTGAATGGCTGGGGGCGGTGGCTCGGTTTTTTTAGTCAAGAATTCAGCCTCCGAGTTATCTCGGACAAAGAAAAATCCGCTGCCCTTTTCTGTTGGAACAAACCAATAAAATAAATTAAGACATCAAGCATCGAGCCATTCAATCTAATTTTTTTAATGTCAATTTTTTTTGCCCTTATCTTTCTGTTCGTCCTTCTGTTTGTCTATCTATCTGTCTATCTATCTGTCTTTTTAATATTAATTGCGTGTAAACCAAGAATTCTATTTTTTTTCCCAATTAAACATCGTAAAACTAATAAAGTTATTCAATTAAAAACATAAATGCAAGTTTAGTGTATTGAATACAAACAAAATTATCTGTGAATTACAATTAAGACTAATTATAAGACTAATTATAAGGCTAATTATAAGACTAAGTATAAGACTAATTATAAGACTAATTATAAGGCTAATTATAAGACTAAGTATAAGACTAATTATAAGACTAATTATAAGACTAATTGCAAGACTAATTGTAAGACTAAATATATTTGTGTCTGGTATATAAATTACCTTTCTTTTTCGTACGTTCTTTTTCCTCTTCTAGAAGTTTCCTGTCAGTAAACATTTAAACAAAAATAAGCTAACTATTAAAGCTCCAGTGGGTTACTTATATCTATTTGAATAAAAGGGGAGCCAATATGTAGTTCTAGGAACCCCCCACTTTGGGCGACGCCCACGTTTACGTACCTCCTGTCATCCCTCTTCTTCTTCCTGTAACACAGGCAGGCTATCAGCACCGCCAACGCTATAAGCAGCAGCAGGGCCAGCAGGCAGAACATAACTATGCCCCCTGGGGAGCTCACGAACTCAGAGGCGCTGCTCTCCTGGGTTTCTTGGTAGGGCTCGACTTTAGTGACCTCAAGAAAGTTGGGATCCGACAGGCCGTTCACGGGAGTCCCGTCAGATGATTGCTGTAAGACCTGCAGAGGGAATAACGAAAAAAAAAACACGTTCAGTAAAAAACACACAGATTTCAGAGTGGGCGGTGTAGAGCTGCATTGGTTGTTACACGAAATTCAAAATTTGGGGTTGGGATCTTATACTTTAACTGCGATCCCTCAACATAAATGCATCGGTCGTTCTTTTGGTGATCCCAGGCAGTGGAGGCTTTTAGCGGTTGCTTTGTTTTCCTATGTGTAAGAACAGCCCCTACATCAAGGGATAAAATTTCATCTTTTAATACAATTTACAAGTATGGACAACAGGAACTGTGACGTCAAGCTCTATCTAGTGTATGCACCCCTTCCCCTGCCCTAACCCATCACAAATTGACGAGAGTGGCTATATCCGCCTTGCAACACAATAGTAATAGGAAAATTGGCTTCCCTAGATTTTGAGTCCATCATCTGCGCCATGTTGGTCAGTGCGCCACAGAATCCACCCATCCACATGTGGTTACTACCGGTTGTTAGTTTGGACAAGCAAAGCAACTCATAGTTCCAATCAAGGGCAAGTAATGGTACCAGAACAGTATTATCCCATCAATGAGTCTTAGCCTTCTCGCTAAAGTGAAGAACGATAGCCTATGAATGTGTCAGTTCCTGTTGAAAACTGATTATCTCTCTTTATAACTGATAAAAACATAAATTTCTATTTTCATAAAAAAAAAAAAAAAACAACCCAATAGCAATAACAAAATTGTAGGTTACATTTATCGAGAATATTGACATGTAACCGAAGTATCAGTTCATTATATCAGTTAGAGAAAACTTAACCTATAGTATGTTGTATCAATTAAGAAACAAAGAGAAAAACGGTACGTTCTTACACTGAGGATCTGCGAATCGGTCAAGAATGTCTTGTCCTGGTTCACATTGGCCATGTCGTTGGTTGTCTGGGTGTTACTGACCACATAGGTGTAGGCAATAGTGCTACAGATGAAATCATAGTATAGGAAAAAACCAGTCAATAAAATGCTGCTTTTAAGTTAAAAAAAAAACCTGATGAAATGTACAGATTATAAATGTTGTGGAGTGTTTAAAAAGAGATATAGAAAAAAAATATTTTTCTTTATTATATTTGTGAGGCTTAGTGTGTGTTTAATTCAATGTCAAGATTTGGAGGCTTGACTTTGTAGCTGAAATTCGTCATATAGCTTAAAGTCTTCACATAGCTTACAATCGTTATATAGCTTAGTCTTCATATAGCTTACAATCTTTATGTAGATAAAAGTCTTCCTATAGCTTAAAACCTTCATATAGCTTACACTTTTTATATAGTTTAAAGTCTTCAATAGCTTTGGGTCTTCATATACCTTAAAGTCTTGGTATACCTTAAATCTTTATATATCTTAAAAGTCTTGATATAGCTTAAAGTCTTGTCATAGTTTAAAGTCTTGTCATAGTTTAAAGTCTTGATATATCTTGATATAGCTTAAAGTCTTGTCATAGTTTAAAGTCTTGTCATAGTTTGAAGTCTTGATATATCTTGATATAGCTTAAAGTCTTCATCATTATGAACCGTGAGGTACGTTTGTGTACAATTTAACATTGGTTTAAGTTTTTAGAGGCTTTACTTTGTAGCCAGAAGCCTCCTCCTGGATGAGCCGCTGTTATCAATGATGTTGGAGATACCGAACCTCTGGCTGCTGCTGCTGAAGTACATCTGTGCTCTCACGCGGAAAGATTCTCTGAAATAAAAAATAAATTAGAATGCAAGCAGAGGTTAGGCGACGGCAGAGTAAATAAATTCACACGATATCAGACAGATAGGTAGGCAGACATACATTAGACAGACAGGTAGACCGACAGAAGACAGGCAGGTAGACATACAGAAGACAGGCAGGTAGACAGACAGATGACAGACAGACATTAGACAGCCAGGTAGACAGACAGAAGACAGACAACATACAGACATGCAGGTAGACAGCAGACAGACATGCAGGTAGACAGACAGCAGACAGACATCAGACAGACAGACATCAGACAGACAAACATATAACGGTGAGGAGGGAGAGGAAAACATGTGTGTGTGTGGGGGGGGGGCGGGGTTGTTTAAAAATCATAATAAAAAACAACAACTTAGAAAAGATACTGTGTGACTTGCCTGCTACTAAATATAAATGCAAGATAAATAAGTATATATATATATATTGAGTTGAGCACCCAATCGTATATTCCTAGTTATGATAATTTATATACAAAATAAATGTTTGATATACGGAGTCATCTTATTTACATTTTCGTGCATTTCAATCCAAAGCTTACTTTTTTAAAAAAAAGTTTTAATATTTATTGTTAAATACTATTTTCATTACCTTTTAGCGTACACAGTAGCATAGGGCTCGGCGAACTCGATGACCGCCATCTGAGTGTACAGGTCGAACGTGTCCACTCTGATCAGTGAGATCTGGGAGGTGGTGACCGATCCGTCCCTGGTCCGGCACAGGACCCACATGAAGTACTTGGCGTGGTTCTGTAAAGCCGGGGAGCCGGTGACGGTTAGCTGCCCGCTGTAGCTGTCGATACTGTTGATGAGAGAGGAGAGTCCAGTGCACGGCGGTGGTTGGTGCCCGAAATCTGACCAGTCTAATGTAATCAAAATCAGTCCGTCTAAATATTTGGCTGACTGTTTTGTCCACCGGCCCTGTTCTCATGAACTTCCCTCAAGTCCGCCAGTGTGTCTGTCTGTCTGTCTATCAATGTGTATGTGTATCAGTCTCTATCCCCCATTATTCTTTCTGTATGTCTATCCACCTATATGTCTTTCTAAGATTCTTAACTTATTTTTGTATGTTTGGAGTTTGTGCCTATCTATTTGCTGCCTGTAATAAGTAGGTCTGTATATAACATAATTATACTTCCAATAGTAGCTCTGTATATCACATAATTATACTTCCAATGGTAGGTCTGTATATCACATAATTATACTACCAATAGTAGCTCTGTATATCACACGTTTATACTTCTAATACTTAAATGAGCGATTATTTATTCATTAATGCCGTGTTTATACTTTATTGCTGAACGTTTATTTATTCTTGTAGAATGTGCATTGCCTGCGCACCCCCCCCCCCTTTTTTCCCCCAAGTAAAAAGGTTATTGAGTGCTTTGTAGCCCATCTCCACAATAGTCAATGATATATTCCAAAGTGTTTTTGATTAAATTATTCCATATCTAAAATAAATAAATAAATAAAAATACACCAGGCGAATTTCTAACTGTAATGCTAGTAAAAGATACGGTTAGTCACAAATATTCGCTGCTTCTTCTTCTTTGCTTAAGTTAAATTACGTTTTCTTAAGTCGCGTGTTCTTAATTTATTTTACCTGAATGGTACGTCGCTCTTGTAAAAGACGAATTCAATATTCGCCGTGGACGAGACACTGATGCCGAAATCGCCAGCCGTCAGCTTGTGAATGAGATGACCGCTAGTGGCCTGGTAGGGGACCTCTAAAGAAATGAGGGCGTTGTTGGTCAGCGAGGAAGTGGACACGTCCTGCTGCTCTGTTACATCTATCAGGTTGATGGTCACGGTCACTGATGACGTGTGCAGCTGATCAGTGGCGCTGATGACGATTGTATCTGTTGTCCAGGTCTCGTAGTCGGGGATGACTTTGACCATCAAGTGACCGGACTGGTCAATGGAGAAGTAATCTTTGCCAGGACTGGAGATGGCCAGGGTGATACTCCTGTATGCGGACGTTACGTCAGCGTCCGTGGCCGATATAGTCTCCACCGTGTGCCCGACGGGGAGGTTCTCGGGTATGGTCAGTGTGATGGTGGTCGCGGAGAACACGGGGGCGTTGTCGTTCTCATCGAGGACCCGGACCTCAACGATTTTGGTGTAGACTCCGATGTCAGTGACCACGTTGACCTCCATGGAGTACAAGGGCAGTGTTTCGTAGTCCAGAGCGCTGACACTCAGAACTCCTTCCTTTGTCCCAGAGTCCAAAGTGATGCTAAACACAGACCTGACGTTTCCAGAAGCTATCGGGTAGCTGGTTGGGGTTCGACCCGTGTCCACTTTGATTCTACCAACCTTACCTGTCGCCGATTCGTTCACCGTGAAGACGTAGTTGGGCTGAGCGGATATGGTTTTCTGCGGCGTGACCGTGATGGTCACCGTGGTGTTGGCGGAACGGGGCGGGTTCCCCAGGTCGGTGGCGACGACGGTCAGGGAGTAGCTGTCCGCTGCCGACATTACCGACGCGGCCGTCGTGATCTCGCCGCTGCTCTGGCCCATGATGAAATAACCGTCGACATTCCCCGAGGCGATCGTGTAGACCAGCTGACCGCTCACGCCCAGGTCAGCGTCCGTCGCTGGAACGGTTATCACGCTCGTTCCCGCGTTGGCCCGACGCTGGACGCTTGCCGAGTACGGCGGTTGGAACACCGGGTCGTTGTTGTTGGGAACCGTTGAGATGACGTTGATTGTAAAAGTCTGATCAGCTGACAGCACCGGGATGCCCGTGTCTTTAGCCTGTATTGTCACTGTGTACGCGGGAGTCTTCAGCGCGTCCAAATTAGTCAGGGTCTTGAGTACTCCCGTGGTTGAGTTCAGCTCGAACGTCGGGCCGAGCTGACCGTTCGGGTCCAAGTATACAACGACTCCGGCGTCGCCTGTGTCGGTGTCCATTGCGTGGAAGCGAAATATTTCCGATCCCGCTGGTGTCGAGTCTAAGACGCTGGTGCTGTTGGCGGTGATGAACACGGGGCTGTGGTTGTTGATGTCGTTGATCCTGATCACCACCGACGCCTTGGCCGTCCGCGGCGGGGTCACGCCGTCCGAGGCCGTGACCACAAGGTAGTAATAACTGGCCTCGGTGTAGTCCAGGTTGCCGTTCACTTTAATCACGCCAGTGGTGGGGTCTATGGAGAACTTTGTGGTGTTGTACAGGGAATGCGTGACGGTGCCGTAAGGAGATTTGTCTTCGTCCTTGGCTAAAACGGTTCCTACTACGGAGCCAAGGGCTGTTCCTTCGTCCAAGGTGAAGCTGAAGGTTTCCTGCTCAAATGTATTGGTTGCATCTTTAAATATCGGCGAGTTGTCGTTGAGGTTTTCAATGCTTATAGTCAATGTGCAAGAGGCGATTTGGTTAGTTGCTGGCGTTGGAACGACGTTAGCGTTAATCACCAGAGTATAACTTTCCGTTCGCTCAAAATCGAGACTGTTTTGAATGATCAGCTGACCGGATGACGCTCTGAGAAGAAAATCGCTTCCTGTATTACCTGAAATGATGGAGTAGCTCAGGCTCCCGTTCTCCCTCGCACCCAGCACAGTGGCGTTGAAATCAAACACCGTGCTGCCAACTAGCCAATTTTCGGGGATGCTTACATTGTAGGAAGTCGCGTTGAACTTCGGCGTGTCTGTAGCGGGTGAGACGTAGACGATGATGACAGCTGAGCTGCTTCTCTTCGGAGTTCCACCGTCTGTGGCCACCACCGTCAGCTTGTAATAGTTCACTGTGAGGTAGTTCATAACCACTTTAGTCTTGAGATCATTTCCGTTAAGTCCGTTAAGCTCGAAGTCATTAGCATTCGTGCCTGTTAGGACTAGAGTTGTCTGTGCATTGATACCTGTGTCAGCATCACTCACACTCAAACTGCCTACAACCTGATTGAAGTTCCAATTGTGTGGAACGTAAAACACATACACGCTGGGCGTGAATATAGGATTACAGTCATTTACGTCGTTGACCACGACGCTCAGGGTCGCGGTCGCGGATTTTCCTCCCTGGTTTAGGGCTCTCACGACCAAAGCGTAGCTTGGCGTCGTTTCCCGGTCTAAGAACCGCCACGTCGTGACGTTACCGGACACTGGGTCGATGACGAAGTCGTTGTTGGTGTTTCCCGAGACGATGGAGTAGACGAAGGTCGTTCCGGTGTCGTTGTCCGAGCCCTGCACCTGGAACACCGGTGTCCCGAGAGCTGTGTCTTCAAATATGTTGAGAGTGCTAACGGAGGGAACTAGAGCCACAACAGGATCAAACTCATCCACATTCAAAATACTGATGTAGACGGTCGCCGATCCGCTTAACGACGGGACACCCCCGTCAGCAGCGATGATTTCAAACGAAAAATAGCGCTTTGTCTCGTAATCCAACGGTCCAACTCGTTTGAGGGTTCCGGTGCTATCTATACTAAAAACGGTGTTGTTGTAAATCGTTATACTGTAACTTAATGTACTGTTCAGTCCGGCATCTTTATCGGTGGCCGTTATCGTTGTGATAACAGTGCCGGCGTAGTTCTCGAGTATCTTGAACTCGTAGACGTTGGAGTCAAACACCGGCGGGTTGTCGTTTATGTCCTCCACGGTGACGGTCAAGTTCTGAGTGACCGTCTGACCGCTGTCCGCTTTGGCCTGGACCACGTACACGTACCTGTCCCGGATCTCCCTGTCGTACGGCACCGTCAGGCCGATCTGACCGGTGGCCGAGTCGATGGTCACCTTGCCGTCCTCGTTTCCGGTCAGGATGGAGTAGACCACGTTGGGGAAGGCGCAGCAGGCGTTGACCTTGATGAGCGCCAGGCCATACACGCCCTCCACCACACTGATGGCGGCGGGGAGGTTCTGGATGGTCAGCGTGGTCTCTGTCAGCACGGTGAAGGTCACTTCGGTCAAATTGACGCTGTCGTACACGCACACGGTCAGCTGGTATTGATTTTTGATGGGTGCTGATTTAAGAGTGACCAGACCCTGATTACTGATCTATAAGGGGGGGGGGGGTGAGAGATACCGAAGGCAATAAATTAACCAAATAATGAACAATTATGAAAAAAATATAGCGCCTGTGATCAAAGCTATATAAGGCACGATAAAACAGAGTTTTCAAACTAACCTTTTTTTCTAGAAAGTATATTATTTTGAAATTTAGCAATAAATTTTAATATTTTAATATATTGCAATCACTTGCTAACATAGATCTCGGTCTGAAACATGTAGTTATTAATGCAAGGGATGTAACACATTTATAAATGTCGTTAGTCATAGTTAAACACGGTAATGTCCCTTAACGTATAATGAGAATTTGTTTTTACTTAAACATATATTTGTTAAAAAAAAATTATTAATTCCCAAATTAAATATTGAATCATGCATTGTAATGGAGTTAGAACATGTATGCTACATTTCAAGTAAATCTATCACTAAATCTAGAAATTATCCTGTTTATCCTTATATTTGAATTCGATACCCCGTGAGAAAATGATTTGCTCCGATTACCTGGAAAGATCCGTTATCGTTACCAACACACAAGCCGTATCTGACCAGTGTGATACCGTTGGTGTCGGAATCGTTGCAAATCAGCTGGGCGACAAACGTGTTCGCAGCGATCGATTTGAGGACCGTCGTTGGAACGTGCTGGCAGGTGACGTCAGAGTCGTTCACGTTCAGGATGGTCACGCTGCACGTCATCTGTGAAATGAGAGTTACCGCGCTTGTTAGTGTCCAGGGCCAAAACGAGTCTCTGTGCACCGAAAGGTCAAATGAAAGTGTTGTGTATGTATTTAGTTTCAGAGGTCAAATGCTAGCTTTTGCACAGAAATAAGCACTTTGTTCGTGCACTACTCGATGTCAAAGGTCAATTGAGAGTTTCTGCGCTCAATTGGTGTCAAAGGTCAAATGAGAGTTTGTTTACAATGATTGACAGATTCAAAATATATATTTACCATGCTAGTTTTCTGTACAGTGGTCGAGTTGTCGTGGACGGATACGTTGAATGTGTAACTTTTGACAGTCTCATAGTCCAATGGATAAGAAACACGTATGTCACCTGTTGTAAACATAAAATTTAAAAAAAATAAAAAAAAAAGACATAAATAGTTGACCATTAGATTTTGTACAACATTGAAGTAACTTAAAACTTATTTGTCAGCCAGACCGATGTAAACCAATACAAAAGGGGGCTGTCCATTATTTATGTCAACAAATTTTTTGGCGATTTTTACCCCCCCCCCCTTGTCAACAACTTGGTAAACTTCCAGAGACCCCCCCCCCTATAAAATTACGTCAACATTTGATTACCCCCCCCCCCCCACTAAAAAAGGTGGCTTCCAAAATGTTTATGTGGCAAAATTAGTAGGAATATAGTTAGTTTAATTAAAATACTGAATGTTAAGCGAATGTGTATAACACAGGACTACAAACGCTGATTAATTTTCCTTTATTTAAGTAATTATATTACATTAAAAAAAAAAGTAACATTGTTGACGTTAACTTTTCTTGTCCTCCCCCCCCCCTACCCCTTGTCAACAATTGTCAAAAATTTTCTGACCCCACCCCTCCCCCCTATTTTGTTGACGTAATTAATGGACAGCCCCACAAGAGTCGAATGAAAGAAAAATCTATCACTAAAAGAGTGCCTCGAAAATCGATTACTAAGTTTTTTTTCCCCCAAAATAAAATACTTTATTATTTAATAAATAAACAGAAGTTTATAAACAGTTCAGAAAATGGTTACACAAAAAAAAAGAGAAAATAGTCTTACCAGTGCTGCTGTCAATTCTAAAGGGATATGGCAATGAATTTGTATCTACCAGAGTGAATGAAAATGCCCCATCCATGCCAGCGTCCAGGTCAATGGCAGTGACCCTATGGACCGCATCACCTGCAGGAATATTTCAAACTTATACCACATTGATATATTTATCCTTTGATAACTTAAACCATGTCAGGGTTAACAGTCTTTCCTCGTCTATCGCGGTTAGTCTGTTCCAGGCTCCAGCGCAATCATGTGAATTTTCATGTGAAATAAGATAATGTATAAATCGAATTGTGTTTCGTATTAAGAGCGTAGACAGTTTGTTTAGGAACTAAATACAACTTTTATACATTATTAGAATCTCTAGACATGAAATGATACACCATTAGTCTTAGCTGCACACACCAATGTGTTCGATAACATGAAAGAAACTATAATTATAAAACATATAAGACGTTACAACTGCCATACTGTTAGTGCGCGAGTGGCGACTGATATTGAATAGGAGTATATTTATCTTTACCTATCAATTTATCTGATAATCCAACTTTTATTCATTCAACTGTCCATCTGTCTGTCTGCCTATCTATCTAATATATCTATCTAACTAGCCGTACAATATATCTAGCCATACAATTTATCTATCCCTACAATCTATCTGTCTGTCTATCGTGTATCTGTCTGAATGTTTGTATGTAAGTCAGTCTGTTTCTGTCTGTCTTTCTTACGATGTGTCTGTCTGACGTTTTTGTCGCAATCACTGCAAAGTTCAATAAAAATGACAGACTTGAAGACGAGTAAGTTAAAACCTAATATGTAACATTACAGCACGTTACCTGGTAATTTGCTCTCAGGCACAGAGAATGAACATGTGCTATTGAAACTAGGCGGGAACTCATTGACCGGATCAATCGTTACCTAGGTGACACAAAAAAAATAATTTGGTGGTGCATCTTCATTTTCTTTCCTAGACTTAAAAAGTGGAAATATTTGTTTTTTTTTTTTTTGCGCGATTGTTTTGGATTTCTGCGATTGTTTTGGATTTCTGCGATTGTTTTGGATTTCAGCGATTGTTTTGAATTTCTGCGATTGTTTTGGATTTCAGCGATTTCCCACATATCCCTGCTGATGTAGGAAATGTTGAAGCTTGTTAAGAGAATTCTCCTCACAATCAACGAAATCCGCAGCTTTCGCCCCCCTCCACACCCCCCCCCCCTATTTTCAGCCCTACCCACAGTCTTTCGTGCGTTCAGAAGATTTTTAACAGAGATAAATTTTCATGATATATATTCCTTTATTTCATATGTTAGACTCGTATATTTATATGGTTTTTGTTTAGTATTGATCATTAAGTCTTCATCTTAAAGATGCTGTTTTTTTTTGAGTGTTTGGAACAAATTATTTGAATACATATTGAGTGACATGGCAATAGTGGTTTTGGGTCTTCCGAATGGACGAAAACAGATATCTGATTATGTAGGCCCACAATAAAGTCATGCGAAATGCCATTTTGTCTGAGATTCGCTATAATCAATCAGTATTTTACAGAATCATAGTGTAATGTGAGAACCATGCTATCTAGTTCAGCGAATCCCAAAGCGTGACAGGCACTAGTAGCAGAGGCGTAGCGAGGGGTGGGCAAGGCAACTCGCGGCCGGGGCATTTTACCTTTTTAATACCTTTTTAACGCCTTCCCCCCCCCCATGAGAAAACCATATGATATTATATGTAAAATATACCATTTGGCGCCCCTGAACCTCGTTGCCCGGGGACATATGTACCCTCCCGCCCTTCCCCTACGCCTCTGATTAGTAGTCTTCTATACTTGCCGTTAATAAACCAAAACGAGTAACAAGCGCAATGAGGTACTTTTGGGCTAAAAAGATTTTAATGTCGATTACAGCTTTTTCCCTTTTCTAAATTTCCCTTTGTTAATGAGGTCACGTTGACATCAATGCAATTAATCTTTTATTATATAAAGTACACAGGCACAAAATATAATTTATGAAGGGTGATTAATTAATATGAGTCTAATACATCTATATCTACCAATACTTTTCTCAACATTTTTTAAAGGACGCAATATAACAAGATGTTGTGACAGTGTGTGGTCAGGCACGCCGAGAGTGGGGGCAGAGGGTCATTGCCAGGGGGCCCGCATCTGTTATATCCTTTGATAACTTAAACCATGTCAGGGTTAACTGTCTTCCCTCGTCTATCTCGCGGTTAATCCGCCCCGACCATGTCAATTTTTTCACGACTTATTGTTTATTAAATTAAAGGGCCCGCAATGATGTCCTGCCCTAGGGTCCGTGTTGGCTCTCGGGCGCCACTGTGTGTGGTCTAACTGTCTCGGCCGATGAAGGTTAGGTGACTCGATTCCACTAGTCGTTCGTTTTAATCGCGGTGAACAACTCTTCACGGCAAGGGAGGGAATTTGTAGCCCCCCTTTTTTTTTAAGTCTTAACGGTTCATTATTTTAATTAATAGTTAAAAACTACAAAATCTGTACATATCATTTTTGATAAATGTTAAAACTAAAACTATTTAAATATGCCTAATCAAATAAAAAAAAGACAAAGTATTGACAAAGTATTTACAAATTTTATTAGTAATTTACAAAGAATCATTGTATGCATTGTAGTTACTAATAATGCATTAGCATGACTTTTACTATATAAAATTGTTAAATTTACTGTTAAATATTGTTAAGATTGCCTAGAGTTCAGGTCGGCGAGTACGGTTGAAAGGAGGTGTTCACATTTTGGTGCGCATGTATACAACTAAACTTGTGGCGCTCTGTTAGTGAACAGGTGCAAGTGACGTACAACGCATAGATTTCGTACGTTTATTTTGTTGCATTCGCCCATGCCATGTAACGGCTTATTTACATACATGATGTTTGATGTGTGTGTGTGTGTGTTTATTTTGCATTCGCCCTATTTTATGTAACCAATTTTATTTACATATATGATGTTGGTGTGTGTGGGGTAGGATGATCGACCTGGAGGTATGTTGTATAGTTTAGACAATACGTTATGTAGTGTAATATTGAAGTAACATTATTTAGTTATATCATACATGATGTTGTTTGTAACATGTAGGCCCTGAATTTGAATGTAACCTGTGAGTCGTACTTGGCGTGAATTGCCCTGCCTGAAGTGCACCTTAACAACCCTGACATCTGGCCGTTCTGAAGGGATCTTAGACCTAGGCGGCCCAGGCTGAAAAGTCCACTTGACAGTATAATGTAAAAGCTGCCATGTTATAATATAGTTTAGTTATGGAATGTTAATACTATTTAGGTCATATGTTATTTATATGCTGTATTAGTTTAACTGGGTGGGGGAAGGAAATCGCCACATAAATCTAATATTTTTTAGGTATAATCGTTTATAAGTGGTATTAAAGCTATTTGATTGTTTATTTATAAAGAGTTATTGATGTGTATATGACAAATATATAAATATATATATATATATATATATATATATATATAAATGTTAATTGTGTGTGTCCAACATACGGGGACCTGGGTGAACCTCTCGCCAATGTACCCCTAGACCACGAGTTGTTCAATTGGGTTGTGACACATATTTTACTGAATTTTTTCCAAGATAAAAAAAAATAGTTGATAGGATACGTGAACTACGGTGGCAAATGACAATCTAAAGTAAAACCTGATTTTTTTTCAAAAAGTAGAAATGATGAATAGACAGTCAAAACAATACAGACAGACATGGAGGTAGACAAAATAGACTGAGTTTATGTAATCCACTTAAACAACCTGTATTTACCTGAACAAACACGCTGTTCTTATTTTTAATAGTAGTCCCTTGATCTTCAGCATACACCGTCACCAGGTGTGAGGTTTTCACTTCATAATCCGGGGCCTTCAAGACAGTGACTTCTCCAGTCGAGTTGTTTATAGCGAACAGGCCATCTGTTAATGGGGAAAATTAAAGCTTAAAAGAAGCAAGTACTCACTCAGTGTGACATAAAGTTAAGGATTGCTAGACTTAGGGTTCCCTGAGAAAAAAAGTTGTTTTAATAAAAAAAAAAGTTTAAATATGCTGAACCTGATGTATTGCGCGAGGATCATGTTGGTTAAAAAAAATAAATATCCAAGAAAAAATGTTATTGTACCAGTTTTGAAGCTGTTACAGTGAGATTTGTTTACCTACCTGGGTCATCGATGGAGTACACGACTTTCCCGTCATTGCCGGCGTCTGGGTCGGTGGCGTTGACTCTGACCACCAGAGCCCCGATGTTGGTTGAGTTTTCAGTGGCGTTTCCCTTGTAGAACACCTGGTTAAGCAAAAGTATACGGTGAAAAAGGTCTTCAAAAAAAAAAGTAAATACAACCGATACTTCTAAATACGAACGCCCTGGAAACTCGACTTAGAATACGAACAACACTTTTATCGGACACATTTCTCACTGCTTTTCTTGCTGCTATGTACCTAATATGTTTTTTTTTTATCTATAGGCAAAAAAGGCTACGGTGAAGTACCCCCCATCGCAAAAAGGGACCCCTACAAGTATTAAGGTTTCAAGGTTGTCATAGCCGGGTGGCGGTGGTAGGGATAAGCTCCCACTGCCTATAAAATGCTTCCTAATGGCGTGCGTCTCAAATAGCCTCTGACAACTAAGTCCAGCTCCTGGCCTGCTCGCGTGGCTTAACTTCCAAGCCCGTCGAAACTGCTTCTACTGACAGGAGAAAGGGGCAAAAGGGGGCCACTGGCGCCTCAAAACCAGCCGCTTCGGGCAGATGGGGGTTTGACAGCCTGGGAGGGCAACCCATCTAGGGGAAGGAAACCCCTGATTCCAAACCGCTGCTCACCCACCCATGGGAAAGGCGAAAAAAGCCGAGTGGGAGGCCCTGTTTTCTGGGCAGCGCAAGGCCTCCACAATCTTCGCCCAGGCCTGCGCTCTGGAGATACCTAGAGCGCTACCATCATCTTCCGAGATGGATGGATGCCTACTACTACTACAAGTATTAATTCCTGTTAAAATTCAATGCTAGGGTGGAGGGGGGGGGGGGGCAAACAGCACTTGTTCAGCTCACCCCCCCTCACCAATGTCTTTGAAAGTATTTCTAGGGGTCTCAAATAAACCAATCTTTGAAAATAAACAAAAAAAAAGCAACAAGCAATAATTTACAATATTCACTATTTCAACATTCAAATATTCTACATTTGACCTTAGCAGCCATTCAAATATTCTTCATTTGACAGCAGCCATTCAAATATTCTTCATTTGGCCTTAGCAGCCAGCTTTTATTTTTACTTGAATTATAAACGTGTTTTGTTTTCGTATAATGTTTGGATCTTGTATTGCATGGTTCGTTATTCTTTTTTTTTTACTTCATTATAATTTGTTGCATTAAAAAAATGAATAAAAAAAAACTTTTTAAGCATAAGAATTTATTAAAATGCACCAAAAGTAAAAATAATATTATCCCAGATCATACAACTATCTAATAATATAATAGCGATTTGGGTTCTGCGTTAAATCGAAAGTAAGGAATTAATACAACAGTATTCCAGTTTAAAATACAACCATACAAAAAAATCGGATCTGTCCGAATCCAAAAATAACCTAGCCCACCGATCAAGCCTAAGGGCAAAGGTTTTGCAGGGTGCAGCTAGTTTATATAAATTCTCATTACTTTACAATTCTAAGCGTAATCATCCATGCCCTGCAGACTATAACGCATGCTATAAGGTAAGTTAATTAAATAATTAGACTTTTAAAAACAGCTTTATTACGCTATTCCTCACCGGTGCTACGCTTTGTATTGATTTCAACTAGGTAATTTCAAAGAGAAAGTTTTCCCATAAGTTCATAAAGAAACTAAAAAGTAACCCGGTTCCGTTATTCTTCAATGTGTTAATTCTTCTCACTAAATAAGAAGAAAATCCAAAAATTGAGTTACAAAATATGAGAACACACACACACAGAGATGGATAGTGAAACTAGTTGAACGCAATTTTTAAAAAAAATGTTGGTCGCGTTAGTTGTTTTTTTCAAAGTGCAATTAGAGTTGTCCAACCTGATCAAACGTGGGGACTCTATCATTGACGTCTGTCACAGTTACGTTAACAGTGGCGTAGTCTTTGTTGGAGGTTTGGTTGGACGAGTAGGCGGAGACGTAACAAACAATGAATTTGCTGCTCTCGTAGTCCACGTTGTCTTTTATGATCATATCACCTGTAAGGAGAATGCAGAAAACACAAGATATAAATACTACACACACACACACACCACACACACACACCACCCACCCACACACCACCCACACACCACACACCCACACACACACACCACACACACACCACACACACACGCCACCCACACACACACACCACACACACACCACACACACACACATATATATATATATATAACCTTTAATTTCTAGCTATTGGCCTTGGATAATCAGTGCCTCTTTTCAAACTCAACTGACCTTTATACCTGTCTACCGTCAGCCAATCAGGCTGGCATGATACAGTTTCGAAGACGATCAAAGAGTTGACCGAGTTTGGACTGTCCATGTCAGTGGCCGAGACGGTCAACACTGTTGTTCCCACATTGGAGTTTTCCGCTACGGCTAAAAATAAACAAACAAAACAACTTAGAAGAAAAAAACAAAACAAACCATACACACAAACACACATACATACGCACACAACACATACAAACACACAGATATAAAGATACACACAACACACAAACACACACACTTACACACACACACAGTCTCACACACACATTCACATATTTATAGACACACACACCCAAACACTCACACTCACACACAACACACACACTCACACAAGTACAACAAACACACACGCACAGAAACACACAGATACACACACACACAGTCACTCACACACATTCACACATTTATAGACACACACTTACACCCAAACACTCACACTAACTTACACACACACACACACACACCCAAACACTCACACTCACACACAACACACACACTCACACAAGTACAACAAACACACACGCACAGAAACACACAGATACACACACACACAGTCACTCACACACATTCACACATTTATAGACACACACTTACACCCAAACACTCACACTAACTTACACACACACACACACACACACACCCAAACACTCACACTCACACACAATACACACACTCACACAAGTACAACAAACACACACGCACAGAAACACACAGATACACACACACACAGTCGCTCACACACATTCACACATTTATAGACACACACTTACACCCAAACACTCACACTAACTTACACACACACACACACACACACACCCAAACACTCACACTCACACACAACACACACACTCACACAAGTACAACAAACACACACGCACAGAAACACACAGATACACACACACACAGTCACTCACACACATTCACACATTTATAGACACACACTTACACCCAAACACTCACACTAACTTACACACTCACACTCACACACACACACACACACACTCACACACACATTCACACATTTATACACACACACACACACTTACACACACATACTCACACACACTTACACACTCACAACCAAAACACATACACTCTCACACAACATACACTCACACACACAACAGACACACGCCGTTTGTAACAAAGAATATGACTGAGATATTGACAGACCTTTCCCTCACCCTTGACAAACTTTTTAAATACCCCCCCCACCCCACCCCCATCCCCAAAGTATTTCTTTTCTCATTACAGTATATACCTTTCTTAACCAGACATGTATTAAATATAAAATACATCTATATTAAGTGCTACACAGTTTAGTAATAATACGTAATTCTAAATCCTCTCGTTATAAAAAACGTTTTACTTTTGATCATATTTTGATTTAAAATGTAGCATTAAGGTCTCAGCAAACCAAAGCGAATTTCACGTATCTAGGTAAATCGCGAAATTCGCCCCTATTTCGCGGCAATGTATTTATATGGAGGTGCTCAAACAGCGGAAAATTTCCGCGGCGGTGCAGAGAAATTTCGCGGCATCGCTTCTTGCAGAGTTTTTCCGCGTTTCGCGAGTGTAAACAATCCAAAATGGCTGCCTAGAAACATCGACTCAAATGGAAATCAAGGTTAAAATTGATATAAATGTCTTAAAAATAACAAATAAGATTTAGATTTATATATAGCAACCTGAATTATATCAGATTATTTCCCTTTTTACTTGTAAAATACAATAACTGTAGAAAATGTATGATAAGAAGAAAATGTCTGCCGACGTCTTCAAACAAAAACAAAGAAAATTTTAAAAATCATTATATCTGGTCGGCTGAGGGTTTTTCGCGCTTTGAAAAATCTCACGTGAGAAATAGCGCAGCGAAACGTTTCGCTTTGGTTTAAGGATACCTTTAGAGTTTAAACCCATCGGTGCTCACCAAATTTTGTAAACCTATCGTTCATTGTACATGTACTTCGGACCATACAATCTTTATACGCGTAAAAATCGTTAGGTTATTTCCCTTGTGTACTAATTTACAATATTTTGTATTAATTTTTTAGGATATGTTGAAATATCAATCTATCTTTATGCCAGTCAATCGAGCTATCAATCAATTAACCAATCAATATATCAATAAATAGGCCAATCTATACATCTATATCTATTAATCAATCTATCAATTAATCTATGTATCAAAAAATCTATCTATCTAATTATCAATCAGTTAATTTATATATCTATAAACCAACCAATCTATTTCTATATCAGTCAATCAATTTATCTATCAATCAATCAATCTATATATCAATCAATAAACCAACATATACATCTATATCTATTAATAAATCTATCTATCTATCAAATGATCTATATATAACCAGGCTCACCGACAGAAATGTCGGGCCCCTGGGCAGGGCTGGCACGGCCGCCCCCCCCCCACGTGCTGATCATAATATGTTCAAAAGTTGATTGGCCAGCTCAGTCCGGGCCCCTAAAACTCGCCGGGCCCCTGGGCATTTGCACCCCCCCCACGGCCAACCTCTCTCGGCGGCACTGTATATAACTAAACCAATCTAAATACACACATACACACAACATTAAACAACAACAACAGCAAAGAATGCTTTTGTAATCCTATGTATCCAATATTTTTTTTTGAGATGAAACGTCAGTCTAATCTTTGTATATTTTTTCCATTGTTATATAAACGTCATAGTCTAATCTTTGTATATTTTTTCCATTGTTATATAAACGTCATAGTCTAATCTTTGTATATTTTTTCCATTGTTATATGAACGTCATAGTCTAATCTTTGTATATTTTTTTCCATTGTTATATGAACGTCATAGTCTAATCTTTGTATATTTTTTCCATTGTTATATAAACGTCATAGTCTAATCTTTGTTTATTTTTCCCATTGTTATATACATGTAATACATGCTTTAAATAAATATTTTATTTCAGCTTTACAGTGGGGAAAATACTTCATTTTTAAAACTATAATTTTAAGTAAGCAATATTTGTGCTACTTGTTTCTCACAGTAAATTATTTAAAACTAATTCTAGGTGAGCCGCGAAAAAAAAATTTTTTTACTGTAGGTCGCGAAAACTAAACCGTATGCTCCCCCCTCTCTCTTTCTCTCTCCCCCTCTCCCTTTCGATCTTGATAGGTCGCGAAGCGTTTAAATCTGAGAACAGCTGCTTTTTTTAAAGATTAGATCAAACACACATTATATATATATATATCTATACTTATAAGACGCATTCGTTGTCTGTCTGTCTGTCTGTCTGTTCCCTTATAACTCAAGATCCAGACAAACAAATGACGTGAAATTTGTTACACATACACATAATTACATGGGGAAGGTTATAGGACAGGTTTCGTTTCATCTCGATGGGTAGTTTAATTGAAATTAATTTTTTTTTTATTTTAGTATTTTACTATATTAAAGTAATCTCGACGGCGCCATAAATAAAATTCCTCTGTGACGTCATTTCCCGATGATCGAATAGAACTTGCGCGCTAGTGCTGTATTGTGCCTTTGTGATGCAAAGAATTGTTGATGTTTTTTCATGCTCTCTGATTTGTACAGTTTGAGGAAGGTAAAGGAATGAAGGATTTTTAGAAGAAGTGTGAAGCCATAATAATAAGTATATATATATATATATATATATATATATATATATATATATATATATATATATATATATATGAGGGCTGCTGATTAAACTGCGTTAATTTGCGATTAACGCGTCAAAAAAAAATTTGCGATTAAAATTTTTAACGCAATACCTAAATGCGTTAATTTGACCAAAATGCTGAAAGTTCACCAAATCGATAAGTAACGGGGGCAGGGAGGGAGAGAGAGGGAATGAGGGAGGGAGGAAGGGGGAGAGAGGAGGAGGAAGAGAGAGGTGGAAAGGGGAGGGAGGGAGAAAGGAGGGAGATAGGGTGGGAGAGAGAGAGATAAAGAGTGAGGGGGGCAGGGAGGGAGAGAGGGAATGAGGGATGGAGGAAGAGGGAGAGAGGTGAAGAGGGAGAGAGGATGAGAGAAATGGGAGGAAGAGATAAAGAGAGAGAGGGGGCAGGGAGGGAGAGATGGAAGGAGGAAGGGGAGAGAGGGAGGGAGGGGATGGACAAGGGGGAGAGAACGAAGGGGAGAGGGGAGATGGGAGAGGGAGGGTGGGAGGGAGAGAGATGGGAGAGAGAGCGAGGGAGAGGGAGGGAGAAGGAGGGAGGGAGAGAGAGGAAGGGAGAGAAGGGGTAGGGAGAAAGAAGGTAAACAGAAAACCTTATTTTAAACCCGGGCAAAGCCGGGTACTTGCAACTAGTATATATATATACTTATAAGAGGCATTTGTTGTCTGTCCGTCTGTCTGTCTGTCTGTTCCCTTATAACTCAAGATCCAGATAACCAAATAATGTGAAATTTGTTACACATACACATAATTACAAGAGGAAGGTTATAGGACAGGTTTCGTTTCATCTCGATGTGTAGTTTAATTGGAATTAATTTTTTTTTATTTTGGTATTTTACTATATTAAAGTAATCTCGACGGCGCCATAAATAAAATTCCTCTGTGACTTCATTTCCCGAATAGAATTTGCGCGCATAACCTATTAAAAATAAGATTATGTTTGTGTGGCTCGCTAGCACAGTCGGTTACTCGCTTGGCCGTGACTCAAATTTGGCCGACTATGTGTGAGTTCAAATCCCGACAGTGAAATTTTTTTTTTTAATTTTTTTTTTCAGAATAATCTCTATACTTATAAGACGCATTTGTTGTCTGTCTGTCTGTCTGTCTTTCTGTTCCCAGAGAGAGAGAGGGAGGGAGAGAGATAAAGAGACAGAGGGGGGCAGGTGGGGAGAGAAAGGAAAGGAGGGTAGGAGGGAGGGAGGGGGAGAGAGGGAGGGGATGGACAGGGGGGAGAGAAGGAGGGGGAGAGAGGGAGATGGGAGAGGGAGGGAGAGAGGGAGAGGGAGGGAGAGAGAAAGGGAGGGAAGAGGAAAGATAAAGGAACGAAAGGAGAGAGGGGGTAGGGAGGGAGATAGAGGAGAGGGAGGGAGAGAGGGTGGGAGAGAGGGAGGGAGAGATAAAGAGTGAGGGGGGCAGGGAGAGAGAGGGAATGAGGGAGGGAGGAAGGGGGAGAGAGGGGGAGGGAGAGAGAGGTGGAGAGGGGGAGGGAGGGGGAAAGGAGGGAGGGAGAGAGGGGTTAGGGAGGGAGAGAGAGGAAGGGAAGGAGAGAGGGAGAGAGAGGATGGGAGTAATGTGAGGAAGAGATAAAGAAAGAGAGGGGGCAGGGAGGGAGAGAGAGGGAAGGAGGAAGGGGGAGAGAGGGAGGGAGGGGGATGGACAGGGGGAGAGAAGGAGGGGAGAGGGGAGAGAGGGAGATGGGAAAGGGAGGGAGGGAGAGATGGTAGAGAGAGGGAGGGAGGGAGAAAGGGAGGGAGGGAAAGGGAGAGAGAGGGGTAAAGAGGGAGAGGGAGGGGGAGGGAGGGAGAGAGGGGGGAGGGAGAAAACAAATGGTAAACAGAAAACCTTATTTTAAACCCGGGCAAAGCCGGGTACTTGCAACTAGTATCTCTATACTTATAAGACGCATTAGTTGTCTGTCTGTCTGTCCGTCAAAAAACCTGAAATTTGTTACACATACACATAATTACATGGGGAAGGTTATAGGACAGGTTTCGTTTCATCTCGATGGGTAGTTTAATTGTAATTAATTATTTTTATTTTAGTATTTTACTATATTAAAGTAATCTTGACGGCGCCATAGATGAAATTCCTCTGTGACGGGAGAGAGGATGGGAGGGAGTGAGAGATAAAGAGAGAGAGGGGGCAGGGAGGGAGAGAGGTTGGAGGAGGAAGGGAGGAAGGTGGAGAGAGGGGGGACGGGGGTAAGAGAAGGAGGGAGGGATATAGGGAGAGAGAGGGAGAGAGAGAAAAAGAGAGAGAGAGAGGGGGCAGGGGGGGGAGAGAGGAAAGGAGGGTAGGAGGGAGGGAGGGAGGGAGAGAGAGGGAGGGGATGGACAGGGGGAGAGAGTGGGAGAGGGAGCAGGGGGAGAGGGAGCAGGGGGAGAGGGAGAGAGAAAAAGAAGGGAGGGAGTAGGGAGGGAGATAGAGGGGAGGAGAGAAAGAGAGGGTGGGAGAGAGGGAGAGAGAGAAAGAGTGAGGAGGCAGGGAGGGAGAGAGAGGGAATGAGGGAGGGATGAATGGGAGAGAGATGGGAGAGAGGGAGGGTGAGGGAGGGAGGGAGAAAGGGAGGGAAAGGGAGAGAGGGGGGAGGGAGGGAGAGAGAGAGGAAGAGGGGGAGAGAGGGAGGGAGAAAGGAGGGAGGGAGAGGATGGGAGAA
Source organism: Bulinus truncatus (assembly GCA_021962125.1). Lineage (NCBI taxonomy): Eukaryota > Metazoa > Mollusca > Gastropoda > Planorbidae > Bulinus > Bulinus truncatus. The sequence continues at coordinate 417,914 of JAGDYQ010000059.1, read as the reverse complement.
ATGGGAGGGAGTGAGAGATAAAGAGAGAGAGGGGGCAGGGAGGGAGAGAGGGGGGAGGAGGAAGGGAGGAAGGTGGAGAGACGGGGGACGGGAGTGAGAGAAGGAGGGTGGGAGATAGGGAGAGAGAGGGAGATGGGAGAGTTAGAGAGGGAAGGAGAGGGAGGGAGGGAAAGAGAAAGGGAGAGGGAGGGGGAAGGAGAGAGGGGGAGGGAGAAAACAAAAGGTAAACAGAAAACCTTATTTTAAACCCGGGCAAAGCCGGGTACTTGCAACTAGTATATATATATAATCACTTATAAAAATAAAAGCGTGGGAAACATTTTAGCGATCTCTCGATGTCATAGTTCATGAAAAGATAAAAATAAACTTAATTAAATAAAGGCAGTGGCTACGGTTCGGTCCGACCGAACCCGTATTTTTTTTACATAGGGTACCAGCCATAGATAATATTGCTCCACACCCTAACCCTAACCCTATCTCTAACCCTATCTCTAACCCTATCCCTAACCCTATCCCTAACCCTATCTCTAACCCTATCCCTAACCCTAGCCCTAACCCTAATCCTGAAAAAAAAAAATTCTGAAAAAAAAAAAAATTATGTTATTATATAGTTCAGTGCAGCGACTCGGCCGCTATGCAATAATAAGTAAGGCTAGTACCCGAAAAAAAAAATTCGCGTTCGGTCGGACCGAACCGTAGCCACTGCGTTAAATAAAATAGTCTGGACTAATTTCCCCTCAATGGATCCTCGGGGGGGGGGGGGCAGACAAAGTCTAAAATTCGTCTGTTTCTGTAGCCACGTCATATGAAGGGATTTTGTGGTTAGAACAACGCCCAGCCGCCTTTTACTTCCCCAAATTAAAGTCAGGTGCCAGTTTTAAAACTGAGTGAACGTGGATAACTATGACAAACTTTCATCAGGATCTGGAATAATTCTTATGGTGCTCACAGAAAATTCGAGCCCAGAACTTTGAGGTCGACAGTAGAGCTCTCTACCCCACTCGGACACTCATCCCTCAACATTTTATTTAAAAAAAAAGACAGATAAACAAAAAGAACAACATTTAATAAGATACATTAGGCTTAAGATTTACATGTGCACATAAATTATACACAAACATATTTTACGACATTCGACTCACTTCCGGTAAAAACTTTGCTTGTAAATTTCGGCGGGTTGTCGTCGACGTCCCTCAAGTACAACATCACCACAGCGTCGGAGGTCAAGGCGGGGTTCCCTTTGTCCGTTACCCGCACGTTGACACTGTAGAAATCTTTATACTCTATGTCGTAGTCAACGGAAGAAATAATGCTGGCGTTTCCTGACGACTGCCCCACCTGGATTATTGTTATGTTTCCTGTGGACAAAATCACGTTTTTCTTTTTTTTTTAAAGAGCCAATACTGACTGTCGCATACTGTTTCATAATTAAACAAAACAATTTATCCGTGTTCATCCACATACAATTTACCCGTGTTCATCCACATACAATTTACCCGTGTTCATCCACATACAATTTACTCGTGTTCATCCACATACAATTTACCCGTGTTCATCCACATACAATTTACCCGTGTTCATTCACATACAATTTACCCGTGTTCATCCACATACAATTTACCCTTGTTCATCCACATACAATTTACCCGTGCTCATCCACATACAATTTACCTGTATTCATCCACATACAATTTACCCGTGTTCATCCACATACAATCATTAATGATTTTCTTCTCAGCTTTACTTTTTTGTTACGCCAGAAGCGTATACTTCAGGAAATTTGAATGAATCGTTTTACTTGGCTTTAGAATTGGACGGTTGTGGGGAGGGGGGGACTAAACCATAAACCCTTACCCAGTGCGATGTAGCCCGCCCGCAAACGGAACTCTTTGTTGTGTTTATAGATTTACTCACAGAAAAATCTGTCCGCCCTATAGTATAAGTTATATGGTCACGAGTCACTGATTTGAGTTTGTTTTGTATAATTTTACACACACTCTGATTCAACGTTTTATTGGACCATTAGTTTTTACTGTAAAAAATATATTAATGGTAATCATAATTTCAATATATGTAAACATATAATGACCAGCGGTTTTTTTTTTTTGGGCTTATTTTTTTCTCTAGGATCTGGCTGCAGAGCATTTATCTGGTTGGTGGACAATTGCTAATATAAAGAAAAGGACTAGTTTGGGCTTATGAAGAATAATTAGCAAATGTGCCAACGAATCAATTAACATTTATCAGTGCATACATTGGTACATAAAGAAAAAAATTGTCTCGTTTTATACGAAATGTATGTAACTTTGTTCTATTCACATTTTCTTGTAACAGTCGTGCAATAGTTGGGGGTGGGGGGTGGGGGTGTGTGTGAAATCAACCTATCAGCACATTTTCTCAATAATAGATTCACTTTCTTTTTAACTATTGTCGGCCCGGGGGGGGGGGAGGAAGGAGGGAGCGGCAAAGGGGGGGGACTTTAAAAGGGGTATGGTAGTCTGCAGTCAGCGTTGTCACTATGGTTGGTGACAATCTGCTCTATATGGTGACACCCTGAGCTACTGCTCATGTTTTTAATCTTGACTGGTTGGTTATAAGACCAACTATACCGAATTTTTTTTTTGACATGAAATTTAAAATTGTTCATTTTGGTTTCATCCCTATAATAGTGTCACCCGGTGCGGCCCGCACCCCCTAGTGACGCCATTGTCTGCCCCCCACATATGACACTCACCCTGGGCCCCGCGCAATGGTCTATATGTTTACAGAGAGAGGGGGAGAGAGGGAGAGAGAGAGAGAGAGAGAGAGAGAGAGAGAGAGAACAATAGTAAGAGAGAGGGGGGTAAGGGAGGTAACTACCTGACTTACCAGATATGACATAGAATTCCACCTGACCACCAGCCTTCATGTCCACGTCGGTACAGGTCAGTTTTGCGAACACAGTCCCCGCAGCGGCCGTCTCGTCCAGTTGACCAAGTACACTGTAAGTTGTACAGTTCTGGCAGATGGAACAAACGTGTTGTGTTTACCGCCATTGACTTTAAGCGATATTCGACGTGAACTGTTTCTCCCTTCACTCTGAAACTACACCCAGGGTACACCTACACCCAATGCTGCACCTACACCCAGGGTGCACCTATACCCAATGCTGCACCTACACCCAGGGTACACCTACACCCAATGCTGCACCTACACCCAGGGTACACCTACACCTACACCTATACCCAGGGTGCACCTACACATACACCCAGGGTACACCTACACCCAATGCTGCACCTACACCCAGGGTACACCTACACCTATACCTACACCCAGGGTACATCTACACCTACACCCCGGGTACACCTACACCCCGGGTACACCTACACCCCGGGAACACCTACACCCCGGAAACACCTACACCCCGGGAACACCTACACGGGTTGAGAACCGCAGCACTAGATGAAAAGTTCGTTTTTTTTTTATTTAGAAAATTGG
>JAGDYQ010000059.1:314896-413937 GCA_021962125.1 Bulinus truncatus | reverse complement strand
TAGAGTATAAGAGACGAATGGTCGGGCCGTGTAGAGCGCTCGACTGTCTATCTGAAAGTCCCCGGCTTGTTCTTCAGTGAAAGCCAAGGGAATTTTGCCAGGACATGTTTAACAAGTCCCTAAAGTCCACCCAGCTTTAAATTGGTACATGTGTTGGTTTTTATCCCATGTTTAAAGAAACAGATTATTTTACACTTTATTATCCTCGATGGAAACTAAAATAATTTTACTTTAAATATAGAATACTAAGTTTTTATATATAGGCCAATTCTTTTTTTTTTGTGTGTGGGTGTAAATATTACCAAGCAGTTCTAAGGGACACTACTCTCATCAAAGTGTGTTTATTTTCTTAGAAAAGGGAAATCAAGAACTCGGCCATCATGGTGTATTGAGTGAATCTTCATAACATTAATAATAATTTCTTATAACTTTGGATGGCAACATCAAAAAATCGCAACAGCTTAGTTTCGTTGAAATCGGGATACGATATATATTTTTCCCATTATTTTTAATTTAAAACAATCGATCGGTCGACCATATTGTTTATTGTACAACAACCAGCAGCTTTCCATTCTCCCAAAATCAAATGACTGACTAATCATAGTTTCCGTAACATTTGGATTTCTACTACTTCGAGGTAGTGATTCATAAAGTAAAGTTTGTCATTTTGAATATATGCGCTTTTGATTGCAGAGTACATTAAGCATTTTAGTTTTATAATATATGTACACATTAATAATATAAAGTGTTTTCAGTTTCACTAATCAACTTAACAATAAACTAGGGCCGAGTTACACAAATGCAAAGGCATAGACTGCCATAGACTAGAGCCTTTGAATGGGTAAACACTACTAACTACTACTAGTATGAGATCTAGTAATATCCTTTCTGTTAAATAACTTTAAGTTGTTGAAAAATTGAAAAAAAAAACATGGATGTTTTAAAATTTTATTCAAAAGGAAGCACACTACAATTATTATTTTTTTACTGAAACTTAAACAATGTCAAGTAGAAGTGTGTACAATAGTGACAATACTTAATGTTAAATAGTCCTAGTTAGTGTACAAACTTAAACATACTTTTTTTAATTGGTCTCGGGTATGAACAAGTATCTTTTTTACTTGTCCTTGATTATAAAAAGGTTTCTAGAATGTTTAATGATTTTAGTGCTGTTTTCATGTTATAGTTTTATACCATGTAGTGATGTAGACTTTTAACTTTTTAATCTAATAGGCTACAAATAAATACAATGAATAGGATTTGGATGATTGTCACCAGATGATAATAATAATATTGTTATTAACTTGTTAGTTTAAAATGAACGTGAAAATTGGTTAGATTAACCTGTCTTTTCTTAGTTTTATTTTTTTTTAACCTGTGAAAAATTAACCAAATAAATGTGGTAAAAAGAACTCATAAAAATGATGAGTAATTGACCGACTCATTTAAGTAAATGAAGCGGGTAACGACTGCGAAATAGGTTTTTTTTTTCACAATATTTTATTAACGACTGTTAGGCTTGTGTTTAAGCTGTAATGTAAAGTAAATCTGTTTCTTAATATCAAATATAGAAAGTTATGAAGGATCTCTTATGCAATATTATATTTAAAGTTCAATATTGATAATTAATTCCTTCTCATCTATCATTTGAACATTAAGTTTTTGTAAAGATATACAGATGAGAGTGTGAGAATGTTCTGTCCATTGATGTAGTTCTTTTGCTTGGCAAAATATTAAACTTATTGCCGCTAATTTTTTTTGTGCAGTCATAAAGCTAGAAAAAAGCATATTAGTTTCCTGAAATATCTAGACAAACAGTTTTTGTTTCGTTTTTTTTTTTCAGAAATCAGTTCACTATGGGTAGCATTAGAGGTTCCAACAACTTTGTGTGGGACACAATTAAATCGCTTGGTCAGGGTGCCACCAGTACAGTGTACATGGGCAGAAACAAGGTAACAGTAATCTTACATTATTCCAATAGTTCCAAGTTTACTATCAAGCTTTCTTATTTGTAATCTGAGCATAATTTTAATTAGTGAGAATTTACACACACAAATAGACTTACTTTTTTTTTATCAGTTATACTTTAGTAATATGTTGTTTTTGTTCTTTTTTTCCAAAGAAAACCGGTGAGGAAGTAGCTGTTAAAGTATTTAACCAGCAGAGTTACAATCGTCCTTTTACTGTGCAGATGAGAGAGTTTGAAGTAATGAAAAGGTTATCTCACGAGAACATCGTAAAACTCCTGGCCATTGAAGAGGAAGTAAGTATATGTGCATGCTGAAAACTATATTTACTGTCCTTTGTACCCCACATTACCTGCTATTGCAGTGAAGCCCATTTAATCAACAGGGTTAGTGATATAATAGAGTTCCATGTACTGACAACATTCTTATGTGGCATATTGCCTTCTATTCAAATCTCCTGGGTGGTCAGACCTCATGTGAGAGTAGAAGCTGTACACACCATAGAAGAAAATAATTAAATGTACTTGGACTGAAATCTTAATTGACAAATTAAACATAATGATAATAAATAGAAATATTGAGCTTAATATTGTTTGATTAAAATGTTGAACCAAATTTTGCAGAGAAACTCTATAATCTTCACTGAAGCTGATGAATGTAATATTATGTTAAGGGAAACTTAACTAGCATTGCATAGACTGAGAGTATATTATTTTGATATTTCTATTTTAATCACTTAATGCCATAATATTCTTTTTTTAAAGGATTTCAGTTTAAAGAAGACAAAAAAAAACTATAAGGTCTATATTTTAAAATATTTTTTTTTCCATTTCATTTTACAGCTACCAAGTCGAGCCAAAGTAATTGTAATGGAATACTGCACTCATGGAAGCCTGTATAACCTTTTAGATTCACCAGAACATAATTTTGGTTTATCAGAAGATGAATTGCTAAACGTTCTTAAGCAAGTCAGTAAGTAGAAATCTATTTTTTAACAAATCATTGTAGCAATAAAAATATCTCGCATCTGTAGAATATTTTTTTTAATTCATATTTATTAAAATTTTATAAATGGATAACAAAGCTGGTCATTAAAATTAAATCAGTAGATGAAAACTGATCAACTTGAACTGAAACATGCAGCAAACAATACATATTTAATTGAGATGTCCAATTTTCTTAAAAAAATTATTTAGGTATATACATGTAATAAAAATTTGACTTTCAAGTGTAATATTCTTATTTTCAGGACTTTTCTGAATGTATCTTTAGTTTACCTATTTTATCATTTTTATTAACAGCTGCTGGAGTCCAACACTTGCGAGAAAATGACATCATCCACAGAGACATTAAACCAGGCAATATACTGCGATCCGTTGCACCAGATGGAACGTATGTGATTTTAATTATTTATAGCGCCATTCAAGTTACATTTCTTTTTTTGTTTCGTCATAGAAAAATTCACTCATTTTATTTGACCAATTATTTATTTTCTCTTCTTCAAGCTCTGTTTACAAACTAACAGATTTTGGCGCTGCCAGGGAATTACAACAGGACGAAGAATTTATTTCACTTTATGGCACGGACGAATATTTGGTAGGTAGAATGACTGGAGCCGTTTTTTTTTTAAGCCAGCATTTCAATAAAAACAAAAACTGTACACGCAGAGGCACATTGAACACCAACATTTAAATGGCTCCTCAAAACCCACATTTATACCTTCTGGATGTCTTTCTTTTATTTTTGAGGCCCATATTTCTTTCTGCGTCTCTGGCCTCAACTGACATGAGTTCACCACTGTGCACATACATTAGTGTTTACACCTCTGTTTGACAACACTGCATTGTTAAGTTTCACTATTATTTTGAAAATAGGGAAAAACAAGTAAATCATCATAAACTTTCTTAGTTAAGATCCTTGAGGGTCCAATCACCCTGCACTTTTGCTCAGTACCTGTAGTGGTATTTTTTTTTATTATCAAGTCTCATTATTTTATTCTTAAAAGAATTTTTTTTAAATTTGAAGTATGGCTCATTTAATTTATAGCGATCTTTTTTTTTGTTACTTATGAAATAGCTGTCCCAATCAGGATAAACATTAAAAAAAATTTCAACATACCTTTAATATTTTTAGTTTCAAGCTTTTGGAGCGCACGTTGGTTTACCTTCTGAATAATTGTAGCCTTTTTATGAAGTTTATAGTATAGTTTAGGGATGGCAGCCACATGTTATGTGTGCAATGTAAAAAGTTCCTTTAGACCTGAAGAGCCGTCGGGGCAGATGATGCGTAGAATTAATGGGTTAAGTGGTTAGCACAATGTGCAGCCGCTTAACCTCCATAACTAAAGTCAGAATCCATATAAAGCTGAGTGGACTTTTTAACCAGCTTTCAACAGAAACTGGGAAAATTTTCTATTGGTGTCACTGAGGATTGAACCCGGGGCTCTCAAGTACTCATGAATTCTCAGCCATCATCTCACTGTGTGCCAAGTGCACAGCAGAAAATTTCCCTTACACTGAAAAAAACTATTAATGTATCTATTAATTTCATTTCATTTTGCCTTAAGTTTGGCCTTTTTTGATAAAATACCTATGAGTCATTCCCCATTTTTTGTTGTCTGAATACATTGGTTTAAAAAACAACAAAATCGAAAAATATTTTCTGAATAATACTGTTCATCACAGTTTAATTAATGATTCAATCACTTGTTGAATTTTATATTTTGTTATTTAAATTCTACAAAGTTTTTGATTTTGAGGACAATTATAATTGTACCACTTGAATTAAATGAATTTAGTGTTAACTTGATCCCTGGTCTTTTTAACACAGCATCCAGATATGTATGAGAGAGCAGTCCTAAGGAGAGCCAAAGGTCAGCAGTTTGGTGTTTATGTAGACTTATGGAGCTTGGGCGTCACATTTTATCATGCAGCCACTGGGAACCTCCCCTTCAGACCTTATGGTGGGCGTAGGAATAAAGAAACCATGTAAGCAATTCTCTAGCAGATTTTTATAGCAAAACAGTGCTGTGGTGAATGTCATCCACCATATATTTATGTCCTTGACTAATGTAGCGGTGAATTTCTCACACATCCATATTTTAAGTCAAAATAATTATTTATTGGTAGAAAATTTATTTATTTTGTACAAATTGGAATTAAATACCATCCACATGTATTTCTTTTTCTTTTTTTTTTTTATATTTTCCTATCTCCAGATAATTTAAATCATTTAGTATCATTTTAACTCCACTTTTAAAGGTGCTATTTGGTTTCTGTATTTCCTATCCTTAATACTTGGAACATTTCCCTTTAAAACTTCTCCATTCATCTTTCAAGATTTGTGTGGATATAGTTTAATGATTGGAAATCTACTTGTAAAAATTGATGAACATTAGTGACTTGTTTGATTTTATAAAGTGTTCATTTACATTAATCTAGGCATATGATCACTGCGAAGAAAGAGCATGGAGTTATATCAGGAGTCCAAGAGCAGCAGGGGGGGCCCATCAAGTGGGAGAGAGATTTGCCTCCTACTTGTCGTCTGTCCAGGTAAAATTGATCACCACTTTATCCTTAGGTCGGTAAATATATAATGATATGATGCGGTGAGTGACCTTACAACGGCACTGACCTGTTTTGTGAATCATCTTTATTTTATTTCATTTCAAATTTTCAACCTTTGTTTTTGACTTGGTCAACATCATTGATCTGTTATTAATGTTTTCTCATAGCTATGTTTTTTAGTGTTTACTTAAAAATGAGTTACAAAAAAAAATTATTATTATTCTATGTTACAAATTGCCATTTTTAACTACTTTCCACTGATTGTTATGACCAAGGGAACAAAAATTGATCTTTTTTAACAGTGGTGATTAAGTTAGGTTGACAAACAGCAGTTTTAGATAGTTTTTTTTTTTTTTATAATTTGCAAGAATTTCATCCATTTCTCCATTCATTATTTGGCAAAAATAAAATGAGGCGTATTTATTGTTTGTTCTTCAGTGGCTTGAAATCATTAATAACTCCATTTTTGGCTGACCTCCTGGAGAAGGACCCACAGAGGACCATAAGTTTTGACGACTATTTCTCCAAGGTGGACGATGTTATTTCCAGGATACCATATTATGTCTTTAACCCTTTTTCTTTCTCGCTTTTGTTGATCTACACAAGACCAAAAGATGAGTAAGTTACTTACTCCACCTTAAATACATCTTATTTGTGCAGGACAATATAAATTGGCTGATTGCATCAGTAGATCAGATCATTTTTCTCTAGGTTTGAAGGCAAACACCAGATTAAAATATTAGCTACCAATTAAAATATTTCTCTCTGTCTTATTCATTCATTTTGAGTATATATATATATATTTATCGTTGGTCTGAGGGGGTCCTGGGTTCAGACCTCATTGAGAACCTTGAGATTTTCAGGACCTTGTTAAAGTCCCCCTAGTCAACCCAGCTTTAAATGAGTATCTAACTTCAAATTGAGGAAATAAAAGCGACTGAGCGTTGTGCTAACCACATAATCCCTTTATATGCTGAGGTTACTGAAACAGGTTAATTCTACACTTCACCTGCCCTGATGAGCCCTTAGGGGACTGAGGGAACTTTAATTCCTTATTAAGTATTAAATGCAGCATAGATTTTTATTTTTTTTATTAATAGCAGCATTTTTCTTTAATGTAGTTTATTCATGACTTGTTAGTAGTAAAATTGATCAGCATGGTGCTGGTAACAGATTCAAATCCATGTTAAGCCAGCTATCTGTGACCTCCATTCTGCCAATGCACCCTTAGCTAGAGTTGAAAAATGAAAACAGCCAGCAACAAACAACCTCCCACAGTTAGTCAAAGTTAAAAAAAATGAATCAATATTGCCTTATAGCCACTGTTACCCAACTGCAGTATTTCTTCTAACAGTATATGTTTGACCTCCATATTATAGCCTAAGTTATTTGGCAGTTGGAATTGGAATGGATTGTATAAATTTGTTAACTTTAACATATTTTTTTTTTGAAAGACTACATTTTTTTTAAGTACAGTCTAATCAAGTCATTTTTTTATTTCTACCAGCATGTCTCAGCTGCGACAACTCATCATGGACCAGACAGGTATCCTAGGCGGAGCTCAGCTGCTTATGCATGATGGGAAGGTGTTGAATGATGAGTCCAGGGAGCCGGTGTTGAACTATCTTAAAAACATTACGGCTGACAACCCCATCATTGTCTTCAACAAATTGCCAGAGTTTAAAGGGTTTTTTAAGCCAACTTATGGTGAGCTACTTTTTACATCTTTGTATTTGTTATTAAAAGTGAAATAATTTTTATTTTTTACATACAAATTAAGTATTTGTGATACATTTATTTGAATCACTAATTAAAGCAAATAGCAGCTTTCATTTGATAAGAAAAAAATTCAACAATCTTTATTCTTAGAATGACACATTGTTTAATGTATGTGTTCATTTTGGTAAAAAAAAAGTTATTATTTCCTGGAAATAGGGCCTAGAAAAAAATGAATGTTGCATGCCTAATGTCTTTGCATGAAACCTGAATATAAGTTTACCCCACAAGTTATTGTTTTTTATTGTCTTTTACCTTGACTTCGTGCTGCCCCATTTATTTGAAAAGCTGCAAAGCAAAAGATGCTTAATTTATATGTAAAAAATAAAATAAATAAATCTTAATAAATGCAGTGAATTGTATTCCAACTGTCAAACCTAATTAAATTAATATACATTATTTTTGTTAAACAGGTTCTTTTAAAGACGTCCCTCAAGAGACTAATGTGGCGACAGATTATCCCCTGGCCAAAAGAAATTTCGCCTGTTTGTACTCTGTGAAGAATACAGTGAAGACACTTTTACACAACGACATGTTGACCACTAAAGCTGTGAGAATGTACAGGTCAGTTATTTTTTTTGTGCACTTGACAATGTTCCATTTTATTTTCAGAAAGCCGTGTGCTATGAAAGATTTGCCTTGCACTATTTTTGGAAGGAAATTTGAATTTTTTTTGCTCAACATGCCGGTACATTGAGGGACGATTAGATAAAACATTGGCATGCTCTGTTGTAGCCTTAAAAGTGTGCATGCGCTCTGTGAATAGTGTGCACATGCACTGTTTAGAAGGAACACTGGTACTGGAAAATCTTAGTGTGGACAAGAAATTCTTTCAGAAAAAATTCATCAGCTGTAATTTTTATATTTTTTCATCTGCAATAAGAAAAATTTTATATCCATGAGACTTATTGGTCAGACCAATTTTATCTCTTAAGGTAAACGAGTAAAAGATTGTTTCCTACAGCCGTTGTTTTATCATCCCGTTTATTAATAACTAAGCGTTTTCGGTTATCTATTGTTCACCTGTCCTGTTTGATTATTGGGAAAAAGCCCATCAAGGTTTGAACAAAAACGAAAAAAAATAGATTAATCAACTTGTAAATCATCTGTGATTAAAAAATAATGAAGATCTGGAATCATAAGAGGGGGGGGGGAACCTTATGTAAATTATAAAGTGTTCAAACTGGGCCACTCCTTACACTGGATTATTTAGTGAGATCCAGTGTATGTGTTTTGGTTAACAAGTCAACAGATTTCATGCTGGCACTTCAGCTTGCATTGGTTCAATTTAGTTTATTTACAGTGGCAGCTAATCCTTTTTATCATTATAAATAGGCCTGATTTTTTTATTAAAAATTTATTATTGTTTGATATTAAAACCCTCTTTATTTTTCTCTGTTATTTTTGTTACCATGTAACTCTTTTCCACTAGCCATAATGAAATATTTAATCATGATGTTATAATAAAGCAAGAAGTCTTTTCAATTTGAATGTTTACTGTAGCTCAATGTTGAGCTGTTTTTTCTCTCTTTTTTTTTCCCCACAGCAAATATGTTCATGAAAAGTGTGCTCACCTGGAACTGACCATGGGGCATTTGACAAGGGCTTGCAGTGACCTCAAGCTGTGGAAGGACCAGCTGTTTATGAGCATCGGAATGCAGGCAGCAATGTTCAGCATCCTGGCCACCAGCAATGCCAAACCCAATGGCATCGATCTGGCGAGTAGAGTTAACATGCTTCAGACAATTCATAAGACTGGCAACAGGGAGTGCTCACAGATGTGTACTGCGGTATGTAAATGAAATCCATGCCAGTCCATAAAGTATTTTTATGACATGCATCAATCTTATGTTAAGTTCCCTTAAGGGGCTCATTGGGGAAGATGAAGTGCATAACTCATCTGTTTCTATAACCTCGGCATGTGAAGGGATTGTGTGGTTAGCACATCGCCCAGCCGTCTTTACTTCCCCAACTAAAGTCAGGTACCCATTTAAAGCCGGGTGGTCTTGTGGGATGACTTTACACCTAATTTCACCTGGAAAAATTCCACTGATAATTGAACCCAGTCGAGTATCTACAACACTCTGCCATCCATCCCGCCATCAATCTTATGAATAAATTTTATTTCACTGTGAAGACCTTTGAGTATAGGTTTATGATGGGCTCCACTAATGTTTACAATCACAGATAACAAGGATGGTGAATACTGACAACTCATGATGAATCATCTCATCGATACAACACACACACACCCACACAAAAAAAACTATACAGTTTAATAAAAGATACTGGCGAAGCTCGAAATAGTTATAGACAGGACCATATGGGCTCAGGAGAAGTCCCTGTACCATCTTCCTTGAATGAAGACTTGAACTCAACTAATAACACAATCCAACAAAACTCCCTAAAGTGATTTGATGTTTGGTACCTTACATCACACCAGAAAATACATGCACTTAAGCCAATAAGAACAAACTACATCGCGTGAGCCAAATTACATAATTTGGAAACTGACTAGAGCTGGCGTACTAACCAAATCACACCATCAAAATGAGACAGCCACAATTACTTCTATTTCTATAGTCTTATAATGTATCAAAGTTAATGATTAAATATTCTTTGATTTTTTTTATGTTGTTTTAAGTAAAGATAAATTTTGAAATGTATACGTCACTTAAATTTGTAATAACATTTCTGCATGTGAAAAAAAGAATTTTTTTTTAATACTCATATCAGATGCAGAATAAGCTTGACAAGGCTGTTGCTTTGCTCCAAGACATAAAAGCGGGTCACTTAATTGACGCTGACTGGGATCCTGGCAAAGGTTGTCTCCCTGGTGACAAATGGTAATGCCAACTTTTTACCTTGTGTTAATAAGATGTTTCATGCCAATAATTGAATAATTTAAATCATGTAGACTCTAGTTGGCAGCAGTGTAAAAATCTTTTAATCTTGTAAAGATTCACAGAGTTATGTTTTTTTTTTCCATTAGCATTGAGAAGACAGATTTTATGATTCAGAGGCTTCAGAAGATTATGAATTCGTTTCGTGAAGACAGGTCAAAAGGTCAGCTGAATAACAATGATGAGCAAATACACAGATTTGACAAGTAAGATGAGTAAATTATTCATTTAGTTTTCTTGAGCCGCACAAATTAAAACAAAAATTTACTACTGGCTAAATTTTGTTACCTTGGATGCGGTGGTCATTTAATCGACAAGGCCACCTGCAGGTTTCTTAAAAATTAGCTTGTTTGAAAAAAAAAAAAAAAAAAAAGTTTGGCTTTCTGCTTATTACAATAAGGTTTGTTGTTATTTTTTCAAATGCTTTATTTTATAATCTGTCATTTTTTAAATGATAAATATAATGATTATAGAATAAAAGTTAATATTGGTGTGATGGCTAAATAATTTGTCACACAGTTTTGCTTCTTTCACACTTTTATATATAGACATTTCTATTTTATAAAATGGATGCAAAAAGAGAAGGCAGAAATGTCCGCAGTCAGATGGAGCGGCCGTCCAAAACTGACCCCTGGTGGGGGGCTCAGGAGGGTTGAGCAGTCACCAATTGCCCAGTTCTGTACTGGGCATTGCCCTCTTGGTGCATAATTTGGGAGGTTGAGGCCCAATGTTGACCCCCTCCCCCCTTTGCCGACACTGCAGAGAAGTGGAGGAATCTGTGCTTTTTGAGTGCTCGGGCTGACGGACCACAGGATGGACCAGTCGGGCAGCTTGCTGGCCATTGGCCTTTATGGCTGTTCCCAGATGTTGAGGGACACAGTGAGTTTGATCTCACGGGCTTTAAGAGACAAAGTCTCAGCCCGCAGTTGTCACTGAGAGTTCAGTGAGAGAGAGAAAATAAAATTGCTTTTTTGTGAATTTAGGATGTGCTCACACTTAGTTTCTTATATTCTTAAAAGTTATTGAACTAATACATTTGAATCCAGTATTAACAAAAAGAAAAGGCCTATCTCAACACAATAAATTCCTAGTGCTGAACTGTGATTTTTGATGCAGGCTTTTTAATTCTGATTCGTAAATTTGAAAAAAAAAATTTTTTTGATGTTTTTAGGCTTTAAAGTTTGTTGTTTTTTTTTTAAGATGGAGTTGATTTAAACTCCTTATCTCTTTTTTCTATTTTTTTTCTTTATCAATAGAAACAAAATGAAAGAGATTTGTATCACTGCTATAACACTGGTGGATGATGATTGCACCAAGAAAGCTGTTGTGTTGTTTAATTCATTCAAACAGCTGTATTGGTGAGTACATGTGTATATTTTTAGTTTGACATAACTTTTATTTATGAGGCTCTATAAACCTTAATGGAAAAAAAAACTTTCGTTTTAAACTTGTGGGATTTGTCTCCACGTCTGTACTTGTTGTTTAATAGCTTTGCTGATGACATGATTTATTTATAACTTTGTCATAATGATAATACCACTGCTAATCAGAATCATCATTGTAATAAGAAATATATGACAATAACCAATTAGGGGCCAGTACTTTCAAAAGCCAATATCTAAGGCCAGATGGTTTAAAGTGGTGAGCTAATGGAGAGTATGTGTTTATACCAGCACAGTTGATTTTTCTTATTGGAACCTAAATGTGCATATTTTGTTTCTTTTAGCCTATCCAGATATTTTAACTGTGTTTATTTGTCATTAACTGTGTTTATTTGTCTTTAACTGTGTTTATTTGTCTTTAACTGTGTTTATTTGTCTTTAACTGTGTTTATTTGTCTTTAACTGTGTTTATTTGTCTTTAACTGTATTTATTTGTCATTAACTGTGTTTATTTGTCTTTAACTGTGTTTATTTGTCATTAACTGTGTTTATTTGTCTTTAACTGTGTTTCCTTTTTCTACTTCTAGTAAAGCTGTACAAATTAATGATGCTGGAGAAAGGTTGGAAGGACTTATGCTTGATATATCTCATGAACAGAGTAGACTTGTCAACAAATTAAGAGTTGTATGTATTCTTAACATCAGAACGCACATTATATGTATTTTTAGTTATCATTTAGCCATTAATCTACTGTGTATAAAATTTCTTTATTTACATTGTTGTTAAAACAAATATTAGAAATTTCTCTCATTGAAGTATCCCAATTTTCATTATTTTTTTTTTTTTTGTATTTTCAGTCTGGTAAAAACTGTATCAGCCAGATGGAGGCTTGCCTGAGTTCACTAGGACAACCTGGAAGCATTCCCGATGGGGAGAATAATGATGTTGTAGATAGCACCACCACCGTTGACCAGTCCAGCACAAGAAGTACAAGACAGGAGAATCTGGATAATGTTCTCGACAGGTAGAATGGTGTCTGCTTCATTTTTAACGAAGAATTCCGCAGTTTTTGTTGCTATTGTTTTTTTTTTGAACAGTAATAATTGTAAATAACAAAGTACCAGGGGTGGCCTTGCATGATGTCAATGTGTGCCACATTCAGGATTTTTTTATTTAGTTATAAAAAAAAATTATTAATAAACAGCTTCATAGTCAACTTGACAAGAACAAAAGTATAAATAAATAAATGAAAAATCTGGCTCATTGTGAAAGTTGCACAAATCTTGTACGGCACTAAGAGCTGCGTGGGACGGATGGCCGAGTGGTGTAGATACTCTACTGTCGACCTCAGAGTCCTGGGTTTGATCCTGGGTGAGGCCCATGGAATTTTTCCAGGTGAAATGTGGTGCAAAGTCGTCCCACAAGTCCACCCAGCTTTAAATGGGTACCTGACATTAAGTTGGGGAAGTAAAGGCGGCTGGGCGTTGTGCTAACCACACAATCTCTTCATATGTTGAGGTTATAGAAACAGATGTATTCTACACTTCATCTGCCCAGATGGCCCATTAGGGCTAAGGGAACTTTACTACTTTTTACTAAGAGCTGCGTTTGACCACCATTGATAAAGCATTAGGCCACCATTTATATAGCATTAGGCCACCAGTGATATAGCATTAGGCCACCAGTGATATAGAATCTGACCACCATTGATATAGCATTTCTCCTGTCAAATTCCTGTCCATGATCCAGCTGTCAAACATAGGCTGCCATGATCTGCTGTCCATCTGCTCGTTATGACCAAATTACAAGGGGGGGGTGTCAAGAATGAGTAGAACCTATTACTTTTGTGGGGGTAGTACTCACAAACCGTGCCGGGTTGGGTGGGTATGTAGAAAAAATTTTTTGCAAATAAAATATGACCTTTTGTTTATAAAATTAGACATTATTTCAATTCATGTGCCAGTG
The DNA here is from genome assembly GCA_021962125.1 of Bulinus truncatus. Lineage (NCBI taxonomy): Eukaryota > Metazoa > Mollusca > Gastropoda > Planorbidae > Bulinus > Bulinus truncatus. Next base: position 400,378 of record JAGDYQ010000059.1, on the reverse strand, counting down.
AAACTTGTGAAGATTTGATAAGGAACTTGATGAAAAACTTTCTTTGTAGCAAAATTACTGAAAAATTCAGCAGAAAACTTATTGAATATGAGGATTTAGCCATTTTCAGCAAATGAATTTGAGCTTTCTAGTCGACAAACTTTTTTTTCTCTGGGTGACATAAATTATACTCAACTCATGTTTTATTTATTTATTTGTTTACGTTTTTAACTCAGAGCCGTCTTACGATCATTGGCACACACACAAATATTTTTAGGTCATTTTCCTATTCTATTCCATTGATAATGTATTTACACTACTTCAATTTTTTTTTTACTTAATTTTATTTTATCTAATTATATTTTTTGAAGATAATTTTTAAAAAAAGTTACAGCCATTGGGGCAGATGAAGAGTAGAATTCATTTGGTTCTACAGCCACGGCACATGTAGTGATTATGTGGCTTGCACACACCCAGCCGCCTTTACTTTCCTAAGTAAATTCAGGTACCCGTTTAAAAGCCTGGGGTGGGCCTGGGGGACTTTCAAACACTTTCATCATGACCTGGAAAAATTCCATTGGGTCTCACTGAGGCTCTAATCCAGGACCCTCAGGTGGACTGTCAAGCTCTCAACACTGCTCGACCATGCGTCTGCCTTTTTAAAGATTATGCACTTAAGAATATTAGAAATCTGTATGGCTGTTTAAAAGGAAAGATACTTTCAATTAGGTTGTCCTTATTAATTATGGTTCGCTGCCATTTAAATTTTCTTTTTTTTAGGCTAATCATTGACCCCTGTAATCTTGTAGGCCTGTTGTGTAAGATAGATTTGGTTAACATTCATGTATCCTATAAAGTTACATTTTTTTGTGTTTGTTTGTCTTCAGTTTACAAAATACAAGGTCATCTTTGGAGGAAGTTCGAGCACTGATCTCAGAAAATACGTGCCTGATGGAAAAGTGGGTAGAAATTGTTGCATGATAAATTTAGTTTTGACTGTACCTCAAAAAATATTTACTTAACAATGATTAACTTTATTTAAGTTGCACACTTATGGGGAATAAAAATACACTACAAATGATTTCCTGCTTACACTGTAATTTAACTAAATAATTAATCAAAGTTCATCACTGGATATATTTTATACAGCTATCGCAACACTTTTTTTTAGTCCTTTAATAATTATTATTATAATGACTTGAAAAAATGCAGCCATTTATGTTATTTTCCTTTTTAATTGTGTAGCACCTAAATATTGATACATAATAGCACAATAAAACAAATCGGTGGCTTTTGGAAATGTCATTTTAAATTGAGGATGTGCATTTAGTATAATTTATAATATGTGTCATATAATATTTCAATTGTTCAGAGGCTACCTATGGTTACATTAGAAGAAGATAACTCTTTCTGTAGCCACCTTGAAAGAATAAGACTTTGTTGGCACACATTGTCTATGCATCTCTCATGACTTAAAAAAATTTTGTGGGCATTTATTGTGATTTTCATACCCTGCCAGGGCCACCTGATGCCCGCTGACAAAATTGTCTTGCCCCCACTGAATTATTTGATTGCTGCAAAAAGAGTGTACTGGGTCTTACTAAAATCACTTACTTGCGATAGGATTCATATTGGGGACTCGATTGCGTTATAGTAAACTGTTTGTGTGTGTGAAAGCTGCAAGTTGTAACAGATATATTTTACTTTTTTCATTTTATTTAGATCTTTATTTATGTTTATTATTGCAGGTTCAGTTCCCTTGGGGATATGACAGAAGAATATAAATCCTGGGAGTATGTGCCATAAAACACTTTGATTTATTTATGTATATAGACATATGTACATTATTTTTTTTTGGAATATTCACCACTTTCTGTTGATTTTGTCAAAAAGCTTATGGAATAAGCCTAAGATTTATATATATCACCTTGCTCAGGTCAGAATAGTTTCATGACTTTATTTTGTTGTTTCAAAAGGCATTGGTTCCCACAAAAACAATATTGATTTTATTTTGTACATCCTTATGGATCAGTGTTTTTTTTTTTTTTGTGTTTTAATTTCTTAGCAGCAAATTGATGTTTTTTATTGTTGACATTTTTTATTCCTTGGTTCACTGGACTGGTAAGAATTCATATACATGTATTTATTTTGACTTTTTAAAAAAATGAAGATAGATGGCTGTAATTTGGTTGACTTTCAATTTAAAAAAAAAAAATTTTCTTAATTATTTTCTTGTATATATGACAGCATATTTTTGTTATTATGCCATGAAATTATTATTATTACACCTGTGATGAGCAGGTTTGCTTTTCAGTGCTTTTATGTCAAAGGTTTTATAGATGGTCCATGGACCAGTCGAAACAAACGCCATTTTAAAGGATACAATAGTTAATAAAGGACATTTTGTGGTAAATTCTTATTGGAAAAATCGGTCATTTGTGATTGTGTCAATAACTCGTATGTAATAATTAGGATTTGTTTGAATAGTAATGTATGATTTAGCACACATTTTATTTTATTTTGAAAAAACACCATTTTGTAATATGTACTTACATCAATAATTCTTGTCTGTCTTGTATGCCTGAATCTGACTATGCATTTTCTTATCATGTATCACAGAGATAATTATTGAAAGCACAATCTCTTAACATACAGCGATCACTTAAATATTTAACCATGACATTTTGTCTTAGTATTTGAAAATAGTAGAATACATACGCACTTCATCATCTTTCCAGTAAATAAATCTATTTTAACGAATTTTCTAACCAGGAATTTGTGGGTACTTATCCTCCAACACTTATCTCTGTTGTAAATTGTACTTAAATTTGAATGGTGCCTTTTTAAATTCCTCCAGTTGATTATTTTTACGTTTCACGATAGATCAGATCTTTTTCTCTGAGACACCTGGTAAACCTTATTGGCTGCAAGTTCCTTTGCATTGGCGGAAGACATAAAAATGTGAGAATTAAAAATCTCTTGAGGCAAAAGCAAAAAAGGTCTCTAGTCAGTGAATAATAAAGGTCTGTTACCAAGCTCTTTATTGATTTTTAAATGCCGAATTCTAAAATAAGTTAATACAGATGGCGGTTAATGCCTTAAGTTTTTGTTTATATTTTCTTAACCTTTGCCCTCTGGTTGCCAGGAAAAACAACGTCAACCACACAATATTGTTTTTTTTAATCTGTAGTGATTTGATTACTTGTGCAGCTAACAAAAATGTATAAAACCGTATTGTTCTGCGCAGTGTAATTTAGAGCTACAGAGCTACATCACTGTTAAAGCTCTGGTTCTTTGCATTTGTGTTAAAAAAAGTTAAGTTTCCCTTAGCCCTAACTGGCCATCGGGGCAGATGAAGTGTAGAATTCATCTGTTTCTATAACCTCGGCATATGAAGGGATTGTGTGACTCGGCCACTCTTCATTTGTGTTGATGTTGTTAAATTTTGCGGGGGGGGGCCTAGATATGTACAAAATATTAATATTTTCTTTAATGTAGGTGTGACCTAAATATGTAAATAAAGAATATGCTTATTGTTTTGTCTATTATTAAAATGTTGAAACAGTTGTTGTTGTTGTTTCATTAGTTAATACATGTATTTTGTTAATATAAATGACTTATTGTTATGGCTGTGAACACATTTCAACAATTTTTTTTATCATTCATATTATGTTTCATTACCATGTTACTTTATGTTTATACATCTCGTATATAACTGTCTTAAAGTTAACTGCACCACTGTTTGTTAAACATGAACAACCTAGTTTACTTCACTTTTGAATATTTAATAATGTTGACCATAATCAGTTGAACATGTTTTTTTTTTTAAGACCAATGCAAATTAATATATTTCTTTTTTATCCCTCCTGGGTATTTTACAGGAAATAAATAATAGGTTTGTTTATATTTTTAAATTAAATTGTTTCATATTTTCTATCTTGTCCCTGCAAGAATGAGATATTCATGCTGTAACAAATGTTAGGACAGCTTTCTATTGCTCTTTTTTAACATCACACACCATATCTGGATTGCGGCTGTGGCCACGGAGCCCATATATATATATAACTTAAAATTGTTCAGGGCGTGAACCAATAATTTGCACCATGACGATCAGGCTCACTAACTCACCCACGCCCGTTCAGATTTTACAAGTGATGCAAATTTATTTTTAAAAACCAGTCTCAGAATAGACTGAGACGACCTACTGTTATTAACACAGTCCGTCCCAGATGGGTCAGAATTTTAACTGATGGGCATAGAGGCCTCTTTATTCTTGTATTTTATGTAGTTGTTTTTAATGTTTGGAAAGATTCCAAGCTTTATATTTGTGAATAATCAATTTTCAGTTGTTTAACAATAATTTATGATGCTTTATTAGACTTTTATGGTGCATGTGCTTCGGTGATTGAAGGTCTTTTATGAATTCATGATCTCAGAAAGATTCTTTTTTAAAACTGTAATATTGATATCATTGGCACTAACAATTGTTATAATTGTTTTGGAGATAGAAAAGAACAAGTGTTTGATTGCCCTTTTTTTTAACCTTGTTTCAGTATAAAAAAAAAAATTTCGGATGCATAATTATCAGTGCTGGGCCTATGATGCCATTTTTTTAAAAACTAATTATGCTATGATTCCAGATGTTTCTTGAAACTTCCAATTTGATATGTCCATTGACCTGTGTGATGTTATTTCATTCTTCTTTTTCTTTTATTCACAAATTATAAGAAATAAATTATCGCTTTCTATTTTTTATTGTCAAACAAAATTGGGAGATAAATGATTTAAAACAAAATTAAGATGGTGATTGTACCGAAAATAAAAAGAAGCCACACACCTTTAAAATAGTTTAAGGTTTGGCTGATGTCACTTAGTGATTAGTTACTACTGTTGATAAGAAAGTGGTGGGTGGCTGGGGCCTTCAAGGGAAGTAATGCATGTGGATACATTTTTTACAGCACAAATAGCTGATAAAATATTATTACCTGCAGCATCATTATTTTTCAAATACTTTGTTTGTATGTGACTGTTGATACTTTCTTCTCATCTATGATCTTTGTTCTGATACTGTCTGTTACAGGCATATTAATTCATTGATATATATTTTTTTTTTTTTTAATGATTGAATCTTTTAAATTTTTTTTTTTTAATGAAATTTTGTTCACTTGTTATTTATAAATTGATACTGAAAACTAGCAATGCAAGAATTGTATTTCTGGATTTTTTTTTTTTTAATCTTCAATTACAACACCTTCCTTGCTGCCTCCATTCTACTGACAGCCTTGTTGGATATTGTAGCTAAACAATACAAAATGGATACTGTGAGCTGCAGAATTAGAGGTCTTGGTGTGCGACAAGGACAATCTATATTGCCACCGAGAGTTTCAACCATGAAATAAAATCCCAACTTTTATTGTAATTGTCATTTCTTTCTGGTGAGAACATTCAAGGTGTTTAATGGACATTTAAAATGCACCAAATTGTTGGAATTTTAATATTTGGTCTCGTCGAAATATTTTTTTTTCTTATTGAACTGCTGAAAGTTCTTATGACTGATTATTAATATGTTGTTGTATTTTTGTAATACATTTAATCTACAAATAAATATTATTAAATTAAATGTTATTAATCTGGGTATTGTTGTTGTTGTTTTTAAATATGGTTTATCTAAAGAATATTATTAAATTTACATTTTATATTTTAATATTTTTTAGTAGAATCATTTTTTTTTTAAAATATTTTTTTATAAATCTAATGAAAAAAAAAACAAATGTTTGTGAGCTTAATCTGCATGCTGTATGCTTTGGGGTTTAAATCCAACGCGTTCTATTAAAGAAAGTAAGGATGTGGTACCGGGTCAAACACTTTGGGCTAGGGGCAGCCATGGTCATATGGAGCGGCCGTCCAAAACTGACCCGTGGTGGGGGCTCGGGAGGATCGATCAGGCACTAATTGTCATGTTTCGCACTGGGCATTGTCCTTTAGGTGCGTACTTTGGGAGGTTGAGGCCCAATGTCGATTCCCTTTTCAGACAATGCAGAGAAGTTGAGGAAACCGTGTATCGTGTGCTTTTTTTTTTGGGTGCCCCGGACTGGCGGACCACAGGGTGGGCCAGTCGGGTTGCTTGCTGGCCGTTGACCTTTATGGCAGTTCCCAGATGTTGAGGGGCACGGCGAGTTTGATTTCACGGGCTGTAAGCCTGTAAGAGACTAAGTCTCAGCCCGCAGTTATCACTGAGAGAGGTCAGAGAGAGAGGGAGAGGAAGGGCAGCCATGGGCAAACTTTTTTTTTTTGAAAGTAGGGGAAGTAATTTAATCTCAAAATGTGGGGGGAAAGTGGGGGGGGGTCACTGCTGGCTTAGCTTAAACTTTTAAATTAAACTCTCCAGGAGATAGAAACGAATGCAACAAATATGATTCACTTGAAAGTGTTGAATGGAGGTGCAGTATATTAGAATTCTGGCAACGTTGTGTTGTTGCGAGTGTGCTTGCAGTACTTTTCAGAACGCCAGGGTGTTATGTGCCTGCTAAATCTGTCAGAGAACAGCAGGCTGCGAATATCCACGTTTTGATTATATCATCATTGCCCATGGTACATTCTCTGTTTAGAGATCTACCACTGTGTCTGCTTCCTTATTGACCATGGTACAGCCTGTGTTTACAGAGATACCACTGTGTCTGCCTCCTCATAGACCATGGTACAGCCTGTGTTTACACAGATACCATTGTGTTCCCCTCCTCATTGACCATGGTACAGCCTGTGTGTACAGAGATATCACTGTGTCTGCTTCCTTATTGCCCATGGTACATTCTCTGTTTAGAGATCTATCACTGTGTTCCCCTTCTCATTGACCATGGTACAGCCTGTGTTTACAGAGATATCTTTGTGTCTTCTTCCTCATTGACCATGGTACAGCCTGTGTTTACAGAGATACCATTGTGTTCCCCTCCTTATTGACCATGGTACAGCCTATGTTTAGAGGGATGCCATTGTTGTGTGTGCATTTCTTTTTAATTTTAAAACATGTTTTGTACTTGCGAATCATAACGAATACCAGTTTGCCGATCGTTGTGAATAGTGTGGGGGGGGGGGTGCAGGGCAGCCCCGTAGCCGGCGGGCACTGTGTGCCGTGTGGTGTGGAGTGCCCCCCGCTTAAAAAAGAAGAAAAAGGGGGAAAAATAGAGAAAAAGTAAAGGTGCCCCCTTGCTGGGTATTGGTGCCTCCCTGCTTACTTTGACCTGGCTACGGGCCTGGTGCAGGGGCTGATAAATGTTGATTTGAAACATCTCATTTTTCCTTTTTTTTTCATCAACTCTATATAAGATTCTAACACATAGAAGATGTAGTTGTGACACTAGGTGTCAACAACCTGGGCAATGACAACTGATGGAAGGTCATTCCAATGACATCTTCTGTATCCATGGCCATTGCACTATCAGCTTTGGTATGGATTAGAGTTGTAGCTAGCTATAGTAGCGCCTTGTGTGAGCTATATTTTTGTGGCCCCCGCCTTCCAATCTAAAAAGTACCCTGGTGACACTCGTGTTTTTTAAATTAAAAATGCTATCAATTAAAAAAAATTACACTTGGTTAACTTTAAAAAAAAAAATACTGGCAATAAAGTTTATTTACACAAAGTAAAAAAAAATATAAAAAGAAAAATAATATGCAGATTTAAAAATGTGAATAATCACAGCCTTGTATCAGGTCTGGAAGATAAATAGTCGGCTAGTTGCGGGATTGCCATGATTCTTGTCCAGTGTTCGGACACATTGGGGTAACTGTCTAACAGGGCTGGGTTCTCTTTGATGCATGTCTCTAGAACATCCGCTACTGCCAAATCAGCTATGGTTAACTTAAACAAAAAAAAATGAAGACATTGACTTAATTATTAAGCGTGTGATTTGATCTTGTTCCATTTTTTTTTCTCTTACAAACAAAGGGTTTCATTTTTTGGAAATATATTTTTTTTATTTTTATATATACAGTCGATTCCGCTTAATTGGGTCACATCGGGACCGAGGCTTTTCGTCCTAATTAAGCGGCTGTCCCAATTAAACATACAAATTTACTATTGGCTTCTTGGTTTGGTTTCTTTGAGATTTGTCCCAAATAAGCGGCTGTCCCAATTAAGCGGAATCCACTGTACTCCACTTTCTCTAAGCTTGTCAAAAAAAAAATTTTTTAAAAGCTGAAAAATACAAGTTAGTCAACTCACGTCTGCTCCTGCAAGGTACCCCGTCGTGCTGGCAGCTAATCTTTTCTCTATTTTGTTCAAAAACTTTGGAATGGCTATATTTTCAAATCTTTCTTTTAACTGTTCCTATTGGTGGAATGGGAGAAAAATAAAAATAAAATAGAATCTACCCATCGATTGGTCATAAAAGTAAAGTTCCCTTAAAAAAGTTCCTAACGGGCCATCGGGGCAGATGAATTGTAGAATCAGCCCCGTAGCGTGAAAATTCTACAGGAGGGGCCAGGCATTCTATAGCAGGGGTCAGACAATAGCAAGGGGGGGGCAGATAATATATTTTACTAAGTAGAACAAATTAGCAGAGGGGGCCAGACAAAACGCAGGGGGGGCCTGGCCCCCTGCCCCCCGCACGCTACGGCCCTGTGTAGAATGTATCTATTTCTATAAACCCTTACTTAAAGTCAGGTACCCATCAGAGCTGGGTGGACTTGGGGACTTACACCAGGACCTGAAAAAACCCAGGACTCTCCAGTCAACAGTCGAGCACTCAACACTGTACGACCACCCGTCGAATGGTCATAATAATAATGAACAAACTAAATAAGAAAGTTTAGATTTTCAATAATAAGTTCATTCATTTGTACAAAATATGACAATTAACCAACGACTGCACTTATAGAGGAACATTACACTTAACAATAATTAGCCAATGAGAGCACATTATAAAGGAACACTGCTTATTGCCACTTGATGTTGTTCCGACAAAATTACAACAGTTACCCAAAAGAGTGCACTTAAAAAGGAACACTGCGCGTACAACAGGGAACCACCATACGAGAAAACCCAGTATTTTGGGAACATTGTTACTTTTTGTAGTCCTGTGATTACCTTTTGTTCTGCTGTTAGAATGGTGTCTGTCTTAAATCTGACGTAATCAGACCGTAGTTCATCCACGTAATTCAGAATAATGTCCGCGGTCAGCTGATCAATCTCGGTGGCCCCCATCAAATCTACAACGAACAAAATATGGAATAAAACTTTATGAAACAGTCAAATAAAACAAAAAAAATGTAATGCTAAGTAAAATGCTTAATAAAATACATAGTTAATCCTTTACGGAGTAGTTGAAGAAACTTACTCACTATATTTCCTGGCTATGTAACGAGCAAGTGGTAAGCTTTCTCCGAATCGGACGCCATCAATTTCCATGAACGGAACATGACCCTCTGGTGTGTCTGTATAGAACAAAGTTTCAAGCTGTTTACAAAACAATATCTAGCATTTAAAAAAAAAACTGTTATAATTAAGACAATGAAAACGAATAAAAAAAACGTTATGAGTGTCCTATAGGTTTAAAAAGAGTTTGGACAGTCTTTAGTTTGTCATTATTCCGTTTGAGTTTTTTAATGGCATATAAAATTTCATTAATCAATCTTAAATTGTATTCAAACGTATTTGAATGAAAAAAAGCTCGACCAGTAGACAAGGCCGTACTTTCTTGTTAAAAGAGGAAGGGGGGGGGGGTTGTAGTCACAATTTTTCGTCTAAAGTGTCACATTAATTATTACGCTAAACACAAGATGATTATTCAAGTACTTTAGTTAATAACAGGGAGCGACCGATAATCGGATCGGTATCGGACCGATATTGGCACTATCGGTTAATATCGGATCGACCGATTTTTGTAGGGAGCGACCGATAGTCGAACCGATATTGGCTCGTAGCCAGGTCAAAGTAAGCAGGGGGCACCAATACCCAGCAAAGGGGCACCTATACTTTTTCTTTATTTTTTCCTCTTTTTCTTCTTTTTCAAGCGAGGGGCACTCCACACCTAGCGGGGGGGGGCAAGGCCCCCCAGTGCCCCCTTTGCCTACGGGGCTGGCACTATGGGTTAACTATCGGACCGGCCGTTTTTTGGCTGCCGATACATTGTTTTTTTTTTCACAACAGAGTTGCAGAAAAAAAAATCAGTAAATAACCCAATTCTATAACCAGATCAGACAAGGTTTAAAAAAAAAAAAGAAAAAAAAATAACCCGTACACAGAATTTGTCACGTCTACAAAAATTGCATCAGCGATATGACCTTGAAACAATAGGATTGTCACGTCCACAAAAATTGCATCAGCGATATGACCTTGCAACAATAGGATTGGCATTTCTTAATTCTAATGTATGACCTTGAATGATACAATTAGTGAACATCTGTGTGCATTTTTTTTTGGGATGGGGAGTTGGGGGGGGGGGGGAGAAAACAAGACTTACGTGTGGGCGAAGTGTTACGAAATATGACAGGGAAGGTGTGAACATGGGTTAACATACGTCATTCTATAGCACGAGAAAAACACGTGTTTAACATTGTTGTTGATTAAAAAAAATATCGGTATCGGTAAAAATGCTGGGGAAAAAAATCGGTATCGGACTATCGGTAAAAAGGCATATCGGTCGCTCCCTAGTTAATAGAGCAGTTAAAGGAAAGTTAATTCTATCTTAGTCTTGGCGACTTATCTACCTTTGAAGTGCCTGATTTACGAATATGAAAAAAATGAAACAGTATTTGTGTTTGTGTTTGTTTGTTTTGTTTATTTTATTTGTTATTTTTGTGCAAATAAATACTGTATACTTTATCAAGTATATCAAATTTATTCTTCAATTTCACGGCCTTACTTGGCTTGAATGACGGCCAATCAGGGGGTTGAATCCTGTGGTCTACGAAGTCCACTTGAGCGATGTGAAGCAGCAGACGGATAAGCTCGCCTCGGCCGCGGAAATTGAAATAGTAGAGTTTGTAGCTTGGACTTGACATGGCCAGACAAGGTTTCACAGTCTAAATAAATGAGAATATGTAAATAAATTAATTAATGATATCATTGATAGCGACAGCTGGCAGAAAATTGCATTCGCATCGGGCACAAGTCCACGTTTTGACTTCTAACGGTTTTTTTTTCAGCAAACACTACCTACTAAGTCAGCCCACACTACCTACTAAGTCACCCCACACTAACTACTAAGTCAGCCCACACTACTTACTATGTCAGCCCACACTACCCACTAAGCAGCATTATGACTTAATGTCATAACACAACAGACGGATTTTCAATGATTTCATCTACAACATCATCATTACCCTAAACAATGTGGACAACTCAGCAGACATATTTCTCCAGAGTTGCCTGTCCTGATCGTCTGTCTTTAATTCATTCATTAGTAGCCCGTAGCCCCTGTCCTTTCTATTATACTGTCAAACAATATTTCCGCTGGCGCCCTTTGCGACGGCATACTTCTACCAGTGCCGGCCTTAGCCCTATTTGACCGATTGTTCCAAACAGGGGCGCCGAAAGCCAACAAGGGCCCCAGGGCAGGACATCATTGCAGGCCCCTTAATAAACAATGAGTCGTGAAAAAATTGACATGGTCGGGGCGACCGGGCCCCCTTACATATGCGGGCCCCCTGGCAATGACCCCCCTGACCCCCCTCTTGGCGTGCCTGGTTCCAAATGGCGCCCCGCGCATGGCAGGGGCCCGGCAATTTTATTTAATTAGTATTAATAGTTGTTATTGTAAAAAAAAATTAGAAGACGGGCCTCGCAAGCATTCGTTAAATTGGGCCCCGCAATTCGTAAGACCGGTCCTGAATTCCACAGTTCCTTGAAGTAAGTTTTTTTTGGGCAGGCTATTATGCCTTCACACATGACCGAACCAAGCCATCTTGCCGGACGGTCATATAACATAACGGATGCTGACTCGTTGGCATTTTAAGTTTGGCCACATGCGACTCCAATTTACTCTAAGAACCACACGTGGTTTACCACCGTTGTCAAATAGCATACAAAACTGAAAACATTAATTATAATAACGGTTTATATATATATATATCCATAAGAATAAATGAATTTACTCATTTGAGCTTTCAAATAAAAATTGTACATCATACCTTGATCTGTTGTGTAATGAAATGATTCGAGACAGCAAACGATTTTATAAAGTGTCTACAAAACGCATGAGAAATGGCGGCATTACTTGTTAATGACACACACACACAAAGACAGGAACCATATCTGCCCGCCATTGACGACAGCGCAATTACGAAACAAGTATAAATATTGAAAGATGTTACAGGGGAAAGGAAAGACATACACACACACACAAAACTAGCCATGGGAAAATCCCGATTGTCGCGGGGGTTGATATCCTCAATGTTAACTCGGCATGTGTGGGTGTTTGGTCCTTCAAGTGTGTAATAAGTGTAACGACACCACAGTCGGGAATGCAATAATAGAAGATGGGGGGGGGGGGGGTAATGCTATTTACAAGATATGATCACAAAATATAATATTTAAATGTTGGAAAGGCCAGTCCCTAAAGGATTGCTGTGCTAAATTTAGACTGAAATACGTAATTTGTAAAAAGATGTATTTATTGAATTTAGCACAGTGGCGGGTAGATGTGTATGTGGGAGGGGGAGGGTCAAACCACCCCACCCACCCCGAGTAGCACTACATGTGAAATGTATATTTTGAAGTAGTAGGCCTATAGCTTTCTCTGGGTGAGGATGGGGGCACGGGGGGGTGTGGGTCGGGGGATACCACTGAAAACGCCACTCCAGTGGCTTATCTAGTGTTGGTGACGCCGAAAAGAAGAGAGACAGACAAGCAGTTAGACAGACTGACAAACAGACATATATTTAGATAGATAGATAGATAGATAGACAGATAGATAGATAGATAGATAGATAGATAGATAGATAGATAGATAGATAGATAGATAGATAGATAGATAGATAGATAGATAGATAGATAGATAGATAGATAGATAGATAGATAGATAGATAGATAGATAGATAGATAGATAGATAGATAGATAGATAGATAGATAGATAGATAGATAGATAGATAGATAGATAGATAGAAGACTCTAACACATAGAAGATGTAGTTAAGACACTAGGTGTCAACAACCTGGCAATGACAACTGATGAAAGGACATGCCGCTGACATCTTCTGTATCCATGGCTTTTCCACTATCAGCTTTGGTATGCATCTGAGTTGTAGCGCCTTGTGCGAGCTATATGTTGTTTCCCCTCCCCACCCCCCGCCTCCCTAGTAACACTCGTGTTTTCGAATTAAAAATGCTATAATTAAAAAAATATTACACTTGGTAAACTTTATTTTAAATACTGGTAATAAAGTTTAAATAATATTTTAAAAATGTCAATACTCACAGCCGTATACAGTTCCGAACCTAGGGATGTGGGGTCACGGGGGGGGGCGGGCTTGGCCTCTTTGAGGCCCCTGCATTTTGACATTTGACATCATGACATTACTTAATATTTAACGTAAAAAAAAATTGGGGGGGGGGTCACCCCTTAAGCTGGGGCCCGAGGGGGGACTTTCAAATTTTGACACCCCCCCTCTCTCTCCCTCTCCCTAATTACGCCTCTGGCCTAATATCAGGTCTGGAAGATAAATAGTCGGCTAGTTACGGAATCGCCATGATTCTTGTCTGGTTTTCGGACACGGAGAATTTTTTTTTCTTCGACATCAATTCTGATATTATCTATGTGTTCTTGTAAACTGTAAGGCGTTAATACACCTGCTCCTTGTAAAACTCTAAAAATTCCATCCCAACTTACGATTTTGCCCATTATCTTGTGGAAATTTCCGAAGTCATAATTCGGCTAAGTTGGACATTTTGATATCACTTAGGGCCTATATACATGCCAGATTTCACTTAGGGCCTATATACATGCCAGATTTTTACCAAATTGGAAAAATACAACGCATTCAGATTATTTTTTTTTTGTAATGAAAAAAATTTAAAACATCAATCGCATGCATTTCCTTGTCAAATTATTTAGTTTCAACTTCAGATGTGCCTTAGATTAATTCAAGATCGTTTAACGGGTGCATACCAATGTTTCTCAAACTTGCGACTTCTGGTGTACCCCATGTTTTATTTTTGTTATACCGAGTATCCGTTAAGGCATGCATGTTTACCCGATGTATGTTCTCAGCGCAATGCGTACTCCCGGCCAAAACTCTTCGCGTACCACACTTCGGGAAACACTGTTGTATTCTCAGGCATACCTGACCCTTAGTTTGAAATTTTTAAGCTTTGTTTATCCTTAACTTGCTTTCTTTTACTTAATGCAGGGTTTTCAAACGTAGTGTACGCTAGCATGTGGGGGGGGCTATTTCGAAAAAAAATATTGTAATGTGTTTATTATGATTCCCATATTGGGTTTAAGGTGGCAAGAAGGTACCCGCCCCTCCCCCCCCCCCCCCCCGTTGTCATAGTAGTAAGGAGCACCAATAATTCCTGGCCTATTAAAACTTTTTACTCTGAAAGGGATAGCTGAGTCACCCAGCCATAAAAGTTGATTCATTTTCCACCGGTGTCATGGTTGTTAACAATACTCTTAAATTGTATCGTCAATACCAATACCGATGCTTTATGAAAATAGTATCGCCAATACCAATACAAATACTCATGTAAAAATGTTTTGCCAAGATCGATACCAATACACTACCAATACTTTTGAGAACAAAAACATGTCATTTAAAATATAAAGAGTGCAAGTTGTTTTTTTTTTTTTAGTTTTTATAGAACTGACAGATCGATCAAAAAAGAAATAAAGTTTTCTTTTCTGTCGTTCATTGAAACATTAAACAAATAGTTGATAGAAAGAAGTAAATGAATGTAAGAATATGAGAATAACATTTATAGACTTCGGCGCGCAAAGCAAAAACTTCAAAAGAAAATTGAATTTTATTTTTTCCTTCAACTCCGCCAACCGTGGTTGTATTTGTGGGCAGGTGGGTGGTATTAATATTGATAGGGTTGATAGCTATGATTACTAGTATTGGTTGAATGTATGTAGATTACTTTTAAAACAAGGTATTAAAATCGTTATTGTTTTTTCTGCAAACATTTTTTTCTGAATTGTATGAGAAGTACAATTGTGATGTTTTGATTTTTATTCAAAACTGATATACATATAAATAGTGGGGTTATTCTATTGAGTTTATGATTTATAATTTTTTTTTTTCATTTTGAATATTTTAAGATACAAAGTACATTTGTTTGTTAGAGTATGTTACAATAATTCTTAAAATACCGATAGAAAAGTATTGGTATCGAGTATCGAAAATTTTTCGATTAAAATGTATCGGCGATACACAAAGCAATACTTGATACAAAAAATACTAAAAAAAAAAATTATCGCCGATACTGCATTGGCCGATACCGATACTTCGATACTAACAACCCTGACCGGTGTACACCAAGTTTGGGACCCTTCGCTTAATATAGCGCCCACTTCCCCCACCCCTGCCCTCCCTCCCTCCCCTAATATGTGTAGAAAAAAATCGAAAGATACATCTACTATGGTGATTTTTATCACCTGGTTCTTATTGTCGCCTTAGCACTACTTTTGAAATGCTGTCGAGTGGAAGGAGTGAAGCGCTATCAATAACATGGAGTCTACATATGAACAAGGATATGCACATTACGTGTAAACAAGGCACAAGCTGAAGCAAACAGGCGTAGCCATTGAATGAATGATATGGCATTTAATTTGTTAAAGAGTCGCGGGCAATGCCATGTTTCTTAAAGTTCAAAGGTTAATGCGTCAGATCTCTTACTAAGGCCACTAACAAAGTGGGTCAAAAGTCACACATTTAACTATTGGCCATCTTAATGTGAACGTATTAATTCTTGTTATAAAAATAACATGTTGAATGTATTTTCTTTTTTTACAGATTTCGGAAAGTGTGATAAGTGGAGCTAATAAAATAGAAAAGGATGCAATACAATTAAGACAAATTATAATTATTCTATATCACATCTAATAATAGTGGTTTGATTTCAGCGTAAAAGAATCACTCTTTTAATTTATTTCTAAACAAAACAAATTCTAGTTTTGACTTTATGTGAGATTGAAAACGGGAAACAAATGAGCCAAACAGCGGAAAGTCTTTGTGGAAACGGAAATGTTACTACATTCAAGGCCAAAGCCGGGGCACCCCCCCCCCCCCCAAATTAATTATAAAAATCAAATTTTATTATAAAATATACTTCTTTATCATTGTGTTCCAATTTTTTCTTATATAAAACTCTACGCACAGCCCCCCCCCCAACCGCACAGCCTCCCCCCCTCCCCCAAAACAAAATCCTGGCTACGGCCTTGACTACATGAATACGAGCTAATCATCAGTACTTTTGTTTTTGTTTTGTAAATAATATTAAAGACTAACAATAAAAAAAAAAGAAGAAGAATTTAATCTGAGAGTTTCGGGCATGACAATCTATTCCCCTACCCAAATCAGGTTTCATTTCTTAATCTTGTTAAGAGACGTTGAGCTCCATTTAGGCCGGATAATGGGGAAACTACGCCCACGTCTGCCTTGTTTGAACCGGCCCGCCATTGAATTTTGGGTGCGTTTAATGTACATTTATTCATTGTATCCATCTATTCATGGCTTGGGCCAATCTGTCCGATTTCTGTTCTTGGTCCGGCCTGTCTGTCAAAATTAAGACAAAATTACACAATCCAAATGACTGTCTTTTTGGGTAGTTAGGGGAAACCCCCATAAACCTTTTTTACCATTTGGATTTGCTTAGAAAACAGACGAACGCACCATTTTTTTTTCGACAGGTTGGCTGGGGTTTGCTAAGGTTGTTTTTTTCCACTCCTCTGCTGTGCACCGTGCTGTACACAAACATAACCCGTATATAACCACATTTACTATGTACATACACACATGTACTATTTACATACACACATATACTATTTACATACACACATGTGTGCTTATTATCAACTGATTTATCCGTATATTTATAAATATATCAATATGTATATCATTTTATGGATAGACAGTCAGTCAGAAGGATGGATGGAAGGATGGATAGATAGATAGATTAGATAGATAGATAGATAGATAGATAGATAGATAGATAGATAGATAGATAGATAGATAGATAGATAGATAGATAGATAGATAGATAGATAGATAGATAGATAGATAGATAGATAGATAGATAGATAGTTAAGTAAGGTATGTACTATGTAGCTAGCTATGTAGGTAGACATATAGATATAGTGTACCAATGTTAATTGGCTGTCTTAATTTCAATCATTATTATACAAACATAAGATGGTATTGTTTACCTGGAGATATATATATGTCCACTATGAATTGAACAGTAAGGTGTGAGAAAAGAGAAAAAATGAAAACCACACGAATACATACATCCACAGGCAAGTTTCAGACAATACTGTGTCTGTGGATGAGACAAGAAATACAATTTTAAAAAAATAAATAAAACTAAGGGGGGGGGGGGGTATATCCGTCTTTACCACGCAGTTATCTGTGTGTGTTTGTGTGTGTGTGTGTTTGTGTATACAGTCTAGATTATTATCTGTCTCACTGAAACTGTTTTGAAGTCGTGATGTGGGTGGAGAAGAGTGGAAAGGGTGTGTGTGTGTGGGGGGGGGGATAATTTGAAAGAAAATGTTTCGAAGCTTTAAAAAAAAAATATTGGATCTCAAACTGTGCAGTTGGGATGGGTACATAGTCACGTGGTCTTATTGTTTGTTTTTAGTGGGGGGGGGGGTTGTAATGCAGTGTAATGTAGTGTAATGCAGTGTAATGCAGTGCCTTGCAGTGTAATGTGGTGTAATGCAGTGTAATCTGGTGTAATGTAGTGTAATGCAGTGTAATGTAGTGTAATGCAGTATAATGTAGTGTAATGCAGTATAATATGGTGTAATGTAGCGTAATGCAGTGTAATTTTAGTGGAGCCCCTAAGTAAAAGACTATTGTATGGCTCAATGCAAAAAATGTTGTAAAGCGAAGGTCATTATGAGGCCAAATCTGAGCCGCCCCCACCCACCTACCCACATGACCAGTGGCGAAGCGAGCTTAAGTCGCGCCCGGGACAAAATGCCTTTTTAGCGCCGCCCCCCACCCTTTTCGAAAAACCATATAATATTATATGTAAAAATATACCATTTTGGCGCCCCTTTGTGAGTAGCCGGGGCATGATGCCCCCCACATGCTCCCCCTCACTACGACACTGCCCTCGACCTTCCCAAAGCTGTCAAGTTATCTTACCAACTAGTGCACTAGTGTCACAGACAAGTGCTGACATTACCCTCCTGTTTGTTTTTAGAACTTGGATTAAACAAAAACTTTTGTGGCAAGATCATAAAGTGTGTACTACTTTTTTTTCAAATAACAAGAGATAAGATTTAAATTAGGTACGGGGAAACGACAGGCCCGCCAGCAACAAATCTAGGGCCCCTGAATCTCTGACCGCCCTTCCACCCCCCCCCACCCCCATGTTGGGCTGGTCAATTTGTTAACCCACAAGAACTCAACTTTTCCTTATTTTTGAGGTGAACATTGTGTACGATAGACAGGCAAGGGTTAATTCTGAACTTTTTCTATTCCGCAATAAAATATAGTTTCATGAAAAGAAATTTTTTTTTAGACTCACTGTGCATAAGGTTCTTTCACACACACCCCCCCCCCCCCCCAATGTATTCAGTGATGCGCGAAATTCCTTCAGTAAGCCAAGCGTAACGGAAACGTAAGGTCACGTGGTGACAAAAAATGTGAATGAAAGAGACACACATTTAAGCTAAATAAAAATAAAATTTAATAAAGTCCATATTTTTTTATTCATTATTTTTTAATATGTGAAAATTGTTTACTTTTAACAGTTCAACCATATTGTGTGAATGGAGACAGAATGAGAGATTAACTACTTAAATAATTTGACGTCAAGCTGTATAGTCCGTTGTGATGTTGAATGCAGAGCCATTTATATGTTTTACGGAAGCCCTTAGAAGAAACTGTTGGAGGTAATTGGGGACTCTAGGCAGAGACTATTTGAGGTACAGGGATCCCGAGCACAGGCTACCTTCCTTTTTTAGAGTTAAAGAAATATACCTCTCGGTGGGAGGGGGCATTGGAACTGGAGTTCGCCTAGTTTGTCTTTTCTAAAGTATAGTTCCGTTTCAAAGAAGATGGGAGTCAACTTTTTTATTCTGTGAGTCTGTGACGCCAGAGTATCAATTCGCACCACCAAACTAGATTCACACACACACACACACATACACACACACACATACATACATACACACAGGCACACACATATACATACATACAAACATACATACACACACAGGCACACACACACATACAACATACACACACAGACACACACACACATACACACACAGGCACACACACACACAGGCACACACAGACACACATACACACACACAGGCAAGCACACATACACACACATACACACACAGGCACAAACACACATACACACACACACACATACACACATACAGGCACACACACACATACACACACACACACACATACAGGCACACACACACATACACACACAGGCACACACACATATACATACACACACAGACACACACACACACACACAAACAACGTAATTTATGAATAGAATACCATAAAATATTTTCAGCAACCGTAACCCATTAATCAAACTAAATTGCATGTTAATCAGTCATTGAGAGACGTGTCATGTAAAGGGCTGCTCCATGGCGCTAAGGCTCCATCTGGAGCTGTTGTCCTGAGTGGGGCCAACCATGGGGCTCCCACTTCCAAAGATTCTCTCCTCCAACTCACATTTTAAACAAATTGAATGTTATAAAGACCCTGGTCGATTGGGAGGGGGGGTAGGTGGGGGCAGTGGCGCCGGGAGCCAACACGGGCCCCAGGGCAGGACATCATTGCGGGCCCCTTAATAAACAATTAGTCGTGAAAAAATGGACATGGTCGGGGCGGCCGGGCCCCCTTACAGATGCGGGCCCCCTGGCAATGACCCCCCTGCCCCCCTCTCAGCGTGCCTGGGTGGGGGCATTCTTTGTAAAAAAAAATGAAAACATATATGCAGGCAGTTAGTAGTATTTAACTGCACTCATAACATGTACATTGTTTTCACATTCATATGTGTTAACTGTTTGACTGGATGACAGATGCATATGTATATATATATATACAAGGCCGTAGCCAGGATTTTGTTTGGGAGGGGGCGTGCGGCTTGGGGGGGGGGACTGTGCGGAGAGTTTTATATAAGAAAAAAATTGGAACACAATGATAAAGAAGTATAGTTTATAATAAAATTTGATTTTTAGAATTAATTTGGGGGATCTGCAGCCCCCTAGCCTCCCCCCAGGCTACGGCCTTGTATATATATATATATATATATTTATGTGTGTGTGTGTGTGTGTGTGTGTGTGTGTGTGTGTGTGTCTGTGTTTGTATGTATCTCTGTGTGTGTCTGTGTTTGTGTTTGTGTCTTCGTGTGTTAGTTTATGTGTGGTGTGTGTAGTGTTTCTGTGTGGTGTATGTTTGTGTGTATGTGTGAGTTTGTGTATGCCTGCGTGTTTGTATGTGAACATGTGTGTATGTCACATATATATCTTGATTAGAATAAAAAAAAAAATACAATGGCTTGCCAGTAGATTAGCAAATGTTAGAAAAACATTTTAGTCAACCAGATAAGATCTGACTACACGAGATCTGTGTTTTGCCATTCTATTGTCTTTCTGAAATTGTACATTGCCACTTCAAGCTTTCAAAAAAAAGAAAGATTTAAAATTGCCTTGGATATTTTTTTTCTAACCCTTTTTGGATTAAAAAAAAAAGCTTTCTTACGAATTACGTTTGATTCAAATCATAAGGACGGTGAAACATTCATTTTCTCAAAGCAATACAGCGATGTAATCGTTACTACGTGAATTGAAACTTCTAAATATAACTTAATTTAATTGTAAACATGTTGTTAGATGAGAAAATTTAGTATTGTTAGCAGAATTGGTAAGTTCGTTGCATAATAAAATGTTATTAACTGAAATATGTTCATCTTGCTGCTGTCAGCCTGCTGTTGCAGCTGTAAGAGAAGAATTTGTTTAGAATGTTAGGGTTTATGAACCAAATAATACACATGAATAACAGGGCCGAATTAAAGTTACTGAAGGCCTAAGGACTTGTTACAGAATAAAAGGGTCTAATAATGATAACAAACATGACAAAACATGTCACAAAAGTGATATAAATAGATAAAGGCTATAGTATTATTACCCTAATGGTTAACACAGCCATGATGATTAAGAATGGCAACCCCAGTTGATAAAAATTTAAAGAAAAAATCTTGTTGAGTGGCGAGGTAACGATCTTAATCTGTAAGTTACAGGAAATGGGTTCGAAACCCCCTCCCCTCAGCACCATTCCCCCATCGACGGTTGTTAGTTTCAGACGCCGGTTAATTTCTCTTCCATCAATTTCAAAACTATCAATGCAAACTGACGTCATCCATTTCAAATGTATCAATACAAGCTGACGTCATCCATTTTAACACCAAACTGAAATCGTCAATACCATTTAACTTCCTTGAGCCTATATTTCCTGGTCTCCATTTTCATCCACAGGTTTGGACAGACAAAAATGACCAGTGCATGTGTACTGCTGGCAGCTGTCCTCCAGACTGTGACCGGCTTTCCGTCTTTCAGAGCCCTGATACCCAACGGCGACTCGGTTCCAGACCCCTGCACGCCTGGCAGTCTTTGGCAGGCCGTAGGTCATTACGACCCAGTTGGATGGGGCGACTTTAATCCTTTTGGCAATGTAAGTAACTACTGTGTGAGCAAGTTTTTTTTCCCCAGTTACCTGCCGTTGTTTCAGGCATCGGCAGAAACCTACAAACCTTGTTTAGCATAGATTGATTGTTTTTTGTAAGTACCTGTACTGACCTTTTGCTTATTATAGTAAAAAAATTCCCTTCTTAGCCCTAACGGGCCTTCGGGGCAGATGAAGTGTAGAATTCATCTGTTTCTATAACCTCGGCATATCCTCCAACTTAAGTCAGGTACCCATTTAAAGCTGGGTGGACTTGTAGGACGACTTTGCACCAAATTTCACCTGGAAAAATGACATGGGCCTCACCGAGGATCGAACCCAGGACTCTCAGGTCGACAGTCGAGTATCTACACCACTCGGCATGCTTATTATGATCTCGGTTAAAAGATTGATATTTTCGTACAAAAGTTCGTTATCATACGCAGACTTAGGATGAATCGTGTAAAAAGTGTGGGTTTTACTGTAACCAGAGCCGTTTTATTCAAAAGCTTGGTAAGGGCGCAGGGCGCTGAACTAGGAAAGGGGCGCCGAAAGAGCGCTGTTTATTAATTCATTTTTTTTGTGCACTTGTCAGATTGGGAAGGGGGGGGGTTGCTCAAAAATGTAACTCACACAGGGCGCTAGACTCGCTATGTACGGCTCTGTCGAACTAACTTTTTTTTTTTGAAACGCCCTAGGCAAAGATACATTGGCGGGTGGGGGTGTGGGGGCTTAGGGAGTGGTTATTTGTAGGCCCCAGACAAGGAAAAAATATAGTAAAGTACATCGCTTGCATTTTTTTGGGCCCTAAATATCTATGAATATTCAGAGCCCCCCAATACAATTCAATTTTTTTAAGCCTGGGGCCCATGACAAACGTTCGGATCGCCATTCGTTGTGGCTGCCAAAATTTTTAAAAAAGTCCGTCTGCCTAATTCACCTATTTATTTATTGTCCGTGGTCTTCAGTATGTTGTGTGGCAGTCACGATCAATAATTTTTTTTGATGCACGCACTGTTTGCTAAAAACGCACAGCCGTGTAGTGAATACAGAAAACTTTTCCCCTCAAAATCAGGAGTCTCCCCCCCCCCCCCCCCAAAAAAAAAAAAAACAACCTACGACCCATGGTCAGTCCATGGGGCCAGCCGACGTCACTTAAGTGTCCTTGATTTTAAAAAGTAAGAAACACGAGTAGTTCCGTTACAAATAAACTTTAAATGATAATGCGGCCAGCGCTCGTCATACGTCATCCGGCACTCAGTGTGGAAAAAAAACGTATTGACCCCCCCCCCCACCTCCTTATCTTATTTTATGGCAGACGATAATTATAATGATGTATTAGATCAGTGGTTCCCAAACTTTTATGACCCATGGACTCCTTTTAGAATCAAAACTTTCCCACGGACCCCCAAGTGAAAAACCTACATAAATGCATAATATACAAATTACAAATGAATGAAGAAAAACAAACATTTGACTAATTAAGAAGTATTCATTGAAATTATAATTTCTGTTTAAAATAAAATAAATTAATGACTTTGATGATTTTAATGAGATGCTATGAGTGTGCTTATGTCCATCTCAAGGTTTGTGAGTAGCAGACGCTAATTCCTACGAGCACTAATTTCTAGTCGGTTTCTTTTTGATGTGATGAGATTCAAAACGGCACTGAATCCACGTTCTACCAAATAGGGAAGACGGAAAAGCAGTCAATAACTTCTGTACAATAACCCATAATGCGTGGTACAAAATTGGTATTTGTTTTTGTAACCAAAATTTGTGATATCCTTGTTCATACAATGGTTTCAGTTACTCATTTGTGGATATTTCAATAATCTGCTCCTGTATTTCTACGGATTCATCTGTGCTAGGTATGTGAGTTTGTCTACGTGCGAAAGGGTTCAGCACCCAGTCGGGAATATCCAAGTGAAGAATGTCTTCAAATCTTTGGTTTATGTCTGCATGAAGAGCCGTTAAGTGTTGACAGTAAGCAAGCAAATATTCATCCCTGTTTTGCAATTTCAAAAGATTTGGAAACAGAACATTCTCCTCTTGCCAAGTTTTGTTTGTACAGAAATTTTTGCCACAATCGCAGACATTACGCTTTTAGTTTTGATTAAATTTAATTGGTCACCTTGTAGTTTCAAATTAGTTTCGTTAAATTTGTCAAATAAAGCAGTCAAATAGGCTATGTCGTTTTTTGAGTTAATTAAATTGTGTCACAAATCATTGTCTTTGCTTTCCAAGAATTCCAACACAGAATCAAAGAGGGCATAAAAGCGATTTAATAAACATGCACCTTTGGATAACCAACGTACTTCTGTGTGAAGTAGTAAACGATTATAGTCTTCATCATTTTCCAAACAAAGTTGAGCATATAATCTCTCATTTAAAGCATTCCTTTTGATTTTATTAACTGCTTTAATGACATGATCTAGTGATCCATGCAAATGTTCACTAAGATTTTTTGCGACCAAATGATGTCGATGAAGGACACAATGTACTGAAAATACATTTGGTACAGCTTGTTTTAAGTATGCCAGAAAGCCTCGGTATCTTCTTACCATTGCCGGAGCACCATCAGTAGCAATAGAGATGATATTAGTTAAGGGTTTATCTTTTACATCAAAATAACTTTTTAATTGAGTAAATAACGTTTCTCCTTTTGTATCGGTTTCCAAACATTTAGCAAATAACAATTCTTGACAAAAATTTTCTTTTTTTTTTTTTATAAATCTTACATAAGCTAAAAGTAAAGCTTCATTTCTTGGTAAAATTGACTCATCAAGGTGTATAGAGAATTCAGAAGTTTTTAAGTACTCACATAAAGAATTTTCTACGGACTGAGCCAATTCGTCAATCCTTCTTTATACTTTTTTATACTTCTTTACTCAGTGGAATTCTTTTTATAATGTCGAAAGCTGGTTTGTGCAACACGGTGAGTATTACCTGACTTACAGCTGGTAAAATAATGTCTTCAGCAATAGTATGCAGCTTTCCAGACTTTGCAATCAATAAAGAAATGTTATAAGAAGCACGCAGTCCATCATCATGTCATTTATATGTTGTCCCAATAAGTTTCTGCAGCGACAGTGTTTTCAAATATTTTTCTTTGACTGTTTAAAAAAACGTTAAATCCTTATCTTTTTTATCACTGTGCATTTTTATTAAATGCTACTTAAGCTTGGAAGGTTTCGTGGAATCATTAGACAACGTTTTATTACATAGAAGACACATAGGTAAGGTACTATTTCCAGGGGATGAAATAAATCCATACTTCAAATATTCAACACTGTATTGTCGGCATTTTTTCTTTGGCTCACTCATTTTGTTATCTGTTAAAAAGCCACAAAAGGATATAACCTAGAAACTTTTGGACACTGAAGTTCGGCGCCATACATACGATACCAGATAGTAGATAATTAGCTTATCACAACATTTGTCTCTTGAAAATAAAAGGGCGCTTAGCATTGCTTTTGATTCCAGCCTAACCAGGTCATCTTTTTTTTTCCACAGGTATGTGTCACCTAAAAATACAAACTCTCTATAAACGTGACCAACATTGTAATCTTAGAGAGTCAGAGTAAATATGGCGCATTTTCTGCATAAGCGTGTTTTCTGCCGTCTGTCTCTTACCATGCAATGCTTGTTATTTTAACTCAATTAGCTGGCGCTTTTAGTTTATTTATTGTTTTTATTTTTATTTCCATTAAAATAAAATGGATTTTAATTTTACTATTTTGCATTTAACCTTGCGCGGACCCCCTAGAGTTGTTCAGGGACCCCCAAATGAATAAAAATTTTCCGCGGACCCCCTGGATGCTATCAGGGACCCCTGGGGGTCCGTAGGGACCACTTTGGGAACCACTGTATTAGATGGTCAAATCATGTGAGGCGAAAACGAGGCACATCAACATATATATGTATATATATATATATATAACGTCTGTTGGTCAACCACAATTTTTATAACCTCAAGTCCAAATGAAAAACTTAATATTGACCGCTCCTTTTGATTTGATTTTGTTTTCTTTCATTTTATTCAGGACTTTGAATCCGCGGGGTTTCAGTGGACAGAAGCACTTTGTAGAATGGATTCCGACTATGATGGGAAGACAAACGGATTTGAGCTTGGAGATCCAAACTGTACCTGGACAAAAGACGGTGGAACTCTTCTGAAGGCTACGGGAAACCCAGGTCAAAAACTTTGCTTTTTTTATATTAGGAGGCGGTTCGCAGTAGCGTAACAATCATTAGTGGCGCTGGGAGGTAGTGGGGGGTGGGGGGCACTCCCATGACCAAAAAAAAGTTGGGTGGGTGGATGGTGGAAGGAAAGATATATAGATAGATAGAGTGAGAGATAGACAGACAGACAGACAGACAGATAGATAGATAGATAGATAGATAGATAGATAGATAGATAGATAGATAGATAGATAGATAGATAGATAGATAGATAGATAGATAGATAGATAGATAGATAGATAGATAGATAGATATTTAGATATTTTTTCTTACTATTTTTAAAAGGAATCTGTGAGCCCCTCAACTCGTACGTCTGCAAGGAACAAAGAGACGTCTGCACCGTATAAAGAGCAGATGTCAAGAGACCAAACAAGCTGTCCACTACTATTACTAGTGTTTCCACTTCTATTACTTGTGCTTCGACTACTATTACTAGTGTTAAATGTATGCTGTGTAATGTATCTTATGATCTCTTTCAATGTTACATTAATGCATGTCATTGTTTTGTTTTAAAGATGTGTTTTTTTTCAGAATTGCTCTATTATTTAATTGATAAAACATTGTTGTTGTTGTTTTAAATGAAAGTATTCACTTTGGTTGGTGGAAGAGATTGTGAAGGGATAATTGCACAATCTTACGATGGTGAGTGAATAATTGCAATATCTTACAATCAGTGGCGCAACCAACAAAAAATGCTGGGGGGGGGGGGGCTCACATATAGAAAAAAGACAGTTTATATAGTAAAATATTTATGATGATTCGGTCGGGGGGGCGCTCAAGCCCCCCGCCCCCCGGTTGCGCCACTGCTTACAATGGTGAGTGAATAATTGCACCATCTTACAATGATGAGTGAATAATTACACTCACTATCTTACGATAGGGGATTATAAATTTTTGTCCAATATTAACCGGACTATTGTATCATAATGATTGCTATTTTTAGCACAAGAATATAAATGTAAACTTCTTATGTAATCTTTGTACCTAAAATGATGGACTTTTAATTAAGAATAATAATCCTCAATTAGCGCTATTTAACATACTATACAACATGCTATAAATATCATTTGCACATACACAAGACGTATTTGAAATTAGAGTGGCTTCCCTTCTGTGAGCACATAATTTTGTGTTACAAAAATCATTTATTTCATATATAGAATTTTCAAAAATGAGTATACAATCAATTAGTTTTAATAATGAAGGGGGGAAAATATTCGGCTATAATTTTTTTTTGTAGGTTCTCCCTCTTTCCGTGATGCCCCCGCCCCCCCCCCCCCCGAATCACTTGCCTATATTGCTTATCAGTTAATCCAATACTGACTGAACCTGAATAGCTAGCCTTACATGGCTTCTATGTGTTAAAGCAAAAACTAAATGCGTTTACGTACCACGGAACGGTTAGTGCTTCCGCCTTACAGAACTCAGAGGTCAAAGTTCACTGACCTGACACGGATAAACATTTTCGTTGACTTCTGATCGTCCAATTAATGTGTAAGGTTTCGCCCGCCGAACAAACGCCGCAACTGGTGCCACCCCCCCCCCCACACACACACAGGGGATTTACTTGAAATTAAATTGTCTTTATAAAACCAATTTCCCTTCCCTTCAGCAATATGCCGTGGGGCATTCACTGATCTACTGCCACGGTCTTCAAATTAAACATTACGGGATCATTTACAATGGATTGGGGGAAAAGGGGGGGAGGATTCAAAAATCTGCTTAACACAAACAAAAATCACATGGTACAATAGTAAAAAATTATGGTAACAAGTATGCACATAGAGCTAAAAGAAAGCAGTTTCCCATCAATTGTTAACTACTTTTATGATGCGAGCAGAAGAGTTCTTTCAGAAAAAAAGCGAACTGTGTCTGAGCCAACTTGCTACTAAAGATGTGTTCAATGGTTCTGAAAAAGAAATTAAAATGCTTGAGCGAGTTTCATTCAGGCAGGTCTACAATACAAACGGTCAGGCCCACGGAAGAGAAAATCGATCCTAGTATTTAATAGTTGGAGGGTTGGGTCAGTGGAGGCCCCAGTTATCGATTTTTCAAGGGCTCAAAAATTTCAAGCGGCGGCCTGGACTAGGGGGTCTCCAAACTTACCTTTGATTTAGAATCCCCCCCCCCCCAATAAATACAACGCCACTGACGCGAACCAATAGAAGATTCATTTAAATTAGACACAAGCTGTCAGCAGAATAACTGTGAAAGGCTTTAATAAATTTAGGAACAAGTTCTCTCATCCTCAAGCGATTCTATTTTCTTTCGTGTTATAATTAACTCCAACAGGAACAGCGTGCAATGCTAATTACACGAAACAAAAACTGCACGGGATACAGCTTAATAGACAATATTAGCACATGACACAAACACGACAAAAAAAAACCCCAGTTAAAACACCATCAGCGTATAGAATATGAAAATGCTCATTTTATTAAAAGGCTATGGTACAATATATCAGCTCTTTAAAACCATATAGACAAATGTTTCAAAAAAAAAATCCTAAAGACGACCCTTTCATAATGAAGCATGCACTACAAGACTTGACAAGCTCACTAAATTTAAACACATAAACACCAAACTTAATTCCTCATAATGGTTACACTTATAGCATTATTACACACATCAAATTATTGACTCATTGTTGTAAAATGACATTATGTAAATCATTGATTGTTCAACTTCATTTAATTAGTTCATATGAATATGTTTTTACATATACAGTTTTTTTTAAAATACATTGACATAACATTTAAAAAACAAAAACAGGTCCACAACAATCCATCACTTCATTACTTATTTATATATGCATATATATATATATATATATATATATATATATATATACACTTATATATATATATATTTATATAAATATATATACACTTATATATATATATACTTATTTATATGTATATAAGGGAAAAAATAACATTTTTACTTGCATTTTTACAATTAACTGATTAGTATATGTCCAAGAAAATATTCACTTATTCTAGCTTTCAACAACAAATCTGTATTTCTTGAACATGATCTAACTACATTACGGTAGGTATAGGGGATAAAATATAAATAACTAACAGGTACTGATCGTAAAGTGGGCAGCAACAGCTATGCATTCTTTGATCTTGAGTCCAATTGATTTTATCATCCCATATAGACAGAAAACATGCTCTAACTACATTACGGTGGGCATATGAGATTTGAAAAAAATATAGATCAGCCCAGGGTGACATTTTACAAGTACTGATGATGATATGATAAACTGGGCAGCAACAGCTACGCATTCTCTAAATTAGTTTCAACTGATTTAAACAGCCTATGTAGGGACGCACGCAAAAAAAAATCACAGTGTATAGAACTTAAAAAAACAAAAACTAACAATCATTGTTTCACTAGGACAATTACATGAGTGTTTTATATTCAATAATATATATATACATAGGCAATAACATTTTATTTTGTTTGTAATAAAAAAAATCATTTACTATCAATGCATAGGTAAATATAAATTATATATATATAAATATGTACTTGTATGGATATCAATAAGAATGTGTGTGAAGGATATGAATTCTGAATGAGAACAAATGATGACGGCTATTAGATTCATACAACATCAGACTATAAATAAATAACATTAGCACAATACAAAAAAAAAAACAACTATCTACATGTAATGTTATTTTTTTGTTTAAAGTGACACCAACATTTTCAAAAAAACATTTTCTTTCACATGTCATACATGAATTTGATAAAAAAATTTCATTTTATAAAATATATTAAAAAAAAAATTTTTAAACAAGTAGTTATACATTTTTTATTTTAACATTCATGAAACATTCAATTAAAAAAAAATGTGTTCAACCCTGAATAGAAACCCTAGAGTATTTATTAGTATCAACAATTTTACTCTATTGATTTGAAGATCAACATTTTAAAAGTGTTCAATAGACAGAGGACAGCTCATTAGACAGAGGACGGCTCATTAGACAGAGGACAGCTCATTAGACAGAGGACAGCTCATTAGATAGAGGACAGCTCATTAAAAAGAGGACAGCTCATTAGACAGGACTGTGTGCACTAAGAATGTTAGAAATCGTGTACTACTGCAGGATAAGGACCTGCTAATGACAGACTTTAAATGACAGACTTTAAATGACAAACTTTAATGCTTTTTTATCTTCACAGGTGTAGGGTGATTAACTCTTAATTCATGGATACAATTCGATTTTAATCTTGTCAATTGACCACACCATGTATAAAAACATGGCTACAAGAAAATTAGAAGAAAATTCTAATTGTAATGCTTTTAAATTTCAAGATGTATAATGTTGGGGGGGGGGGGGGGGTTTGAAATTGATTTTCATATTCAGTTGAAAAATATTGTTTATAAACATCAGAATAGCAAGGATAGCAGAAAAAAAATGACAGGTGTAGCAAGTAATAAGAAAGAAAAAAAAAAACAAATAATGGCAGAGAATAAGACTGTTAGCAGAGAAGATTTCAACACAGCTGAAAAGAAGTGCTAAAACTGTTAAACAACTAATCAAAGGTTTCTGGTTTCAAATTATTGTTATAAGCAGCTCTGGGGCCCCAACTTTTGTAGCCTTCATCCCTTTCTAAATTTATTATTTGTGTATTTTGCTACGGGGGTGGGGGGGTGTAAACAGTTTTATACGGGTATATATATATATATATTACTTTCAATTTTTTCAGATAAATATTTTATCGCAAACAGTTAATAAGCATCCAATGACAAAAAAAAAAAAAACAAAAGCACATAGCATCTTAAATCAATAATAATGAACGACATCTCCCCCATCCCCCCCAAAAGTGTTGTCTAATTATTGGTCAAATGTAAAAAAAAAAATGCCTCAAACGTTCCAGGTAATGCAAGCTGTGGAGTTATTTTGGTTTCTTTTTTTTTTTGCTTCTACGGAAACAGCAAAGAGCTGGGAACATGTCACAATTTCTTTTTTTTTTTTTTTTTTTTAAAGCTAGGGCAAAATGAATTCCATAATTCAGCCAGCAGGCGACAGCATTAAAATAAATATAAGGCAAGGTGTGCGAGTAGTTAAATATACACTGTTCACATAACACTGTCTGCTGGGGAACAAAAATTTTTTTTTTTAGACACATTTGCAACAATGAAAAAAAAATGAGTGAAGAAAAGTAGGACAATGATAGTTATGTAATCAGTTTGACATCAATTTTCTTTGTTAAATAACAAGAATTTTTTTTAAAATAATAAAACATTTGATTTTTTTTTTTTTATTTCAACAGCAACAGAAAAAAAAATTGATCTGCATTCAAACTTATTTCTAGATACACAATGAGCAGAAATAAAACAGGCAGGCCACCAGCCCATACATTTTACACATTTTTTTTTTAATTTAAACTAGCATTTACAGATATTATTCAACCGACATATCACACCACATGCAATACATGAATAATGACTAGCCACAGCCTGGCACTATTTACTACAAAAAAGAAAAAATAATGTTTCATGCAGTGCTCACAGTTATTATGCTGCTGTAAGTTCCTTTTTTTTAAACCTCAAAATTAAAGCTATTCACTTTTCCCGCAACAAATACAGATGAAATTCAAACAAAAGAAGGTAGGAAGTGTCCACAGTATTAAAAGTTGTTCATTTTTTTGTATATATTTCAATAATGTAATTGATACAAAACAATTAATTCATGTTAAGACAGATCATCTAATCACTGTTTCCAAACAGCACAATGAATCTTTTAAACAGATTTTAAAAAAAACAAATAATAGCTACAGAATTCCTGTCTTTTTTATAAATTTATTTATATCCAGTGGGGAAATTGGGGCATTTTATCATTTTAACTTATTCTCTTATCAATATAATTGTGCTGCAGGGTTAATATAATTATGATGTAATATGTTCATTGAACAAAACTTTAAAATATTAAAAAAGCAGAATATAAGAGAAAAAAAATATAATTTGAATGCATATAAATGAAAGTAAGAGAAAATAATTTGGGAAAAAAACTTGATCACATCATGACAATCATAGCTTTTTAAATACTAACAAAATTTCTAATGGAAGATTCAGAAATCTAACATTACATGAATTACATTGGGTTTTCGTTTTTTTCTGCAGCAAGGTGTTGAAAAAAAAAACAGTCTCATGAACAAAATATGAGTAAATGATCTAATTGTACAAGATGAAAACAAATGACAACCGAATGACATAATAAAGAAAAGCAATCCTACATAGCAGCCGCCCCATCTGCGCCTTGCTTCATCCTTTTCTTCAGTAAAGGGTTGTTGGACTGCTGAAGGTTCTTGATATTGACACACTGGTCATAATCAACCCTCATTGTGGCTAGAGCATTAGTCATCTCTTCCTGCAAATGGATAATTAAATAAGAATAATACAGATACCAAAGATAGATCATCATGGAAATAGTGTGGTAAATAATTGGTATAATCTAGGCTATGATAAACTTGAGAACTAAATAATATTCAAGCTGATTAAAAACATTGGTTATAAAATTAGCTTCAATCCTAAGAAATATCTTATGCAAGGGTCAATGTAGTAGCTATGGGTCACGGAAAAAAAAAAAGTCTTAATAATTCAAACTTGTTAGCTACTATTAGAAAAAAAGGCGAAAAAATGGAAGGCAGTGAAATAAGCTGATTCTAAAAACAAAAGTTGACATCTGTATATTTCAAAACAAATGTAGATACATGTATAATTTAACAATTAGAAAAGCTGAAATCAAATTAATAAAATACATGATCAATGTAGATATAATTTAACAATTAGAAAAGCTGAAACCATATAAATTAAGTGATCGCCTGTTTTTGACATTTAAATTTATTAAATGTGCAAATTTTTCTTAAACTTTGTCCTGAAACTACCATTTAAGCTACACCTTATCAATGGCCATACCTTATCAATGA
This sequence comes from Bulinus truncatus, assembly GCA_021962125.1. NCBI lineage: Eukaryota > Metazoa > Mollusca > Gastropoda > Planorbidae > Bulinus > Bulinus truncatus. The sequence continues at coordinate 367,342 of JAGDYQ010000059.1, read as the reverse complement.
CTTAATGTTGTACAAAGACAACCATCACAAGTAATTATGTTATGTGTATCAATTTTAATTATGTTCAAATATTCTTTTAAAAAAACATAAATGTTCCACTCTTATACTTTATTTTGTAAAATCTGTCAATTATGAAATAGACATTTTGGCCATGTGTGTATATTTTAAAATATAATTGGACTTCATGTGTTTTTATGTTTCTATTATAATACCAATTTATACCAAATAATAGACTGGATGACTTTATTTTTCCTCAGCTGATATTACACTATAGAAATATCCAGTCGGGTGATCAAGTCAGCTGAACATATTTCGGTTGGCTGAATTTTAATCATAACAAGATATATCAATCAAAGTATATAAGTGGAAAAAATAGAATCTTTTAGCTTAATCGACTAAAGAAACTATGGCGTTTTATCTGCAAAACAATGAAATTTCTATCACCTTTTATTTTTTTTTAACTCTCGATATAAAATGGCCTCATTTTTAGACATGATACAAAAAATATTCCTAACCTTTTTTTTTCTGAAGTAGACTCTAAAATGTAATGTCAACAGAAAGCTTTCAGCAAGCTCTATCAAACTAAGTGTGTGAGGTTTTTACAATCGGATTTAAAAATTTTTATCCAAGTACTATCACAAGGTAGAAAAAAACAATCAAGTGACTTTATTATTAGCCCGATACTAGACCTGTTTATTAAAGGAAAAAAAAACAATCAAATGACTTTAGTATTAGCCCGATACTAGACCTGTTTATTAAAGGAAAAAAAAACAATCAAATGACTTTAGTATTAGCCCGATACTAGACCTGTTTATTAAAGGAAAAAAAAACAGTCAAGTGACTTTAGTATTAGCCCAATACTAGACCTGTTTATTAAAGGAAAAAAAAACAATCAAATGACTTTAGTATTAGCCCGATACTAGACCTGTTTATTAAAGGAAAAAAAAACAGTCAAGTGACTTTAGTATTAGCCCGATACTAGACCTGTTTATTAAAGGAAAAAAAAAACAGTCAAGTGACTTTAGTATTAGCCCGATACTAGACCTGTTTATTAAAGGAAAAAAACCAGTCACAAAATACAATTACTGAGCGTTTTCGGGTTAGACCAAAAATTTTGATTCAAACATCAGGTGGATATAAAAAAAATATGATACTAATGTAGTGAATCTTGTGCTGTTAATCAAAAATATTTCCTCTGCCGAAAATCTGCTAGATAATGTTTTATATATTTTAAAATCTTTTATTGAATGGGAAATATGCATGCATTGGGATACCGTCAAGTAACTTTTCTGACCCCCGGTCAGTCAGATAAAATTTCTAACAGTGGGTCTTTTTTCTGGCCTCCTGTTAATTCACAATGGGCTAGATATTTAAACAGACAAAAAGCAGACCTTAAAAAATATACCAAATGTGAATAATCTAAAGCCTAACATTAAAAACTGCCATCAGACTTCCTCGACTGAGAAAAATGTGTAATTTTTATCCCCTTCCCACTAAATACATAATAAAAAAAACGTACTGTCTAGAAAAATTTAAAAAACATAACACGATTTTGAGTAGAAAGGATTTTTCCCAAAGAAGATATTGGTTTCATTGGAATACATTTAGAATAAGGTATAGAAATCTATAACACGATTTTGAGTAGAAAGGATTTTTCCCAAAGAATATATTGGTTTCTTTGGAATACATTTAGAATAAGGTATAGAAATCTATTGCTGAAGTGTAATGTTATTTAAAAAATATACATCCGTAGTTCAGGCCATTAAGCCACTCCTGCCAAAAAACTGCATCTGGTATAAACGGTTTAACATAATGATGCTATATTATTTACCTGAACATCCATCCAAACTTCTTCTTCTTCTTTCAAAACCCTGGCAGACATCAATGGTGTTGGCGGCACAAAGGTATTGTCCTGTGAAAAATTTTTTTTTAAAATACATCAATCATGATTTTTGAAATATATAAATGTAACTGTAAACAAATATTTAATAGAATGATAGAAAATAGGATATTTGGATGAACAGGTACATTTTTCAAAACAACAAACGGACAATTAAAGATTACACTGAAATATTGCTTCAATGAAATTGACAGGAATTCATAAATTTATTCATTATACTGAAACTTTGTTATAGTGAAACCGGGAAAAAAAGTTCTAATCTTTTTTTGTCCATTTTGATAATTATTTTTAGGTATAAGAAATTATGGTCATTTTACTAAAATTTTCAAAAATAATTTTTTTTAAATGTTCAAATTAAATTGTTACTGTATAAATGAAATGTTTTCTATACATGAAATTTTGTACAGCTAAAAATTAGCGTAAAAGCTATTTAAATTTCTCTATGTTTGTATACCTAAATTAGCCCATTTTCATTTGAATTGAGTATGTGTAAGCTCTAAATTATAAAAAAATTAGAGCTGCTGTTCGATTAATTTTTTTTATCAAAATTAATGCATTGATAAAATTTTTTATCAAAATTAACAAATTTAAATTGAAACAGATTAATTAAAATATTTTTTTGTTTAAAACAAAATCGCCTGTCATTATGTTCCAGTCGTAGCCAAATGCGACTAAGAGTACCATCAGTATTTAAAATCCCAGTTTCTATTCTTTTCTATAAGTATTTCTGATGATATAATTAAATACATGTACCATCTTTGCAATTTTTGACAGTTTCCCTAGCGCAAAACAATAAGACTGCCATTTATTAAACTGTAATGGTAATTTCCACCTTTGCAAAATACTATAGTACATTTCCATGAAGTCCCCTACCACAATGCTTTTACGTTCATATTTTACTGAAGCTATACCATAGCTGCCAAATACAAAACACTCCGCACAGCACATTTCTTGGCTAGTAATGCTGTCTGAACACATAGCTCAGTTTAGATAATTAACAATTTTGATACAGGCTCATTGACTAATAACATAATGTACATTTTCCTTCATTTCCCCCCCCCCTCCCCACAAATGCCTATTTAACCATTCCTCAACTATGTATCAACACTTCAGCATTAAATGATATGTAAATAGACCTCACTATTGATTTATTTTTTTTGCAACATACAGCTGTTAGTAATAAAGATATTTCACTGTACTTGTTTTTAATAAGAACAGCTTATCTAAAATCAGATTTGTAATGTTTTAGCTGCAACAATGCTGCAGATCCAGTAAAGTTATTTCATTAAAATGTGTTAGAAATATATAGTAAAAAAAACATCTTAAATGTAGCACTTACTGCTATCCATTTATTCTGCATAACCTCAATTATGGTCAGTCTTTTATCTGGATCTGTTTTTAACAGTCCTTTGATAAGATCTTTAGCTGAAAAAACAAAAGAAGCAATACAATAATGAATAAGTTTAATAATAAACCCAGTAATTTACGTTACCGTCCAAAAAAATTAACCAACGAGAAAATTCTGTGAAATGATAAAGAAGGCACTGATTCTAAAAGCTTTTCTGTCATTGGTCAGGTATTAACAGATACATACTGACAATACTGGGGAAAGGGTGGCATTAGTGAGTTTAATCAACATGTTACAGAGTAGAATCCCAAATCTGTTTAAATAAGTAAAGTCCTCCATAGTAGTCATGACAGATGAAGTGTAGAATTCATCTGTTTTTGTAGCCACAGAATATCAAGGGATTTTTGTGGCTAGCACAGCAGCCTTTACTTTCTCAACTTGTGGGGAGAGATTTTCAACCAACTATTACTAAGACATGAAAACTTTTCCCTTGGCTCTAACATGGGTTTGAACCCACGATCCTTTGGTTGATAGTCAGGTGTTCTTAACCACCTGACTGTCTACCATTACGAACCGTTGAAAGCTATTCTAATTATCCCAGACCTATTGCACCAGGCATTGCTCACAATAAGGTAGTAATCGGCCATTAAAGAAACTTATGGAACTAAAAGGTTAAAAAATCCAACAAAATTCTCTCATGAATTAACCAGTTGTTTTTTTTTAAACGATTTATAATAATCAATAGTTAAAAAAAAAATACCTTCAGGACTGACTCTACTCCACTCTGGGTTAGGAAACTCATACTGACCATTACGTATCCTCTTTTTCATTCCAGGTGAAATAGCAGCACCGTGGTTGCTATAAAAAGGTGGGTAACCACACAGTCTGGAGGTTGAAAGAAAATATAGACTGTCATTTTTAAAAAGATATACATACAGATATAACACACAATAAATGAAAAATATTGGGGGGGGGGGGGTGTTATACAAAGTTATAATTTTTTTATATTTTGCAAAAAAATATTTTCAGGTAAATATGCAAGCCTTTTTTTTTAAATAATTCATGTATTAAGTACTACAGATTAATGGAACTTTCAATAATTTATAAATAGACTAAACTGTACATCTTTTAATGCAGTTACAGTTGTAGGAAAATGGACCAACAGAGACTTCCAGATTAAAATACTATAACCAATAATATTCATTACACTGTGTTCTAATTTCTTTTATCTTACACATTTGGAAACCTTATAGTGTATTATGACAGAGGATGAATGTAAAATTATTTTCAATTAAAATCTAGTCAAGGATGTTTTATTTTCTATTAATGGTTTAAAAAAAAAAAAATATGCTGAAACGTGAACTTTAATGAAGATTTTGTCAGACAGAAGTACATAAACATATAATATAAGAAAAGGAATCTATCATCGTTTGCATACTTTCACATAAAGAGTAGGTAAAAAAAAACAACCTAAAGTATCTGGAAACTGTGTACAAATTAAATTAATCTTGGTATGAAGATGTTTGGTTTAAAAGTTAGCTGTTAAAATGCACAGAGTAAAAATTATTTTCAATCTAAATATGATTTCATGAAAATGCATGCTATACAGCTTGTTGTTTTTTTTTTAAATACAGATAAAATACTTACAAAATATACATTATAACACCTAAAGACCACATATCACAAGATTTGTCATATTTTTCTGGACCTAAAACTTCAGGAGCTGAAAAAAATAATTAATGAATTTTATGTTTTCAGTATTTTGGTTTTATAATTCATTCAGCATATTTAACTTTCAGCCTCTAACTTGCCTTGATAATTTAAACATTTCATTTAAAAAAAACAATTGTTTTACTCTTTATTATATTTAGACAGAAGAATCCATCTTCTAAATGGGCTGTAGAGCCAATGGGAAGAAGAAGTATTTACTTATACTGCTCCCCACCTTTTATTTTTACAAATACTTTGGGTGTTAGATAATAGTATATCTAGCATATCATGTTTAATTTTATCATGAGTTCTAAATATTTGTAAGTGTCTATCACAGAAATATAGACAGTGCTTTTTTTTGTGCCAGTACGCACCGGTACAGTGTACCGGCACCTTTTTCAATGTGCGGAAAAATTATTACTTTTCTTGTATTTTAACGTTTATTGTTTATTTATTATATTATTAATTTGTTAAAACAAAAATTTTTAAATAGTATCTTTGCTGCCGTGATTTAGCTTGCATCGAGGTGCAAACTGGTAGTTAAAAGTTAGACAATCCATCACTGAGTACCAGCACCAATTTGTTTACAAAAAAAAGCACTGAATATAGACATCAGTAAAACTCTACACAAAGTTCTTGGTATATCAAAAACTACAAGTATACATTATGAGTGAGCATAAAACACAGAAAAAATTTAAGTATGTACGAATATATTTATAAGATATTATTTCTTTTCGGTTTAAAAAAATATCAAGTTCCAAGACTTATCCAGGATTTTCCAAGAATAAAACTGTTAGCTCAGAATTGAACAAGATTAATGTATACAATATGTGAAAAATATATGGAAACAATGTGTAGTAAAACTAAATTTAGCCAAATTGATAGTAATTTTTTCCTTTCAATACAAATGACATTGAAAGTCATAAATACTTAAAACTTGAGACAAATTTTGAATGCTGTATGCTCATGAAACTTAGCCTTGCACCAGGTAATCTTTCTATTTTAACACACTTCACCTTTTTGACTATACAAGTTTTGAATGTATTGATAAACTTCTGCTCCGATATATTCAGAATTGTGTTAAAAAAAAAACAAAAAAAAAAGATCTACATACCAACATAGTAAGGTGTGTAACAAGGCGTCTGTAAAGATTTGTGCTGGCCTATTTCTTTAGCAAAACCAAAGTCTGTTAGCTTGAGAATACCTTTGTCCGTTTTGTCAGAATATAGCAAATTTTCGGGCTGCAGGGAATATAGGTTGATGCAATTTTTAATGCCAATACATTAAAAGAATTTAAGCTGAGCTCTGTCATATTTGTTATTAGAGGAATAAATCAGACTTACTTTTAAATCTCTGTGTGCAATACCCATGGAATGTAAGTGAAAGATTGCTTTGGCAATGTCCCTAATTATAGCAGCTGCCTCTGCACACACAAAAATTATAAATATTAATATATATATATATATAAAAGAATAGATATATAAGTATAGACCTATATATTTTAAGTGGAAAAATAAAAAAAAACCTCTTTCTGTAAATGCTATGTCCGCTCTTTCTTGAATACGTGTAAATAATTCACCACCTTCCATGCTAAGAAAATAATAAATGAAATTATAGTTGTTTTTTTTTTGTTGTTTTTTTTTTTTTGCAAAGGCTTTTCATTTTTTAAACTGAAGAAGTAAGTTAACCTAAACACTGTTGACATCTAAAAGAAAAAGTGTCAAGACTAACACTAAGAAAAGCTGATAGACCAGAAGTTTGAATTGTTTAAAAACTGCTATTGTAATCAACATGCATGAAAGTTCTGATAGCTAAGTGGTAAAATTTGACCATGCATTAGGCATTTCTATGCTAAGGTGAAGTGCTTAGATGTATACTTTATGAAGCAATTCCTGTATCTTTATTTAAGAACATGAATGTCATAGTTAAAATTAAAATAATACTTTGAATGCATATAAGAAGGTTGTTATTATATGCATACAGGTCTATAAATATTTGGTGAATTGTCGAACACCATATACAGGTTTATTATAAATTGCTTGTCAATGTAAATGCGGGTTGTAGATGCTGTAAGTCATGAATAGCCTTTATCAGCATTCCATAAAACAACCCATAATGCATTGTCTTTTCAAAAAGACTTAAATATAATGATTTTAAAAACAAAAAAGGGGCTATCATTCCATAAAATTATAGACGAACAGAGTTCTTAATCAGTTCACATTTTTTTGTCTCACTAAAATTTAAATATATATTCTAATAAAGAATTCTACGTCATAAAATATAGTTAAGATTCAGATTTTTAAATTACCATTCCATTACAACTAGAAGACATTTAGTTCCTGAGTACTGGTTCTCATAGACATCGTGAATTTTGACAATGTGATTACAGCCCTGACATGCTCTAACATGTAAATCAACTTCACGTCTTGCTTTTGGAACATCTTTTAAAACCTGATTGGATGTAAATAAAAAATATTTTTGTCACCACCAACACTTTTTTTTTCTAATTACAGAAATAAAGTTTTACTATATTTTTTTAAAAAAGAAGGAAATTTTAATACAGAAGTATTTATAAAAGACCATTTTGTATTACAATCGAACTTTTTTTGTTATCGATATTTAAAAAAAATATTCCAAGAAATATAATTTTAAAAGATATCTGTTCCATGAATGATAAAACTAAATGAGCTTAAAAAAATTAACTTTTTTTCTTTCTTAGTAAATGAATGATTATAATAAAATAAATAAATGAGGCAGCAAAACGTAAAATATTACTTTTTTTCATAATAGTTTATTTTTAATATTTAGTATAATTTACTAGATATGTACTGACACATAAACACAAATTTTTTATAAGGCTATAAGCATAATTGAATTGTTGGATAGAAATTTTGAACTTCCAACTCATCAGACTGTTTTTAGAGTAGCCTAATATTTTTATAACTAATATAAGCAACATTAATGTAAAGTATCTGTCAATACACTTGACCTTCCTATAATTGTTTTTGTTTTATGTCATTACGGCAAATCAGCATATGATAAATAAGAAATATAAATCAGAAATATGAGATGCATAGGCATCTTATGACTGAATGAGCAATAGTACAAAAGTTAACACAACAGACATAAAAATAGTGAATTTGAAAGTAAATTAGTAAAATTTCTTAACACTTAGTCTCAGACTTCAGAAATGTAACTCTAAATTGTACAGCAACAGTATTATTTCTCAATAATCATAACATTTTCAGACATTTTTTATTTATAAAACCTTAATTTAAAAAATTATTTTATTAAGGCAATTATTATGTATTAATGGTGGCACACAGTCACAGACCATACTCCATAGTATAGCATAGGATTGTTATAATTTATAACAAAACTAATAAAACTGGGACAGACTGGGTGGAGTTGCTGTGTACATAATTAATACTATTAACTCAGTTACGTTTTCTACAGAGAGTTCATATATTTAGCTTATATATTAGGTTGAAGTGAAAACACAAATTAATGATCACATATTTCAACAAATATTTACCTTTAGTGCATATTTTTTCGATGTAGTCCGGGAGTAACATTCATGTACCTTTCCGTTTATACCTAGTCCTAAAACTGACCCTGTTAACCGATAATCATCTGAAATCGGATTTTTTTTTGGCTGCGATTGTCTTGGATAGCCTTGTCCCATCATTGTTTTAATTTTATATCATGTATAAAATGTTTTTAAAAGTTAATAAATACGTTTATTTAGTATCCAAATTATTTGATGTCACAAGAACCGGATGCTTGAAGGAAGTGACAAATTTAACTAAAAATAGAACTAATTAAAAAATAAAAGCTACAAATCAACGAGGAAATACATCACAGAAATCATGATGGCTTCTATTCCGACATCAACTTTTAAGCCGGTTACGTTTGTTACTAATTAAACAAATTTAAAGCCAATCTTCAAAAATAACACTTAATATAATTCAAATAAATTTTATAAAAATTGCAAATATCTAACAAAACAATACTCTATTTCCCATTCCATTTTACAATATTTATCTATAAATATAATATTCAATTGTCAATTTATAAAAATAATATTCAATTGGCTCCATTGCCGATTTCTTTTACGGAGTGTCTATTTGCTTTTAATTTCGCTTCACATTTTTATGCGTATGATATATTTATCTAATATTTATTTTAAAAAATTAGCTTTAGAAACAATTTTCAGGTCCACGGAATATAAATTTTACAGAATGCGCATCTTCAATTTAATTGTCAAATTTATTATTTTGTTGCATAATTGTTAATAGAAAATGCTACGTGACTGTATATTTCATAGAAGGAAAACATTTCATTCGTAAAGCGGAATCGACAATGTATAAATAAACGTATTTCTCAAAAAAAAAATGGTACAAATACCCAATAGGAACCAATATTTATTTTTGGGAACGGAGCTACGCTTTGGCGACCAAACTACTCCCAAATTTTATTATCTGATAAAAAGTAATTCTTTCACAATAAATACATTTAGACCGCAAATTATCATTGTTATTTAATACTTTCACTGGTCAAGCACTAATTAATATACATTTTGAATAATATATATTCCCTACGTTTCTATTGAGACCATTATATAATATCAACAACAATAAAGTTTATGAGGTTATCATATTGCCAAATTGACCTTTTACATTCAGCATGGTAAACATGGAATACGACGCATTGCCATTATAAGTGATATTTAACCATTTCAATTAAATTATTTGCTATCTTATTTTTTTTTGTTAATTTATATGCTAATGTGGTTTTTTAAATAATGACCCTGCTGAGAGAGCATTTTAATATTCTTTACATTGTTGATTTAGTAAGTTAAACGGTTCCGGAGTTATAACTAAACAGTTTTTGCTTTAGAGATAATTTCAACGTTACGTTTGATAGTATTCGTTAATTAGAAATTAGAATTATGGAATTTTTTTTTTTTTTGCAATTGTACATTTTTACTAATTTTAGCCTTCAAACTTTAAGGATTTTAGCTTTTCCGGTTTCAATGTTGATTAACATAATGTGCGCATGAAGACACAATATGGAGGCTTGCTGAAGAGGACTATAAGGGTTATTGATAAATAATAATTAATTTTAAGTAATAATATGTCCAGTGTGTTAAAGCGTAGCATGGACCGCGAAGGCTCACCAATGAGCAAAAGGTCTCGTTCAGGTTATGGTCCAGAACATGAGTTATTACGTGATCGTCTAAGTCCTGATTTTGAAAGAAGAGACAGCCACAATCGAGGAAAGTATGATCCACCTGGCCCAGCGCCGGTATATAGATCTGAATTTTTAGTTCACGACGGGCCTCCTCCACCCAGCAGGCAGTATGAAACTCGAGGATTACCTCCCAGTAATCCATATCAGATACCCCCTAGATGGCCACCTGATAATAACGATTACAGATCCCTTTATATCAGCGGAATTCCAAGTAAAGTCCCAGATCAAATGATCAGAGACTGTCTTATCGATAATTACAAACGCTTTGGTGAAATGAATGTGAAAATTACAATGTCTAATGATCAAAGGGTGGCATATTTAAACTTCAGGTATCCAGAAGATGCCAGGGAGGCATTGATGAAAGGTATTAAATTTTTGTTTGACAGGGAACTGAAAATCAATCCTGTTTTTAACAAACGTAGAAATGTCAGTCCAAGTCGTAACATTCTACCTCCTGCTACTGGAAGACCTATGGCTGATCCATTTTATGCTCGACAATCACCGCCACCTTATGACAGAAGGCCTCTTCCAATAGAGGCATTAGTTTATGCAAGTAGAGATGAATATCGACCACTTCTACCCGGAAGTTTACCAACTGAAAGTGAAAGGAAAAGTGAAAAATTTCCTTACCATTTAGATCATGTTGATCCTGAATATGATGATAAAGCCACAAGGACTTTATTTGTTGGCAATCTGGATGTGAATATAACTGATTTTGATTTGAGAAACATATTTGGAAAGTTTGGGATGGTTGAGGATGTTGATATTAAACGCCCCATTCGCAATACAGGAAATGCATTTGCTTTTATCAAGTACATCAATCTAGACTGTGCACATAGAGCTAAAGTGGAGATGTCTGGAAAATATATTGGTAGATTTCAGTGTAAAATTGGTTATGGTAAAGTAACACCCACCACAGTCATATGGGTAGGAGGCCTAGGACCATGGGTGACAGTTGAAACATTGGAAAGAGAATTTGATAGGTTTGGAGCTATTCAGCATATTGAGTGGCCTAGGAACAAAAACTTTGCTTATGTTGTTTATGACAGTATTGATGCAGCTCAGGCTGCATGTCAGCAAATGCGTGGTTATCCCCTTGGTGGACCTGACAGGCGTTTACGTTTGGATTTCGGTGAAAAGGATCATATCAGCCGTAGTCATAGTTTACCAGACTACCATTATCCCCCTTCCACTAAAGAACGCAGCTATGGGCCACCCCCAGAGCGACCTCCAGGTCCATGGCGTGATTCTTCCAGGGGACCACCTGATGGCCTAGATCGTGTTCGTTATGAAGATTGGCAGCGAGACAATAGGGACTATAGAGGTCCACCTCCAGACGCATATCGTGATGATGGTCGTCGACATGATATTTATCATTATGAAAGGCGTAGAGATCGTACCCCAGAATACGATAAAAGTTCTTACCATGTTGGCACAACTAGATCTCCAGAACGGACAAGAGACTATCGTGATGAGCGTTTACCACCACGAGAAGAAGAAAGGGGCTTATCAGAGCGTCGGGAATACAGGGCACGTAGCCCTAATGGAGATTTCATTGAAAACCAGTGTCGTACTTTAGCAGATTTAGCACAAATTCTCCCAGTTGCTTGGAATGGTGCACTTATTTTGAAAAGCTCAGCTTTTGCCACTTGTATGCATGTTGTTGGTGGTGATGTAACACTCGTCGATACATTAATGCGGGATCCCACGTCAACAGAGTCACCAGTGCTAAAGATAACGCAGCGCCTACGACTAGATCAACCTAAATTGGATGATGTTGGCCGTCGAATTCAAGCAGCCGGTCCTCGTGGTCATTGCATATTATTAGCCATGCCTAGTTCACTGGCCAATTATGAGGATAATGCAACATCAATCCAGCAAAGGCCTCTTAAAAATTTAGTGACATATTTGAAACAGAAAGAAGCTGCTGGGGTTATCTCTTTACCTCCTAACACTGTACCTGGCAAGAAAGATGTAGGTGTACTTCATGCTTTTCCACCTTGTGACTTTGGTTTTAATTTTTTGAGGAATCGAGCTCCGAAATTGTCTCCAGAAACGACTAAAGAAGATTATCTGGTTGTTGTTGTGGTCAATGGAGCAGCCTAACTTTTTTTTAAATTGCAGTTTGTTTTTTTTTGGTACTTTTTAAACAATTTCAATATGCTAATTGTGTAAATAAATTGAAACAAAATTTGTTTGTAGCATATCAATGTTGAGTCATATAAATCTTTTTTTATTATTATTATTATTTTATCATGTCATTATATTACCTAAGCATCATAAATATATTACAATATTCTTACAGGTACATTTTTCAGATTGCCAGATGTTTTTCTGGAAAAAAATGTATAAAAATCTTTTAGACATTAAAGATGACAGGTATATTTTAAGTTGGGTGTTAAACAATTAACCCTTTTGAATATTTTTAGTTCTCTCACATTTCATTCAGATATTTTTTATATTGTTAATTTATTTTCTAATTGGTATAGTTTTTTTTAAGGTATATTTTCTTAGTAATATACTTTTATTTCCTCAGCGATATGTATTTGTTGCCAATTTTCTAATTTTACATTTTCTATTTTGTTTGAAAGTCTTTTTTTTTAACCTGTCATAATTACATTTCATATATCTATGATGCTTACATTTTCATTTTCAATGCAGACATTAATCTTTAATTTAACCATTTCTATTATCAATTTATAACTTTCCCTAATTGTTGCACTTTATTTTTGTAAAAATAATTGCTCACTTGATTGACACATGTTTTATGAAGTGATTTCATAATGTTTTTCCTTCTTTCATTGTTTTTTATAATTAGCCTATCTATAAGACACCATATTTGAAAACTTGTGCGGCAGAATTGCAATTCTAAGCTCTACAGTTCACTAATAAGATATTATACATTTTTTGTTATATTTTAATTAGCCTTTCATGTAATACATCCTTTTTTTTTTTCCAATACATAGTGGATGGATGAGTATAATTTTACCTTAGGCTCATTTATTATTCTAACCTACACTGTAAGCATGATTTCCACAGTTTTAATAAAGGCACCTTTCAGAAGTTTATAGTTTGCTTGCTGAAGACAAAGATCATGTGTAAAGCATAATAAAAATGTAAGTACTCACTGGTTTAACATAATGTTTTGATTTTCTAGCTAAGATGCTTATGTACAAACATCATAGAGATAATTGATGTATTTTTGAAATACTGTTTGGGTAGGTGAGAAGAGTAGTGTATATAGATAATTAAAATATGAAACATTCCATGATTCATTACAACAAAAGTATCCAGGATTTGTTTGTATTTGTAGCATAATTTATTAATAAGCTTCTTTTTAATTTTTACATCTGATTTTTTAAAATAAATGTCATATTTGTTAAAAACTCAATTAAATGCTTGTGTTTAATGCTACTTGTACTGCAGTATCATTGCAATTTAATTCTACAACTGCTTCTCTTCAAATATCCACCTTTTTAATATAATTATTCTAAATAAATGTCTTTTGTAAATACTTGTGTGGTGCACTTAAAAATTATTAAGTGTTCGTTTCTGATTTATTTTATATTTAAATATTATGGAAACAACTTTAAAACCATTTATTGAAGATTTCAAAATTAATAGTATAGCCTTCTAACCATTTTTCTAATGGGCACCTGTAATTGGTATTTGCAATTTTTACTTAGCTCAATTTTTTAAAATACTTAATGATAATTATATACCTTATTTTATACATTTCAGATCCAATCCTGAAGCCATTGTTAGATTGTTAGAACACAGTTATACAGTAAGTTTGTATATATTTTTCCATACACATAAAGGAGGTTTAAAATACCAGAATTAAATTTATTGTGCCATCAGATTTTAGACTTCTAGAAAAACATTATTATTGACTTTTCTGATTAACTTTTTTAAAAAGAAATTTATAAAGCTGGAATAATTCATTGGGAGAAATGTATCTGATAGTAAGGGGTGGGGGGAGCTAATATAATTTATTATCTTTACTGTTGAGACCATTTTGTCTGCATCATACACTGTGCTATATTTTTAAAATGTTTTTTTTAGTCACAATATACATGTATACAGTATTATGTTACATTTATTATAAGCCACTGAAAGGAGTTTTAGTTTACATTATGAAGTATTTTTCATAATATATGAACGTGTAATAACCTCTTATTTATCTGATTCCTCAGATATTTTGGAGACTGATGCAGTGCGGGAAATTGCAGTGCTGGAAATTAAAAGGCCGTTTCTAATTTCTTAAAGTGTGGTGAACATTTGAAGAAAAAAAAAAAACAATGCTTAAGATATTTTAAAAATAGTGTTGTTTCATTCGTTTGTGGTTTAGGAAAACAGTTAATGATGATGTGCTTCTACTTTATTGTGTTTTTATGTGCATACATTCTTTGTGGTGCTTGTGGTAAGTGCTTGCCAGTGTAAACAATTGTTTCAGTGTACACACAATTTTTTTTAATGAAGTGAATTCAGTGAAATGATTTCACATTGGAGTGTAGTAGTTTTTGTTGGGTTTTTTAATAGAAAAAAAAGACAATGTTTTTTTTTTTTCTATACTGCCAGGCATAATTATAGTATTATATTACATCAGTCTAGGCGCTAAATAATGTGGCTTTGGACATGTGCATTTTTTTTATGGACACAACAAAAGTGATTTTTCTTAATGAAAACAAAAAAAATTTTTTTTTTTTTGTAAATAGCCTCATTTATTTTGTGCATGCTAATTTTAATATTGGCTTTTTAATATATATCGTACTTCTATAAGTGACAAGTTTCATAAATTAATGTGGTGCAGTTCAACTGAAATAATTTGGATCATTTTCTATAATTGTAGGATTTTTTTTTTTAAACTGTTGTGTATTATTCTCAAAATGTTGAGTTATTTTTTTTTTTTTTAAGTTGAAAAATGAGAAAAAAAATCTATGTTGTGTAACTATATATATATATATAAGTTTTGCTTTGGAACCTTTTTCTAGCTCTACCTATATATTAGATCCCTCTTACTATTGTGGTGGTTTGTGTATTTCTTAATAATATAGAACAATAAACATATTTCTAAATACTTTAGCGGTGCTATGATATTGTGTGTTATGTATTCAAGTGGGAAGTTATTGTATGTGTGGTGATATTTTTCTTATCGCTTGTTTTGTGGTTATGAAAACTCTAAAAAAAATTATCTGTGCCGTACATTTTTAAAAATAAATTCAGTGTCGATGAAAATATAAGTGAAAAGGAAGTAGTGTCTAGGAGTACGGTTATAAGTTTGAAATATAGTCGTGGCCAGTGCTAAAAAAAATTCAGAATTTGTTAAATTTTACAAATGTTAAGGATGTGTGGTTGAGATTCTTTTCAAAACCGACTTAGAAGAAAAAATATGTTGTGGTATTAAATGTGCTGAACGAAATAGCATTTCATAATATGCTGTGGTATTAAATGTGCTGAACAAAATAGCATTTCATAATATGCTGTGGTATTAATTAAATGTGCTGAACAAAATAGCATTTCATAATATGCTGTGGTATTAAATGTGCTGATTAAAGTAGCATTTCACAAGATGCTGTGGTATCAAAAGTGCTGATCAAAATAGCATTTCACAATATGATGTGGTATTAAATGTGTTGGATAGGATGGCATAAGTTGTCCAAACTACATTGAAACTAAGCCTTCTTACAATTTTACTAGAGGCATGATCAGTATGTTGCCTTGGACAAAACAAAATCTTGACAACATGATACGGGTAACAGAAAATAATGTAAAATGTTTTTGGTACGTTGACGTGAATGTGCTTCAACACAGATGGTATTCAGTGATTTTAATTTTTTTGGAGCAGGAGTGCCATACTGGAAATAAATTTTCATGCATAATTTGTTTTGAAAAAAAATGGACATATTTGTTATAGTCATCAGTTACAATGGGCATAAATGCTGTGGTCTTTTAGTCCATTTGGTGCACTAGTTGGCTGCACTTTTAAAAAAAAAAAAAATTGACAAATGTGAATAATATTCCTGTGTGATAACACCAACTGTGATAGTGACTTTCCTGTTTTTAAGCCAATTTTGGTTGCACGGCATTGTTGACATTTTTCTGGCCACTTTACAGCCATGAAGGAAGAAACTCTTTACAAACCAGTATTGGTCCATATTAGTAATATTACAATCCAGCACAGTTTTTATATTTTTAAAAAAAAAGATATATTTATACAGTACATAAAGATATTAGTACTATTCTGTTCTGAGTTATAGTTTTTTTTTCTTTTAATAATTTTTTATAGTTTTACAATCTGCACCAGATATACATATTTACTAGTCATACAGAAAAGAAATAAAACAAGTTATCTGAAGGTGTAGTTTTAAAGAACAAAACTCTGTGATTCAATAATAAAATTAACTTTACACAAGTTAATTACTTAAGATTTTCATTTGCCACATGAATGTTCAGTAACAGTACTTGTACAACTAATCTCTGTAGTGTCAAACTTCCTGAAGTGTTTTATAGTAATGAGAGTACTCTATTTAAAAAAAAAAGTCATCAATGGTAAAAACTAACTTGCCCAAACTACCCAAATCTGTCAAGTCCTTGAAAGGACGGAAGATATATATCACTCTAATCCTACACGCCACCATAGGGTTGTTGTTTTTTGTAGTGTCCAGCCCCGTAGCCGGGGGGGGGGGCACTGGGGGAGGTGTGCCCCTCCCCCACCGCTGAAAAAGAGGAAAACATAAAGAAAAAGTAACTAAAATGAGAAGGTACCCCCTTGCTGGGTATTGGTGTCCCCCCTGCTTACTTTGACCTGGCTACGGGCCTGGTAGTGCCATTCTTTCATTCCCCTCATAGCTTAGAGTGCAATAGCTTTAGAGTCATTCAGTGAATTTTCACCATGACTTGATTAATTCCCTTGGTTCTGTCTGGAGATTGGTAAGCTCAGGTCATGATGCATGATCACACATTCCCCCCATAACTACACAGTTATGGTGAATCCCATTCAGTGAATAATGGTAGTAATGTAAGCATTGGAAGTACAAATCAATGGTTGGTAGATTTACAAGAATCATAAACAAATCTAACAAATGTTGGATGCAACTGAGATCCAGTTGCCACATTATGGTACCGTAAGTCTGAAATAAAATTGTCGGTATATACATATATTTAATTTTTAGAAAATGGTAAAATTGCATAAATAGGGAATGTGTGGTTAGCACAACGCCCCGCCGCCTTTACTTCCCCAACTTAAAGTCAGGTACCCATTTAAAGCAGGGTGGGGAAATTTCCCTTTGTTCTCAATGAGGATCGAACCCAGAGCTGTCATGTCGAGAGCCGAGCATCTATCTACACCACTCAGCTATCTGTCCTACCAAACATTGTAGTACCTTACCGTTATCTTATTCGTGTTTTGCTTTTCTTTTTTTGGAAAAAGTTATTACCGAAAATTAAATTTACTTCAGAAATAGGGTAACGATGAGCAAAAATTAGTGCTCTTTAGATTAGCGAGGGTTGAGTTCATAATTTTTGTCAAATACACACATAGTCTAAGTGAAAATGTATGCATTTTATCAATCTCTGATGATTTCTTGCAGTGCTCGATTTAAGAAAAAGCAGTGCCGGGGATGAAAGAAAAATTCTACAGAGCCTGGGGTAAATATATTAGCTAAATCAGAGCCGGGGATGACAGTTGTCAGTGCCGGGGATATCCCCAGCGGCAAATCGAGCCCTGATTTCTTGTACCAATTGATGGGCATTTTTTTTTTTATTAAATTCACAAATTTTGAAGTAACCCCCCATATCTCAATTTTTACGCCATTTTGGTCCGTCAGCAAAGCCACCAGGGCTGCTTATTTTCTTATAAAGGCTAGATCTGGTTAACTATTGTCATCTAGATACTAATTAGAATTTATTATAAACATATAGTCATATACTTATTCCTGGGCTAAAAAAAAAAGGGAGTTTTGTCTCTATAAAAAATAAGACTAACCACAATTGCTCATTTATATTTCTTGCCGTTTATAACAGAATGCACATATTTCGTAAAAGAAGGCTTCTATAGGTAATGTTGTGCACAGCCTTCGGAAAACTAGAGGAAACCAATGTGGGGGATCTGGACTTGGTTATGATCCTTTGAATTAGAAGGGGTGATGGCTTAATTATGTGTGTTACATACTATAAAAAATAAACCTCGAAATTCACGCTTAGAGTTAGAAGGAAGACCGGGGGGGGGGGGGGTATTTTTGAAATTCTGCGGAATGGAGATTTGACTTTTTTCGTTAAATAAATAAATTGGACTCCCATGAGCTTGAGATCGAACACTTCCATTCATTGGTGGTCTGATGTGCTGATATGGGTAAAATCAATGTTTATCGATGCTACAGACAGAACTGGTTAAATAATCTGGGTAAAAAATTACATTTTCGGTGGGCTGATATTATAAGAAAAATTTACGATGATAAAATCTCGATACTTGAGCTTTAAATATCATATTAGTTATTTCATTATTCTTGTATTATTGTAAACCTTCAAATGTACAATATTAAAATATTTAAAAGTCATATGCAGTGTTCCATCTTTATTTTCTTCTTTTAATTTGGTAACTAAAACAACTTTGTAGATCAATGAGTGAATTTTTTAAACTGAAAGTACACTCTAAATATTTAAATATTGGAATACACTGTTCTTAGCCCTGTATAAACTTTTCAATGGATAAAATGGAAAACATAACTTCATGATTGATTTAATAAATGTAAAGTGCAAGTTAAAAATTGATTATCTCCCATTGGCTGGTTACTAAATGTGTCATGGAAGAGGCCTATTAATTACTGAGGAAAAGAGACCTGAACAGAGGTGTACAAGAGGTCCCACATTACTTTTAGAAGAATGAATTACATATGGTAATTAATGCAAATGGTTTTAAGAAATCAGCATGTTTTGAAATTTATTTCGTTTTAGGAATTAGAATAAGTAAATTTTCACAATTATTACATTCATTCTTCCTTTTCACAAACAATAACTGATACTAAAATAAAAAACAAAATGATATTTATCATAGAAGTTTAATGCTTAATGACAATAATTAAACATTAAAGGAAATGAACATCCAATTTTTTTTATATTTTTTTTTTTCAAGTTTCATTACACGAAATACTATAAAAAAAGCTTTCAAAACCATTAGAAAAAATCTACAAAAAAAAATAAAAAAAATTTAGAAAATTTTAATGTTTAACTCCCACACAATTTTCAATTTAGTACACTTTGAAAGACCAAATGTAAAAAAAAAAAATTTGACAGCAATCGGAATGCAAATGAAGCAACACACAGCTGGTCAATTTGTAGTAATGGACAGTTTTGGTACAAATTAGTTTATCTTACTGTTTACAGTTCGTTTACATGGAAATTATTCAGTGCATGATTTTTTTTTTATGAGCACCTAGCACTGTGATCATTATAGGAAATAATTTTTTTTACATTGCAATGTGATTAAGAACTCTAAATTATTTATCAGATTCAGAGAAGGTAGTATAACACAATAAGCTGGTGACCTGAAGAGAAGATAACACTTTTGGTCTAATATGTTAACACTACATCCGTAATTGTAACAAAAAGTGACTTTTATAACAATTACAATAATGACATAAAAAAAACTGAATGAAAGACTTGCGTAATGTGATTATTGTACAAGTATATGGACTGGGGAGGCTGTGTTAAGGCTGCACAACCAAATTCGATGTATCTCAATAGTAAATAAAAAAAAAAAAAGCCTGTACAAAAAAATATGCCATTTTTGTTTCTTTGTCAGTCTGCTAGTAACAGAACACAAAAATTAAGATCTGGTAAAGTATTGTATGCAATGTTCTGAATGAAATAGAAAAATAATTAGATGATTTTCATTACACTCTAGCATAATAATCTCTTAAGTTCAGATCCATGTATTTAGCAATCACCGCACATTTGTATCAATCAGTATTATATACATAATATATATATATACACAGAATGGTATGAGATGACCAAAAAAAATATTGAATTCCTATCTCTGCGTTACATTTTCACATATAAAGCTAAATTATTTACATATGTCAGAAAAGCTTAAAGAAAAAAATAATTCAAAACTGAAAACTTAATTAACTTCAATGGATTCTTTTCTAAAAATAAAATCTATCCCTTCATTGACATCATGTACAAACTTGTGTGGTTTGGACAGCTCAGGCTCATGTGCAATATCTCTGTGACCATGGTAGACCTCAATGGTTTCTGTGGTTGTGATTTCCTCCTCTGGCCTGAATTTGTAAACACCAGTGCCAACCAACATGCTGTGACAGTCTTCAACAGTTTGTTCATGTAAAATGTCACTTTCTGGGATAAGGCGGGACACTGGAAGTTCAACAGAGTTGGCATTGCTGTCTTTTCGTTTAATGAAGCGGTCATACAGATTTGCACCAACAATGTCAACATTGGGGTTGTCTCTGATTTGGAAGAAAGGATTGTAAAAACTTTTAAAAAAGCAGAACAAATGAAAGACTCAAAATGGTGCAAAAAATATCACCTGAAGAAAACAATCATGTTTTCTAAAGGTGATAATCATGAGCAGTAAAATATTTATGACATGGTGTTAATTACTTGGTGTCAATTACATTTTAAATATAAATATACAGATGCTTGTTAAAAAAAGACTAATTTTAATTTTTTAATACCCACCCAAAGAAGTATAATCTTTTAATTGGTTTGGTTATTCCCATCTGTTTTGCAATTTTTGACACAGTGTGCTCGGCAAATCTATATGTGATTTCACATGGTTTTCCAACAAGGTTCTTGTAAATAAGATCTTTTCCGGTTATTTTCTGTAAGAAAATATTCTAAATTAAATCACAGAAAATAGGGCTTGTACTTTCTTTTAATAAAAGAGTTTAATTATTCTAGTTAATTTAAACAGTAACAAAGTTTTTAAGTAAAAATTTTTTATAATATAATCTGATAGTGTACCTTGTACAATGACTCAAGACATAAAAGGAAAGCTCCATGGCCAAATCTTGGCAATGCAGCTTCTGCCATGAAAACTAAGTCCATGTTGCAAGCAATAACTGGGATCTGAGGAATACTGTCAATGTCAGCTGGTACAATGTTAGGTTTTCCTTCAGTCACAAGCAAGTCGATGATAAGCTGCAAATCAGTTTCCCAGCGGCATGGTTCACCAATTAGCAATACCACTGAAAGTTTTAAGGGAAACAAAAATATTAAAAATATGTTAACTAACTAAACCATGTTCATAGGAAATAACTTAAGAAATTATTTGTTACAGAAGAAGGAAAATTACCATCAACTTTAGGAAAATTTGGATTTTCTGTGTAGCCTAATTTCGCCTGCAGAATAAAAAGAAATGACCCATTATAGTTCAATAATTCAAAGACCTCTTTGGTTTTCCTATGTTTTAGAATAAAAGGTATAATAGATAAATAGTTTACAACTTACAATTCTGGCTCTATTTTCATGGTCAACCATGTCTAGCAAAGGATATGCTTCTTTTATGTCTTCAATAGTACAAACATTGGTAAATCCAAGACTATAGAACTGATTTAAGGAAATTAAACTGTCACGTTTAACTTTTAAAAAAAAAAACAATTATAGACTAACAAAAATAATGTTAATAAATATATATATATATATATATATATTAATGTCAGAAAGGATACTCTTCAGCTATTTCTCGTCTGTGTTCTTGTCCAATGACCAATGTGTGCTTTGAGTGAAATTCCTTCAGTAATTTAGCAGGAGTTGGTGCATGAATAACTTGTTCTGGTGTAATCTGATTAGATAAAATATGGATAGAGAGAAACTTTATATACTGAATTTTAATGAGATAGCAATACTAAAACAACACATCAAAATAATATTGTGACTCATCGAAAAAAAAACTTACATTGATGTCAAACCAGTTCCCAATTTGGCGAGCCTTGTCTGCACTCCTGTTGCATGCATTTGTAACAAAAGCAACTGGAACTTTTAAGTTACCATTGGAATCTTTGAGCTTCTCCATTGCTTTTTTAGCTGGGTCAAGGGGTGTGCTGCCTCTAGCAAGTACACCGTCAACATCAAATAATATTCCAAAGTTGACCTGAAATAGATAAATAAGCAAATATTACTTATATTTTTTAAAATAAATCTATCCTTAGACAATAGTCGCTAGGCTTAATCCATATTAGGGCTAAGTCTAACTAACATACAATAATTTTTAGCAAGCTATAAGATAAGTATTATAAGATAAATTAGCTAGGTATCAATTGAAGAAAAAAAAAAACTACCTCAGAAGTGATTTTAGTAGCAAAGTTTGTGATGCTATCCTGACCAAAAGTAATCAAACGGAGTCTTGATTTGATTACGCGATCCCGAAGAATAGAACCATTTTTTGAACTTACTGGTGTAAACAATACGGCATTAAAACCAGATGAGAATGTTCTGAAGTTTATAAAATCTTTGTCAAGTATTTCACTTAGTTTTAAACTTAAACCATTTGAATGCCTGCCTTGATTCATGCATTTTTTTACAAATGGATGTATCTTAACAAGAAAGTTCTTAGGTTCTTCCTATAACCTGCTTTTTTTTACAACACTTTAATGTGCTCTAAGTCTGAAGAAAAACCCTTCGCGAAATGAAAGCTAATCTCGTAAAAAGGAAAAGAGCTAGACTCATCGGAGTGATCGCCAGTGATCGGACATGACCCTATGACACGACCTCATTCCCGTTCTTTGTTTGTGCCTAAAAAAAGGTCAGTAGGCGGAGCTTAAATACTATTAGCTGACAACTTGAAATTTGTACTTACGTTGCTATTGTTTTCATTGATGTCAGATCCCATCGATACATCAGAGTTATCTGAAATAGAAAATGAACATCGAAAATGTTTAAAATAAAATTACCATTTAAGTTAAAAAAATGTCTGCATTATTTAAAACTTTTAACGGAAAAATGCAGATCTCATCAACGGAAATATTAAAACTCAACAATTAAATTTAAACAAAGTTATTTTAATTATTTCTTTTAGCTCTCACCAGTGGAGTAGCCATCTGAATCGTCAACCTCAATACTTTGTAATCGAAGTCTGTGCTTCATTTTATTGACAGTGAATTAATTTATTCGATAATTTAAAATAGTAATATTTTTAACTGAGTTTTTTTCGGCTATTTACTGACAAACAATAGTAAAATCCTTCTTAAAGACACAGTGAAGTAGAAAAACGAAGTCCAAAAAATTCTTCAGTGAATGCTTGATGTATGTAAGTAGATGTTATTATTTTTCTGAAGTTAAAACAATGCAAGCCGCTATTTTATACACTTTTCCAAAGTTGTTTACTTGCGCCTCATTTGCATGTCCCTTTTCGATTGGTTGTTAAAGAAGTCAGGGGGAACAGACATGCGCATTTAGATGAAATAACGCGAGAGAGAGAGAAAAAAAATCGGTTATTTCTGTGACCTTACGAGAATTGCTGGTTGACCCGTTCCTGAACCCTAAATCTTATGTAAAAAAAAAATAGAGCAGATTAGGAAGATTAGGACGCAGTGGTAATTAAAAAAAAAAAAAACAATCTCGGTGAAGGTTTTTTTTTTATTTTAAAAATTAGATCGAAAAATAATTTGCAAATACTAGAAACTGACAAAAATTATGGCTTAGGTCATCAAATTACATGAAGTACTAAAACGAGGTCAAATGGGTAGTGGCAATCAGCTGTGCTAAGGCAGTCAGCTGATTGTTGTAAACACCGGCGCTTTACAAGAACAGCTGTACGATGTCTATGTTTATCAAAGCCGTGGAAATAAAAGTCGATATATATATATATATATATATATATATATATATATATATATATATATATATTATAATATTTTTTTTCTTAATTAAGGTCTTTTGAAAAAAAAAAAAAAATATTATATAGATAAAAAAAATGCGAACATTTTTATTCCAAATGAAAGTTTAACAACAGGCATTCATAAAAAGCCCAAATGCTCATTTTATTCTTCAAATATTTAGTGTCATATTCAATAACAAATAAATTATAGATGAACTTATTATTTGTGTGAATCGTTCAAAATAATATATATGTTTCGCACGTATCTTTACGTCTTCGAAACTCATAGAAGAAAAGCAAACATTGAAAAAAATAACTTGAATAATAATTTGCCTATAACAACTTGATATTAGAAACATATTATTTACTTGGCCCAATTAATTTAAAAAAAACACCTTTTAAAAATATGTACGAATATTTTTTTTTTCAAATAATAAAAAATATCTGTCACAAGGCCATGTCTGAGATACAGTTTCGTGAAAGAATACGAAAACAAAAAAAAAATGGAGACCTTCACTCTCTGATCACGATGCATGGCCGTGATCACTTCGTCATTGACACAGTTGCATGTCCCTCCCTCCCCCGCCCTACCCACCCATACTACAACCCCCCCCCCACACACACACCCTCCCCCATACTTGGCTAGCCAACTGCTGCTTTCTAGGTCTGGGTTAGTCTTTGTTTTCAACTTTATAATTATTATTTTTTTAAATATAGCAGGAAGAACTCCTCGACTGATGACTAATGAGTAAGACATGTTGTCTCACTATTAGTAAGACGTTCACTGGCGGCGGAGCAGGGGGGGCAGGGGGGGCAGCGGCCCCCCCTAAAACTTTTAAGGGGTGGCGGCGCCCCCCCTTGAATTTCCAGTCTGCCCCCCCTAAAATTTTAACTTTTTTAACTTTGTAATTCATTTTAGTTTATATGTATTATTTTCATTTTCATAATTCATTTGATTTATTTCTTAAATATAATATTTGAAAGAAATTATAATTAATTGACATTTTACAGTAATGACATTATTGAGAGTTGTTGTGGCATATTTTAAAATTAGTTGCAAGTACCCGGCTTTGCCCGGGTTTAAAATAATGTTTTCTGTTTATTTAAGAAGCGTAATTTGACGTTTAATTAAGATTTAAAATAAGACGCGTAAAAAAGGGTTTATTTGCATGCAAATTGCAATAAAAGGGTACATTTATCTTAAAGCAATGTGATACACAACATTTTTGGCAGTTCCTCTCTCCCTCCCCCCCCCCCCTCTTTCCCTCCCTCTCTCTCCTCCCTCTCCAACCCCTCCCTCTCTCTCCCTCTTTCCCTCCCTCCCTCTCTCCTCCCTCCCCCTCTCTCTCTCCCCTCCCTCCCACTTTCCCTCCCTTCCTCTTTCCCTCCCTCTCTCCCTCCCTCTTCCCTCCCTCTCTCTCTCTCTCTCTAGGCATGACTGTATCAAAAGATGACAATTTCTATGGATGAAGGAATGGAATGTAATAATGTAGTAAGTAATGTGATATTTGGTTCCCCGTAACGATCATATTATAGTAAGTTAGCTATGTGGGAGAGAAGCTCGTAAAACCTGAAATCGGGGTAAAAGTTTGCCAATTTTCATGTCTTTGATATCCAAAATAATTAATTACAATTAAAGTACCCATTGAGATGGAACGAAACCTGTTTAAGAACATTCCCCATGTAATTTTGTGTACGTGTACCCAGTGGCGCAACCAGCAAAAAATGCTGGGGGGGGGGGCTCACATATTGAAAAAAGACAGTTTGACAGTCTTTTTTGTAACTTTATAACGTAAAGTATGGATTGATGATTTGGCCGGGGGGGGGGGGGTGGCTCAAGCCCCCCTCCTCTCCCCCCTGTTGCGCCACTGCGTGTATCAAATTTCACGTTCTTTGGTTGTCTGGATCTTGAGTTTTAAGGGAACAGACAGACAGATAACAAATGCGTCTTATAAGTACAGTGGGTATTCGGTTAACGAACTGTTCGGACAGCGAACAAATCGGACAACGAACACTTTCAAGAAAGATTTTTGTGTTCGGACAACGAACAAAATTCGGATAACGAACAAAAACTAATTCTAACGTAAACGTCTCGGCTCTCGAAACACCCAACATCAGTCCTCAATTTGTCCTGAAAATGGATGTGCGCGTGCGCTGACACGTCATCATTCATACTACGTAGCAGTGAGGCAGCACAATACGACGCGTA
Source organism: Bulinus truncatus (assembly GCA_021962125.1). Lineage (NCBI taxonomy): Eukaryota > Metazoa > Mollusca > Gastropoda > Planorbidae > Bulinus > Bulinus truncatus. The sequence goes on along the minus strand of JAGDYQ010000059.1, from coordinate 341,082 downwards.
GGGTAGTGTGCGACGACACATCGTCAATTGTGTACCATACATGTGAGTTTGTTTATGTCCTTGTGGTTTTCGTATGTGCTTCACTAAACGCCTTATAAAAAAAACGCTGAAAATTTGAAAATATTATGGGACCTGAAAAGAGTGGAGTGTCAAGAACTGTGCTCACCATAAAAACCAAGCAAGAGATTATAAAGTAGAGAGTGGACAAATAATGACTGATGTTACCAGGCAGTACGGCTTGAACAGGTCTACTGTAGGCACAATCCTAGCTAAAAAAAAGATATCACCGAGAAGACTCAAGCCGCTAAAGGTGTAACGAAAATTACATCTGAGAAGCAAAAAAAAAGTGTTATCCATGATAAAATTGAGAGTTTGCTTTTAGTTTGGATAAATGAACGGGAGGTGAAAAGAGATGTAACTAGAATGGACATCATTCAAGAGAAGGCTGGAGAAATTTTTGAGAAATTGAAAGAACAAACTCCAGGCTCGTCCTCCGAAAATCTAGAATTCAAGGCTACCACTGGCTGGTTTACAAAATTTAAAAGGAGATCTGGCATTAAACAAGCTGATGTCAACAGGGTTGCTGATCTCCACAACGACATTGCTATCAATCATTTCCTGAAAGTCCTGAAGAGAGAGAAAAACAACCGACATTGGACATGTTCTTTAACGCCCAAATAAAAGAAAAAGGACTGATTAATAAGCAAGACTATCATATTTGTAATAAATAAACTTACTAAGAAATTATCCTTGTACATGACAATTTTTTTATAATTTAATTTTTAGGATCTCCAGAACGAATTAATCGAATTTCCATTAACATATATGGTAAATCGATGATCGGTTTACGAACGATTCGGATAGCGAACATAATTGTGGAACGGATTAAGTTCATTAACCGAATACCCACTGTATAGAGAAGTATTGCCATCTACCGAATGACGGCAAATATAATTTTTAAAGAAAATACAATTATTTATTATCTTTTCATAAATTACTTTTTGTTTATTGAGTTTCCCGTTTCCGGTTTCATATTCATCATCATTCAAGATAATTATCAGTAATTTTCTGATCTAATTTCACTATTAAATTTGTAAACAAACTGACATTACGAATCAGTTAACGACAGAAGTGCTCAATGTTCATTTTTATCTTTTTTAATATATAATTTTTTAATAATATCGATTAAATACTTGCTACAGAATTACTATATTCTATTATAGAATTAAGGGGTAAAATTTGTCTTTCGGTCATATTTTGTCTTGCCCCTCCTTAAATATTCAAGGGGGGCGGCGCCCCCCCTTGAATTTTGGCTTGCCCCCCCTTAAAATATTTCGTTCCGCCGCCGGTGAAGACGTTCCTTTATATATATATATATATATATATATATATATATATATATATATATATATATATATATACATATATATATATATATATATATATATATATATATATATTCGCGAAACGGAATTAATAAATAATTACATGCAGCCCCGAAGCCAAGGGGGGGGGGGCACTGGGGGGGCGTGCCCCCCCTGCTAGGTGTGGAGAAAAAAGAAAAAGAGGAAAAAATAAAGAAAAAGGAAAGGTGCCCCCCTTGCTGGGTATTGGTGCCTCCCTGCTTACTTTGACCTGGTTACGGGCCTGATTACATGGACGCGTTAAAAAGATAACGTGGATTATATGCATGGCATATTTATTTAGTGACACTATAATTATTACCTGTTCTGTATGATTTAATATCTTTTTGGATGCATATCGCAAAGGAAAAAAAATTAGCCGCGTAGTATATAAGTATACATTTAAAAAAAAAAGTATGCACTTTTAAATCTTATTTATCTTCGAATCTGCAGCCCATTTAGGACCCTGGCCCGCACTTTTAAATTGTATTTTGTTTATTTTTTCAGGATTTCGGGGTTTTGACTTTATTTTCCAACTGAAATAACCCTACCCAGTTCTATTCATTTTATATCATCACGAATCTAACAAAACATACAAAACATTAAGCTATTATGCTAAGTAAAATGTTATTTGAATTATCCAATTTATTCATATTTAAACCTAGTTTTTTTTTACAAATGTCTTTATAAATCAAGCCATCGACTTAATCCCGACATATCATATTAGCTGATCGCTCAATTTGGATTTATTTAAGTTTAATTTTCGTTCAGTCTTGTGTTTTATAACTGTTGTTTATTTTAGATCGCGGATAACTCTAGGAAAAAAACATCGATAATTTAGCTTTGTACTAGTTTTCATTTGTTGTACGACCTTTATTTAAATGGTTTCATGTTATTCACTGCGTTTGTTCAGATTCAACACTGGCATTAAAATGTTTAATTTTATGCGCAGCTGCAAGGACAGGGCAACTAATCGACCGCCTAGGACCCTCCACTTTAGAAGGGGGCCCCCTTTCAAAAATAGTTCCAATCACGTATTATGCTATAGTGGCCCGATTAGGTACATTGCCTAGCACATCTCAACCCCTAAAAACAGCTCTGATTCTTTTAAGCAGCACGCTTAGGATCATGAGCGTATTCATGGGGGGCTCAAGGGGGGGGCATTTGCCCCCCCCACCATTTTGAAAAATGTCATATAAGAGGGGGCATTTGCTTCCCCCCCCCCTTACATTAAAAAAAAAATGTCATAAAATTGTTATTTGCCCCCCCCCCCTGAAAAATTTTTGCCCCCACCCCCTGGAAAAATTCCTAGCGACGCCCATGCTTATGATTCAATGCTCATTCAAGATTTAAATTATGCAGGCTGGTTAAAAAAAGTGGTAGACAGACTGTTGAAATGTCTCATGATTAAAATAATAAAAATATCATTTTTCATTATAGCTTATTGAAAGTGGTTAGTTTTCATTGTGTGTGTGTGTGTGTGTGTGTGTTTTGTGCTATAAAAAGGTAAAGATGAATACTGAGTCTAATTATAGAACAACAAAGGGAAGCAATCTCTTCTTCACAAAGGGGTGACCTGTTAATGACCGCGTCATCTTGCTGACGCCAAGGGCCAACAGTTCATTGATACTGAGCGGGTCTACTCAAGACCAGTGCAGGAAGCTTTTGATTGGGTGGGGGAAAAAAAGACAGGATGAGCAAATTGTGACCGGAAAGACTTCCGCTCACCCGAGTTAGCAGGCCAGTCACGTGATCAGTCACGATGGAAACATTCGGGCATCACGTGCTAGAGAGTGCCAAATGAGCAAGTTCAAACTATCCTTTGTACTAATACAGTGTTAACTTCTATAACTACCAGGGATACTTAGATTACCATTAAAAAACATGATATCAGAGCACAACATGTTAGAATAAATAAGATGGGTGTTAACAAATAATAATGATAATAAAAAAAAAGATTGTATAAACGAAAGCAACCCCCCCCGCTCCCACTGCCAATGAATCCTCTGTTGGGAATTTTATTTAGCTGTCACCTAAAATGTGACTTATATGACATAACATTTGAAGTTTTTTTTTTAGATCGGCCCCTGTTGTTAAAGATTCTTTTGGGAACAAGATTTGTAAAACAGCTGCCAGGTGTTGCTTTACCTAGGGCCCCATACATAATGTAAATTTGCCTAGGGTCCAAAATATACTTTTGTCTAGACCCCCCCCCTCCGTAATCGTAGGAACGGCTCTTGGTCTCAATTATCCCTTAGACGACTATCCTACTTCATGGGGTTAACGGCAATAATCACGAGCTATAGAGTGATCTGTTAGTACCTTTAAAACATAGACTGTAAAATAGGTGCTTTAGATGTGGTTGCAGGCCTGGGTTTGAACCCCCCCCCCCCCATTGACAGCCCTGTTGTGATAAGCACACACAAAAAACGCCCATGCTTCCCTCCACTAATACTCAGGTGCCCTCCCTATGCCCTCTTTAGGCCCTCTCTATGCCCTCTTTAGGCCCTCTCTATGCCCTCTTTATGCTACGTATGGACTGAAAATAATCTCGGAGGTCTCTCAACGAGGATCGAGCCCTGGACATTAAGGTCCGACCCCCTCCCTCCCCCCCCCCCATTTTTTTTTTCTTTTTCACCTTATCGACGGTTTCTATTGAAAATATCAGCGTCAAGTGTTTCGCTCCAGTTTATCTGCGTTTATTTATATTTGAGCTAAGTCTAATCAGGCTATTACGCAATATCTCGCTGACACACATTTTAATGGGACCACCCTCTTTGCCAACCCTTCCCCCCTCCACACACACACACAGCCTTATTTAAAAAAAAAAAGATATTGACCAACCTACACAGCCCTGTAGCGTGAAAATTTTACATCAGGGTTCAGGCATTCTACAGCAGGGGTAAGGCATTCTACAGCAGGGGCCAGGCATTCTACAGCAGGGGTCAGGCATTCTACAGCAGGGGTCAGGCATTCTACAGCAGGGGCCAGGCATTCTACAGCAGGGGCCAAGCATTCTACAGCAGGGGTCAGACATTCTACATCAGCGGTTAGGCATTCTACAGCAGGGGCCAGAAATTCTACAGCAGGGGCCAAGCATTTTACATCAGGGTTCAGGCATTCTACATCAGGGGTCAGGCATTCTACAGCAGGGGCCAAGCATTCTACAGCAGGGGTCAGGCATTCTACAGCAGGGGTCAGGCATTCTACAGCAGGGGCCAAGCATTCTACAGCAGGGGCCAAGCATTTTACATCAGGGTTCAGGCATTCTACAGCAGGGGTAAGGCATTCTACAGCAGGGGCCAGGCATTCTACAGCAGGGGCCAAGCATTCTACAGCAGGGGTCAGGCATTCAACAGCAGGGGCTAGGCATTCTACAGCAGGGGCCAAGCATTCTACAGCAGGGGCCAGGCATTCTACAGCAGGGGCCAGGCAATATCAGGGAGGGGGGCAGGTAATACATTTTACTAAGTAGAACAAATAAGCAGAGGGGGGCCAGACAGAACGAAAGGGGGGGCCCTGGCCCCCACACACGCTACGGGCCTGAACCTACATTATGTTATAAGAGTTATTGTTAAGGACGTAGCTGACCGAGACCCACCACTGTCAAGAAGGCAGATTTTTCAATACTCTTATTTTTATTGTACATTAAATATCTAACATAAACTTGACAGTGGTGTGTTAGTGTGGGCGGGGGGGAGGGGTTTAGGAAAGTCTCTATCGTAACAGATTATTAGGGCCCCCCAAAATTTGCCAGAGGCGACCTTCACGGCGTTTGTTGCTAAGGACAACAAATGAAACTTTGCGTAAAGGCCCCCTACTCCCCCCCCCCCCACCTTTCACTAAAGTACATTTGTCAGATTGACAGTGTAGGATTTACGTTTAAGCTACACAAGCTATAGCTTAGGGGCCCCCCCACTTTCTTGGGGGCCACAAAATAATTGTCCGAGTGAAAAATGGTCATATAAACTTAAATATTTGGCACTGACATATAATATCTGTGTTTATACAGGGCCCCATATCTCAAAGAGAATAGGGCTTTATCAAGTCTAAATCCGGCCCTGCTGAGGGAAACCAAATTTACATTACCGAAGGCCTCAAAAATACACAAAAGGTTAATTGTCATATGCTTAATAGGTTCCTTTTATATTTTACTTCGGAAAAATGCGGGGAAATAAAGGAAACATTCTTACTGATAAAATGATTTCCCTGTATTTATAAATTTGCTTCAGGGCCTCAACATAAGCCCTTAATTGTGAGAACTGAGAATGGCTATGTGGATATTCGTTAATGAAGTACCTGGAATATATTTACCTAGAGACGATTCATCACTGGACCAAGAGGATAGTCCATCCACCTGGATCTTAATGAAGTTTTCACACGAATTGCTGACCTCCATTTTAGTTTTCTTTAGATTCTCGCGCTGAAAATTAAAAATAAATAAACAATGGATCAGACACAAATAAATCTCGTGACTTCAGAGACTAGTTGTAATGCACACTCAGCAAACACACAGACTTTCACAACTTGACGTTTGCAGTACATAAGGTAATGACATATGTTATAGTTTCCTAATGTAGTTATACACTATGGGACCTTCGTTTCAAAAATGTATTCTGTGAACCTAATGATAAGAGGACCAATCAAATCAGTGCATGCACGTTGCTAAGCAACAGTGTGGGTTATTTTTTTTCCCCCGCGTCTTTGGTTCGCAATCCACAACATTAGTAATGTAGATTATAGTTGTCATTCGTGTGAACATAACTTGTTCTTGGTCCGAAGTTTCGTTCTAACCAGAGCTCGATTTACCGCCGAAAATGCCGGTGATATCCCCGGCACTGAGACCTGTCATCCCCGGCTCTACTTTAGCTAATATATCCAAGCCGGGGATGAAATCATAGACATTTACGCCCGGCTCTAGAGATTTTTTTTTTCATCCCCGGCACTGGTTTTTTCTTAAATCGAGCACTGGTTCTAACGGTACATATATTTCATCAGTATCTATTACTTGCCTACTCGCCATAGTCTCTGTGACTAACGCTAATGACAATATATACTTTTCTTTTCTATTTCTTTTTTTTTAAAAACTCATTCGTAAATGTTTATCTCTTTGTAAAAAAAAAAAAGACAATGTTGATACACTGGTAAAAAAAACAACAACTAACAAATATATTTAAGTTCTCATTATACAGAACAAATAATCTCAAGATTCATAGATTCTTGTCATTAAAAAAATCTAATAATTTCCAATAAGTCTCATTTTCATTAGATGCAATCGTGAAACAATCAACGAGTTTCAAAAGTATTCTAGGCTATTGCATACTTAGACACATCTTAGACCTGTAAAAAAAAAATCTTAAAATAATTCAGTCCCAGTCATCTACCTTTATAATCTTTTCTCGTAATCCACTGGAGTTATCAACGAACCGTAATTCTAAATTTTTTTTTTAATCACACTACGTTTGTTTAAAAATCCCTTTGCTTGACAAGATAGATAATCGGAAGGGCAGGTAACTCCCGAAGCATACCAGTCCGACTGGCAGTGATCAGCTGTTTTTATTGGCCGGCTATTTAGGTCAACCTGACTTGACCTCGAAAACTCTGACATCACGTGCATACGGTCCTAGCATGCTAAGGTTGTGGCCACCAACCACCACACCTTGTTGTTGGCCGTCAGTTCCAGATAGAAAAAAAAAATGTATTAGTCATCAATGCGGACTTTTCTGGTATTTTTTTTTTCTAAATTGAGCTGACCCAGATAACTGTCTATATAATCGGATTGTTCCGTTATGTCTATTTAAAAACAACAACAACAGACAATGATGGTTTTTACTTTTCTTCAATTAAGGTTCTATAAATATCTGAGCGTCAGTGTTATACGAGACAAAGGTAGCTAGCTATTCAAGGTTTTTAAAAAGTAGTAAAGAAAAACAAGGGGGAAGGGAGGGGGGAATCGCTTGCTGGGAAAGGGACTCCATACCCTTAGTGGCCAGCTGTCGCGGTACAGTAGCTGCTGGACCAGGGACGAGCCGTGAGTGTTGCCGGTCATAGTCATATTTATAGAAAACTTCTATATAATTGTACTGTGTTTACTTAATATAGTTAGCATAATCATTCATAATAAAATGAGATCAAGTTTAAAAATACATATAACATTAAGTTATATATAAATCGTATATGTTGTTAGCAGGTCCGTAGCGTGCAGGAGGCCGGACCCCCTGCCTTTTGTCTGGCCCCCTCTGCTTGTTCGCTCTACTTAGTAACATTTATTTCCTGCCCTTCCCCCCCCCCCAAATGCTATTGGCCTGGGCTCTGCTGTAGAATGCCTGGCCCCTGCTGTAGAATTTTCACGCTACGGGGCTGGTTGTCTAATACAAATATATAGATCTTTGTTCGTTTATACTTTGTATATAGCATACAAACATCAATGCATTTTTTCCTTTAAGAGCTATGACCGGCAATACACACGCCTCGTCCCTGAAGCTGGATGAAAATTTGGATAAGAGAGGTATTAATCATTGGGGGCTGACTGTCAAGGGACCAAAGATGGGCTGATTGAACGGCGTGCGCTCCTTATAGACCGCGGGGCATTTAACGGGGGGGGGGGGCGCAAGAGCCAAATTATAGACTTGTACCTTTATTTTCCATGGCTCTTTCTTTTAATTAAAAGGGGGGCTCGATATATTCTAATGTAAAACCCGTTACCCCAACCGGACTAAATCTGGTTCTGGGCCCCAAGGTATGCTGGCGGGTGACCCCCACGATTACATGATCAAGAAATCATCTCATTCTTGGGAGGATTTTCCCGTATTATAGCCCCATATTATAGCCCCATATTATAGCCCTATATTATAGCCCTATATTATAGCCCCATGTTATATTTCCATATTATAGCCCCATGTTATATTTCCATATTATAGCCCTATATCATAGTTCCATATTATAGCCCTATATCATAGTTCCATATTATAGCCCCATATTATAGCCCCGTATTCTAGTTCCATATTATAGCCCCATATTATATCCCCATATTACATGATATTAATCAACCCTTGTTTCCCCATTAACAAAAAAAAATAAATAAATACATCACTTGCGCCCATCAATAACATAAACAGACAAATAAACAAGACAACACAACATTCTTGATGATCATATTCAACCTTTCATTAACGAAAGTTAATTTTTAAATATTTTTTTCGGTTTTTATCTTAAAATCATGAATTAATATGAACATGTGAATAGCCTTGAACTTCCCCCCCCCCCACGACCAGCTCCCCCTCCCTACCCCAACCCCACCCCACACAGTTTACGCCACAAAATATCAGGGATGAAAGTCAGTTTAATCACGCACATGACGCCTGCTCGAGATTCGCCCATTTTTATTTTTCAAACCCGACAAGGTCTTTGTCCAACAAAGTGTGAAAAATAAAAACAGCTTCACACTACCAATCTACACCCGCCTTCACACACACAACACACGCGCACACACACACACACATGCATACAAATATATTGGGTCTGTGAAATTTAGAACATGACCTCATTTCTCATGGCTCATCAACAAAAGCTATTTTAAGATATCATTAAATCGCCTCCCGTGATTGGTTGAAACACTTCGGATTTTACCGATTTAATTTATTTTTAACATGTTCTTAACAATTGATCTTTAGACATTCGCTGTCGGCGTGACTTCGTTTGTTGATATGTGTGGAATGGAACAAACGGAAACCAGCAATCAGGACGGCAGATATTTGTTTTGATTCGAAATTTATTTTTTTTTTCGTTTGAGTTAATTTGTTGTTCATTTTTTTTTTAATAACCCACATCTCGGAAAGTTCATTAACTATTGTTAGAAAGAACACTAATAAAACTTAGCAATGACCGAATTATTAAGGAACACGAATCGAATGACAGGATGGTATCTAACTGATGTGCCATGAAGAACAGGCGATTCGCATGCCGGGAGGACAGGGCCGATTTAACATTGATAGATTGAGTCAGTGCAGGATTTACGTATGAGCTACACAAACTGTAGCTTAGGGCCCCCACTTCCTTGGGGGCCCCCAAAAATTGTCCGGATCAGAAATAGACATATCTACTTAAATATTGACACTGACATATATAAAATCTGGACTTATAAAGGGCGCCATATCTCAAATAGCTTATGGCCCTATCAAGTCTAAAACCGGCCCTGGATGGAGTGTTGACATGAACTAATATAAAAGGAAAGGTTTAACGGCGTAGCAATATAAAGGGAAAGGTTTAATGGCGTAGCAATATAAAAGGAAAGGTTTAACGTCGTAGCAATATAAAAGGGAAGGTTTAACGTCGTAGCAATATAAAAGGGAAGGTTTAACGTTGTAGCAATATAAAAGGGAAGGTTAAACGTCGTAACAATATAAAAGGGAAGGTTAAACGTCGTAGCAATATAAAAGGAAAGATTTAAAACCAGCCGTGGATGGAGTGTTGACATGAACTAATATAAAAGAAAGTTTTAACGGCGTAGCAATATAAAAGGAAAGATTTAACGTCGTAGCGATATAAAAGGAAGGTTTAACGTCGCGGCATAAAAGGTTAACACAGTACTTCACTCTGAAATGAGTGGCGGGCCTGTTCGAACCGTTCGACGATCCGACTTTGGCCCCCTGGCCTTAGTTTGCCAATGGCCGAACTAGACTGAGATATAATAGTAGAGTAACAAGTATAATATTACATTTAAAAAAAAATGACAGGAAAATGTAAAACTAAACAGGAAAGTGACAGAATGTTATATATACGACTAGAAAGAAATAGAACAGTGATATGTGGACGGATGGTGATGTGGTAACGCGTTCGACTGTCGACCTGAAGGTACCTGGTTCGATCTCCGGTGCGGACCGAGGAAAATTTTCAGGTCATGGCTAAAGTCCTCGCTATATCTCCCGTGGTGCCCCCATGGCCATTGCACTATCGGCTATGGTGGGGCTGAAAGAAGGGCACCATAAAAACCGTCCCATAATCAGTTTATAGGATTTAAGAGATTTCATCTCACATGTGGATCACATGTATATATATATATACATTTGAACATAAAAGATCAGATTTTTTTTAAAAAAAACGTTATTTATCAAGAAGAGAATTGAGTTACATGAAAAACAAACAAAAGACAATAGTTTTTTGTTTTTTTTTTAGAAATCGGACATTAAGGACATTTATTCAGTTTGTAACATATCGATACTGTGAAGAAGACTGAATCGAATCCCGGACATAACCTAATATCGCTCCATTAGTTGCCCCCATCCCTGATCGGAATGGTTAACGTGCTATCCTATATTAAAACTATGGGGACACGTCGCAGGGACCTGTGAGGATCACTGAATCGTGGTACAAGTTATAAGGGTAGAGGCCAAGCGACTCCAGTTATCTTGTGTCACGATCGAACTCAGGACTCTCAGGTCGACATTCAGAGTATCTACACCACTCGGCCATTCGTCCCACAATACATCAGTAAAAGGCTTAAAATTTAAAAGCGTTTTTTTTTTCCTCTTAGTTTTTTTTTTTCTAGAAAATATTAATGACAAGTTTAAAATAATTGTGATTGTGTGTGTGTGTGTGCGTGTGTGTGTGTGTGTGTGAAAAACGTGGGCGCCAGTCACCTGACTACTACCTTCCCTTACCCCCCCTCCCCATCTATTTTGGTATTCACATGCGCGCAGCGACAGTGTATAACTGTATACGTGGACTTTGGAATGTACCCAAGAACTGCGTTATAAAAATATATCAGGAATGTAATAAGAAAATACACCGTACAGTAGTTTTTTTTTAAATTGTTTCGTACACATCATATAAATTACTTACTTCTTTTTCAAATGTCGAGAAATTATCAATTGAAACTGTTTCATGTGTTTCTCTCGCCTGACTCGACTTGCTAGCGATGCATCCCTGAAAAAAAAGCAGAACTAAATCAACACTTTATTTAGATGATCGTTTTATCTACATCTTTTCTGTGCTATCTCTAAATTTTTAATTAATTGTTCATTTAGCTGAGTCTAACTGTTTATTTGTGTCGGTTATAAATGACTGATTAATTAAGTTACAAAAAAAAATGAAGTCAAGGATATCACAGTCTGAACTTTGAACTTTTGACTCTACATATATTTAAAAAGAAATGGTTGAATTTTTTTGTTTTCAGACTTCAGGCCGAAGTTCTGCACACCTGGGATGTTGGTGATAATCTTATCTTTGATTGGTTCAAAAGCAGGTAGTCAAAGTTCTTCAGAGTTCTCTTCACTGGTTCGAAAAAAAAAAGAGTTAATAAAAATGACGTCACCCTGCAGCGCGTGTCTTTCTTTAAAAACTTTATTCCCTGTTAAATTTCTACTTCTAAATCTTAGCAGTGACAGATTTATAATAATCAAAACACACATAAGTCTGACCCATGGTCAATAAAATGATGTATACACATAAAGCAGCAGTTCTGCCAATTCCGAGTTTTAAACCAATTGTACTTATTGATAAGTGTAGAGCGCTCGACTGTCAACCGGAGGTTCCCGGGTTCGAATCTCAGTGAGAACAATGGGATTTTTTTCAGGTCCTGGTGAAAGTCGCCAAGTCCACCCATGGGGGGGGGGGGGGGGCAAGACATCTGGGCGTTGTACTAACTACATAACCCCTTTTTATGCCGAGGTTAGTGAAACAGATGAATTCTACACTTCATCTGCCCCGATGAGCACTTTGGGGTTTTGAGGGGAACGTTTCTTACTGATAAACATTTACGAAAGAGAGCAATTTCTGTGAAAATCGAAATATAATACTAATTCCAAGATATGCATGAAAACCCTTATATTGATGCAAATCTTAGACTCTGTTGTTATTTTTTTATATAGTTATAAGCAACGGTCGCATCATCTCCAGGAGTCCCCTGAAGCCGGCTGACATTGGTGACCGTCTGCCTCAAAACAGGGCAGATGAATGTTTTAGTGTAAGATCGCCTCTTGGCTATGTCAGCCACTATTTAATGATCCATGCAACGTAGTTACGATATGAAACATTATATTTTGCATGCAACGCGTGTCACATAAAGAAAATGGGACAACAGTGTCAGTGTAGCAAGATTTGACAATAATTGATAGCTTTCATTGATGAAAATATTGTTTTTCTAAAATCGTGTAGAGATATTTAGCTCATTATTGTTTCCAGTAAAGATGTGCATGGAATCAGAATTTTTTAAAATCAATATCTACTCTTCAAGCGGCAGGCTAAATAGTTTCTCAGAATCCATTAATTCAATTGTTAAAAAAGAATCTTGAATTAAAAAAAATATTAAATGGTAACTCTTAAATGCGTTTGTTGAAAGCAGCGCCGTTCAAAGATATGAAAATTAGGCGGCTGTCTAGGGCCCCCAAAGTACCTTTGTCTATGGCCCCAAAGCACCTTTGACTAGAGCCCCCAAAGTAACTTTGACTAGTCCCTAAAGTACCTTTGACTAGGGCCCTAAAGTACCTTTGACTAGAGCCCCCAAAGTAACTTTGACTAGTCCCTAAAGTACCTTTGACTAGGGCCCTAAAGTACCTTTGCCTAGGGCCCCCAAATATACCGTTCCCTTGGCGAAATGATGAACTTCTGCTAAGGCCCTCGCCCCCCCCCCTCCCAAAAAAAATATTCCCACAACAACAACATCAAAAACGTAATAAAAGCTTTGGTAGAAACCATATTGTATGTGCTTCACAGTTGGCAACAAACCTTCAGAGTCGATTGATATGATTGGTTGGATGTTTTTAAGCCTAAGTCACAGCTGAAACATTTTTTTACCCATTACAAAAACAAAAATTTTTACACTATATATTTCAAATATGATATTTAAAAAAAAAAAATAAAACTAAATGTTTTCGCCCCGACTTTAGGAATTTACCCGAGGGTGTACGTGAGATGGTTAACCTGAACGTTTTAATGACATTTGTGTTTTCTTTCATCCGTGACCATGGTGACGGCGACAAGACCTTTAAGACCCAATAGAACAAAAAAAAATTTAATAAAAAAAAAATTGTTTTCGTTATTTCAAATACGAAATGTTCTCTTCTTGAAAAAGGTTACCTACGTCTTCCCATTCCCCTCCCTCCCGTCTTCTCCTCCCCCCCCCTCCCCCCGTACAAACAATTACTGGGTCTGGTTGATAACACAGGTGATTCCGCAGATATCATTGGGTGATCAGCCTGTCTGACATATCCTGTCCTACATCTGCTAGAGAGCTATTTTTAGCAAACGGCTAGCTTTAATCCGGGTCGAGGTCGCGGGCTTCGTATGATGTCACATAACTGTTTTTTTTTTTCTTTATTTTTTTTTGTTAATTTTTTTTTTTTTGTGTGTTGAGTTCCAGGTATTTTATTTAACAGCAATCTTTAGTTATTATTTCGGACATTAATTAAAATTAGTCTGAATGTTTATCAAACCCGGAGATTAAAACCCGGGACCCTTAGGTCGACAGTCGAGCAATTTACCTCGCAACCATTCTTCTTCCCGTATATAGGCAATAAATAGAACCGACAGTTTGGGAGATACTTTTTTTTAAATTTATCAGACCACTGCCTATATTTTTTTATTTATTAAATTCATTTTTATTTCTGTGCAACATTAACGGTTATGTAGTCTAGTCTTTTCATGGATCCTTGAACTTACAATGAGAGATAGATTTAGAATCGTTTTGAAAATATTCCAGTAATGAACTTATTGAAAATGCCATGTTCAACGTTCAGCGTGTGGGTCGTGTGTGGAGCCGCTCTGTTTTGTTGCTACCGGAAATGTATCATCACCAAGTCACTCGTGAAACAATGGCCTAGGACACGGGTCGGCAACCTTTTGAGACGGAAGGGCCAAAAGTTATAATTTAGAATTTTCTCAGTTTTTAAAGAGCCACTCAAATTGTTCTTTTAGTTTTATGGTATTTGATTAGGAATAGGTATGTAAAATAATATCATTATAATTGAACTGGAACGCCCCAATTTGACATCGAAAGAGTCGCATGCGGCCCGTGAGCCGCAGGTTGCCGACCCCTGGCCTAGGATCGTTGCAAGAGGAGAGGAGGGGGGAGAAAAAAAATATATATAGATATAGAGAGAGAGAGAGAGTGAGAGAGAGAGAGAGAGTGAGAGAGAGAGAGAGAGAGAGAGAGAGAGAGAGAGAGAGAGAGAGACTAGCTTACACTATCCAGGCACATGCATTCGGCATAGACGTTTTGGGGCTAGTAAAAAAAAACAACCAAATAATACATAATTATGTTCAATTATAATTGAAGTTTCATAAGTTGAAAGTAAAAAAAGTAAAATTTATTTTAAAATGTTTTAAGATACATATTTGTCAGGGTATGGATGCGGTGGTCTCTTTTATATATTTATTTTTTAATTAATTTCTTTAATTGCACAACTTATACAAGTTCATAACACTTCCAGTTATTAATCAAAATTACTTTATTGAATAATCGTAAGAACTAGTTATTCAATAATGAATATTAACCATTAAATCATGTCTCTACGATAAATACCAGTTGTCCGTTCTTTTAATACAATAAATACTTCTTCCTAGCTCCTCCGTTCCTTCCTAATTCCCCTACCTTCTTCAAACTTAAAACAAAACAAAAATAACCAAAACAATGTTCTATGAAGTCTATCTCTTTCCTCGTCAACCGTCTGTGTGTCTCGTTCCTTTTCTTTCCCCCGTTCAATAACCCATTCATTAGGTGCGTCCCCGTACTACAGGGAATTCCCTCTAACATCTACATTAATACAATAATTAATTGTCTATCTATATAACTATCTAACAATGTGTCTGTCTATTTATCTATGTCTGTCTATGTCCTTACAATATTCTATTTATGAAATTGTAAACACATACTACATAGCTAAATATCCCCCCCCCCTTCTATTTTCTATTGTGCCGCTACTGCTATTAATCATGACAGGGTGTTGTGTGTCAGCCACATCAGTTTTATTGGCGGCGCTGATGCCGGTCTGCCACGCCTACATCATTTTTTTTATAAAGATGTGCATAACCATTTTTATTTACAAGTGATGTGTGTTTTAAGGAGCTGCATTATTATAATCAAATACTATATATTTAAGAGATCATAATCGTAGCATCAACCCTACCCCCTATCCCCCCACCCATTATAAACATACCCGCGGTTGAGAACATATTGACAAAATTTTTCTTCTTTTACAAATCTTACATAAGCTAAAAGTAAAGCTTCGTTTCCTGGTAAAGTTGACTCATCAAGCTGTATAGAAAATTCAGAAGTTTTTAAGTAATAACATAAAGAATTTTCTACGGACTGAGCCGATTCGTCAATCCTTCGTTGTACTATTTTATTACTCTGTGGAATTATTTTTATAATGTCGAAAGCTGGTTTGTGTAACACGGTGCATATTACCTCACTTACATCTGGTAAAATAAGTTCTTCAACAAATAGTATGCAGCTTTTCAGACCTTGCAATCAATAAAGAAATGTTATAAGAAGCAGCAAGCAGTCCATCATCATCTCGGTTAGATGTTGTCCCTATGAGTTGTTGCAGTGACGGTATTTTCAAATATTTTTCTTTGACTGTTTGAAAAAAAAACCGTTAATTCCTTATCCTTTTTGTCTAAGACTGAGAAAATTAGTTTATACACTTTGTATCTGCATAACATAGAACTAAATTTGATGTACGGTGTACAACTCTTTTATAGTTTATGTTTATATTGTAGACAATTAGTGCGTAAAAAAATTCCCTTAACCCTAACGGCCATCGGGGCAGATGAAGTGTAGAATTCATCTGTTTCTATAACCTCGGCATATGAAGGGATTGTGTGGTTAGCACAACGCCCAGCCGCCTTTACTTCCCCAACTTAAAGTCAGGTACCCCATTTAAAGCTGGGTGGACTTGTGGGACGACTTTGAAACACATTTTCACCTGGGAAAATTCCGCATGGTTCTCACCGAGGATCGAACCCAGGGCTCTGAGGTCGACAGTCGAGTATCTACACCACTCGGCCACCCGTCCCACAATTAGTGCGTGCAGAGGCGTTATTCCATTCCTGTACATGGTACAAACGTGTTTTCGTCCGTCTGTCTCACACCGCGCCATGCTTGTTATTAATTTAAATAGCTGGCGATGCTAGTTTATTTATTGTTTTTTTAATTTTAATTTCCATAATAATAAAAATATATCATAATTTTACTATTTTACATTAAACCTTGCGCGGACCCCCTAAAGTTGTTCAGGGACCCCAAAATGAATTTTAATTTTCCACGGACCCCCTGAATGATGCCAGGGACCCCTGGGGGTCCGTAGGGACCACTTTGGGAACCACTGCTCTATGCAAAGGTTTTGCAGGGTACAGCTAGTATTAAAATAACGTTTGTGCAAGCATCCGATTTGAGTTGGTTCTTCTTCATTCGTCTGTTTATTTGACTGCACACATTCAGTTTGGGACTCCCCAGAGTACTCCAAAACAACGACCCTCACATAGTCTACCTGCTAGCTTGTGACAATTTTGTTACTGTTTAGGGTTACGGTTTAGTGTTACGGTTAAGGTTAGGGTTCACTGTGACATGTTACAATGATCTGTATTATCGTTTTTTTTTAAATTTTCTGTGTTATGATATTTATTACGTGGCAGACATTTTTTTTTCCTAGGCGCATCCATCTTGACCTGATTACGACCAGCTGCTGCGGATTGTTGCCCAATCAGCTGTTTTTTTTTGTTTACAAAAACTGATACTAACCAAACTGACAACAAACAAACAAGCCCCCCCCTCCCTCCCTGCTATGCACCGGCATACAAACATGTAAACAAAAACTTGAACCTGTCCTTGAAGAAAGTGGGTTCCCCAGTATAAATAGGTCAACCCACACAGCACTCAGTTACATACAGAATACATACACACAGTCACATACATGCGCGCACAGAGAAATAGAGATAGAGTGAGGGAAAAAGGGAGAGAGAGACATAGATAAACAAAGGAATAGATATCAAAACAGGCGGATCAACTGGTTAAAACATATCTATAGACTTACTAGAACCTACACGCAAAATACAAGGAAATGATAGAAGGGGGGGGGGCTGAATATAAGAAGAATACTGGAGATAAATAGAGCAATTGAAGACATAGATAGGCAGACCGATTAGATAGATGTATAGATAGCTAGATATACAGTATACAGATAGCTATAGGCCTATATGCAGTATACAGATAGCTAGATATGCAGTATACAGATAGCTAGATATACAGTATACTGATAAATAGATATACAGTATACTGATAAATAGATATACAGTATACTGATAAATAGGTATACAGTGTACTGATAAATAGATATACAGTATACAGATAACTAGATATATAGGTGGGTGCATAGATTGAGACAAAAAATAACTTGAGATAAATAACGCGAATTAATCCAAATTTAAACACGAGTTGAAACTTTTCTTAAATTGTTTACAGTAATTTTCAAATGTCGACCCAAACCTCTTAAGAATTTAGGCGAATACGCGTTTACTAATCCATCACACTATTCAATTGTTTACAGTATGGTCAGTTGAATGTATCTATCCTGTAGCATCTAACATAAACATCCCACTATTCAATTGTTTACAGTAGGGTCAGTTGAATGTTTCTATCCTCTTGCATCTAATTCTAACACAACCAATGGTCTAGTCACCGTATTTATAGCTCACAGAAATCTCAACCACTGTGGGAATTCAATTCACTAATTAATATTAACACAGATGATGTTTTTATGTAAATCCGTTATAAAAGACATATTGATTGATGTGGTATGTGCCCCGCATTATAGTAGAAAATACTTTATAAACAGCCGCTGCACTTGAGTCCATATCAAGATTTAGCAAAACTAAAGTAAATCAAATAATAGACGAAAATCAATAGGCAATTGGTAGCAAAACGAAACTCAACGTAGAGCCTTATGTGGCTATAAGCAACTCACGTGGCTGCCCCATGGTTTATACCAGCCCATGGGCAGACTACGGCCTAATGTGGCCCTCGACTCACAATGTTTGCCAACCCCAATGGGTTATGCAAATGAATATGTAGCAAAGCTTTTAAAAGTTTGTTATCAATGCTTATTGATGAAAAATGAAAAAAAAAATAATAATTCATCGACTTTATTGCATTTGTCAGTCTGTTCTGTTTGTCTGCTTGATCGACTATATGTCCACCCATTCATTTATTGACCTATCCATCATTAATGACAGTGTCTGCCCATCTTTTCATACATCTTTTAAAAAAAATATTCTCAATGTTTCTCTGTAGTTGTTTTCTGCATTACGCATGTCCTTATAATATTGAGACTTGCAATAAAATAACTCAAAAAATCCACCTACATTTCTTTCTAATAAAATACTTCCCTGCTAAATGATTTGTTCCATAAAAATTTGGCGTGGGGGTTAATTGGGTCATTTTAACATATTTTTTTTTGCTTTAATGGCATTAATGGCAGAGAGTAAGAAACTTACCTAAGCAAATCTGTTTCATTCAGCTGTTGAGTTTAGGGGAAGGTGTGTGGGGGGGGGGGGGAGGGAGGGAGGGGGGTTGGTTGGAGTATGTAGGTATGTAGTCACTGCTGCACTTATGAAGACGTAGGTCTGACCTGAGGATTGCGGCCAACATGTCTCGACTTGTAACCTTGGACTAAACAACAAAACAAAACAACAACAAAAATTTCAACTCGCGATTTACCTGTTGTCTTATATTCCTCCTCCCCACGCCCCCTCTCCCCCACCCCACCCCACCCCACCCCCATCCACAAACAACTTAGAGAAATTCGGTTAGCATCTTACTGCCTTAGTTTGTGATCAATGACGCCACGCATGGTAATAAAGTGATTACTTGTAAATGTGTGTCTGTGTTTGTGTGTGTATGTGAATGACCGTTCCTTTGTTTTTAGGGGGGTATCTCTAGACTGAGAAATCGGAGTAATATTGGGCCCCGAAGGACAAGGAGGGAGGGTGCTAGGCAAAATGTTTGTCTGTCCTCTGACAGCATCATATTTGACAAACATTAAGTGCTGGAAAATCGGAGTAATATTGGGCCCCGAAGGGGAAGGGGGGGTGCTAGACAAAATGTTTGTCTGTCCTCTGACAGCATCATATTTGACAAACATTAAGTGCTGGAAAATCGGAGTAATATTGGGCCCCGAAGGGGAAGGGGGGTGCTAGACAGAATGTTTGTCTGTGCTCTGACAGCATCATATTTGACAAACATTAAGTGCTGGAATCAGGGGGGCCTTTTGTCAGCGGGGATCCAATGTTTTTTTTTTCATTGATAAGAGTGGCTTTCTAAAATCTGTCGGTTAATTTAATAAATACTGTTTAAATCTAGATAGGTACCCAATCTTATTTACCGAAGTCTCATTGTTGTGTTTTTAAGCACGGCAGATGCCGCGAGGCGCTTCCCCCTCCCTCCCTCCCTCCCCACCCCCAACACACATACACCATTACATGATGGTAGTGTTGAATTATCGCTTTAATTAAGCTCGACGGAGCAAAAGAGAGGTAAATGATCGAGTTTAGTTATGAATGCAACTAGAACAAAAAAAAAACAACTCAAGACTTGTTAGGAATTTAAAGGATAACTCTCAGATTCTGAAGTGATTAAGCGCCCCTTTCTCGCGTTGCCATAACGATTGTCATACTTATTTTAATATGTCTATGAGTAATGTCGGCGTTTGACCGGCAGTAAAAGTTTTGTTGAAAAAATGTGTTTGAGTGGAAATTCATTCAGTTTGTACAATTTATAAAGGACCAAAAAAAAAAAAAAATTGAAACCTTAAAGATTTTGGATTCGAACAATTTTATTCGGATTAAATTGGTTATCTAAAGTATCATGGCACTGAACACCCAAAATGCCCCTTTCCGGCAGCAGAAAAGTGCCCCAAAGGGCCTGCCCTTACGGCCCTCCTATTTACGCCACTGAGTATATTTGTTTAGATATCTCATGGCCACAATGGTAAATAAAAAAACAACATGCACACACACAAAATAGTCCAGTACAAAAAGCTGCCAACTAAGTTCATTTTAAGCTACACAAGTGCACATAGTACTGGCATATATATCAAACCAGTCCAGTTGTCCCACTAACCAAATTATTTCAACAGGAGACACATTCGTGTTATCATCATACACAGCAGGGAAGGGGGGGTGTGTTTGAGGGGAAGGGTAGATACGTTAAATGTAACAGTCACAAATGGAAGATCTGGGGTGGGTGGAGGAGGGAAAGCGGTAACTGAAGAGTAGAGCACTTGGTCTTCTAAACTGAGTTACCCCTCTTCTTTAACTCTTCATGCTTCCATTTATATTTTCACATTTTTAAGTCCAGCCATTTTTATTTTAATTGTATTATTATTATTATTATTATTATTTACGTTTAATAATACGCGTGGATCGTGTAAATTTAGAGCACAACATTAGGGTAAGTCAGTGACCTTGAGACTTTTGATGTGCCTAACAAGGTTTGTATAGTTCAAGACTTCAAGAGATCGCATCTCGGCTGCACCTGGTGACTTATGACTTACAGACTCACAGAGCTACTATGTACTTTGGCGCAAACACTGCCCTGGGTGTGTGTGTGTGGGGGGGGTAATCTGCCCCATGGCGAGAAAGGCGAGTTTAACGGCGGGGGGGGGTAGTGGGGGGGTGGCACCGGGCGAAGACTTGGTGGGGGGTCACCGCATAACAATCTATAAACTTTTATTATTTTTCCCCGCCTCAAATTGTGCCCCAAACTTTTATTCTGCTCCCGGTGCCACAACCGACATAAATCCGCCTCCGAGACACGTACTTTCACTGTTAAAAATACAAAGCACGCATTAATAGACAGAAAAAAAAGGGACAGGCAGACACAGACAGAAAGTTACATAGTCTGATAGCATTGCTTCCTCCTAATAATTTTTAACGTCTGTAGAATGTAATCGTCTAAGGCAGTGTTTCCCAAACTTTCGACATCCGTGAACCCCAATCATTGATGTTCGTAATACTGAGTACCCCAGTAAAAGAAAAAAAAAAACAACTCACATAGATTGTTCTTACCGTCACGGTTTGAACTCAATTCATTTTTCTCAGTCCGGTGGTAGCGCGTGCCATATATATATATATATATATATATATATATATATATATATATATATATATATATATATATATATTTATATTAAACATTAAAACACTAGATAACAAAACAAAAAACAAAACTTTAACGGCCAGCTTTACTAAAGCCTTTTTATGGTAAGACCAACTAGAAAGCCGCCACCCATTGTTTCATTAACAAAAGACCACTTTCCCTTGTACCACTACTAAAAGACCACTTTCCCTTGAACCACTACTAAAAGACCACTTTCCCTTGTACCACTACTAAAAGACCACTTTCCCTTGTACCACTACTAAAAGACAACTTTCCCTTGTACCACTACTAAAAGACCACTTTCCATTGTACCACTACTAAAAGACCACTTTCCATTGTACCACTACTAAAAGACCACTTTCCCTTGTACCACTACTAAAAGACCACTTTCCCTTGTACCACTACTAAAAGACCACTTTCCCTTGTACCACTACTGAAAGACCACTTTCCCTTGTACCACTACTAAAAGACCACTTTCCCTTGTACCACTACTAAAAGACCCCTTTCATTTTTACCACTACTAAAAGACCACTTTCCCTCGTGCCACTACAAAATGACCCCATTTCCCTTTGTGACATTACCAAATGACCCCTTCGAAAATATTGATTCATGCTAAATTTAAACAACCAAAGCCTTGCATATGGATGTGTAAACTATGTAACTGCCTTGTGCCTTCACCTTCACAAACGGACCATGTATTAATGTATTGATATATATATCTATTACATTTTAAGATAACAGTGCGCTCAGATATTTCTGTAAGTCTCTATCCCGGGGTGTGGGGGGGGCGGCACCAGAAAGACTTAACAATCTCTACGAACGTAACCGACAATAGTTTCAAATATACTGTTGTTGTTTGTTTCGTTAATATTTCTTTCACGGCAAAATGGCACACATTTTATTTTTCACAACTGTGCCAAGGTAGCGAAATTGAGGGGAAAAAAATGGGAGTAATGGTAGGGGGGGGCGGGGATCGGGGGTGACCACGATGCACAAAATTGCAATGTCGAAGTATATATCAAGCGGGACAATTAGTTTGCGCTGTCATGCAAAGATGTCTTGAAGGTGTGCCTCCGTTTTAAGCAGGTGGGCGTGGACCCCCCCCCCTCCCCCCTTTCCTCCTTCTCCCACCCTCCCCGTCCCACATTTACCTCTTGACCGAATTGTCAGACGTCCAAGGCCGAGCCCGATTTCTGCCGAAAAGAAAACAAACCAAAAAAAAAAATAACGGCGACGAGAACAGCTGATCGGGTCCAAGGTCAGATTCAGGTCACAGCTGATTGTGTCACTTGGCGGGCACAGAGAAGAAGAAAAAAAAATTTCTGGGCTGAATAACTGGCCCTGTTTTACGAGTTGCTTTTTTGGATTCTATTCAATTCTGTTTTGTTTCATTCCCATGCATTATTTTCTATTCTGTGCTATTCAGTTCTCTTTTGTTCTATTTCATTCCGTCACATTCTGTTCAGTGCCGTTCAAACCTGTTTTTGTTCTATTCAACCCATCACCTATTAAGTACTGTTCCAACCTGTTTTTGTTCTATTCAGTTCTATTCCACCCATCACCTATTAAGTACTGTTCCAATCTGTTTTTGTTCTATTCAGTTCTATTCAACCCATCACCTATTAAGTTTCCTTTCCTCATACTTTACTACTTTGCATTTTTTATTTAGTATATTTTGATTAATATATTTTCCTTTATTTTTGTGTATACTTTGTGTATTTATTTTGTTTATATTTGTAAATATATTTCGTTATTTACTCTCTTTTTTTTTCTTTAAAATATTTCCATTTTCCCACCCCTCTCCGTATTGTGTGTTAATAAATCATTTTATTTTAATCGCTCGATAAATTAAAAAAAAAAAATAAAAAATATTCCAGTCCAACCCCTTTCCATTAGTTTGACCTGATTACACCGAGTGGAAACATTTTTTAGAGCATTTTCGAAAAAAAATGCTCTATTGTCCCCGTTTTGTCTGTCTGTCTGTCTGTCTGTCTGTCTGTCATCACCCTAGATCTCAACAACCACAAGTCCTAGACCCATGATGTATATATCATTTTGTAGGTCTTGGCCTGCCAAGAAATGACTTTTTTCCATTTCGCGATCTGACCTCTCAGGGCCATAAAAGGGGCCTTATAAAGTACCGTTTTTTACTATATAAGCTATATTAATAATGGACCGCCCTATATCTCAGCAACCATAAGTCCTAGACCCATGATGTATATATCATTGTGTAGGTCTTGGCCTTCCAAGTGTACATCAAAAGTCCATTTCGCGATTTGACCTCTCAGGGCCAAAATAAAAGAATTTTTTATGTACCGTTTTGCTTATATTTTAAATATAAATAATAAAAGCTAATCAAAGGGGCGTAATCATTATTTATTTTTGTAACAGTTATTCAACATGACTTACTTGTCCTTTTAATATCTTTTTTCAGATATATGCATTACACAATTGAATTTATAAACATTTCCAAAATTTACAAATATTTACAACATGAAAATGCGCTAACACGTCCTGTGTCCAGAATGGAACAGGCTTAATTGCTTGTTTAAAGTCATACTCTATCTTGGCCAATGATTACGTTATTTGAGATCTATTTATTGGATACATCAAATTGTGCCCATAAACAAAAGTTTTTTTTTTAATCTTTTCAGGGCCGTTTTTGTGGATAGGCACACATGGTAATCGTCTAGGGCCCACGCTTTAAAAAAAAAAAAAAAACGGGTCCTTTAAGTATTATTGACCATTTAACCTACTGCTACGGGGGTTCGACAGGTAATTTTGCCCTGTACCCACCTCCCGAATATTAATAGAATTCTAAGCCTAGCCTCTCCCCCCCACCCCAAATACCAAAAGAACGGCCCCGTCTCATATGTTCTATTTTCCCTTAAAAAAAAAGATGTTAAAGATTTGCGTTCGACATTAAATATTGTCTCATGTGTTTCACATGCTTGTCTGTTGTGTTTTATTCCACTACAACAGGGCTTCTTAAACTGGGGTCGCGAGAGATAAAAATACAATTTAACAGAAAATGTTTTTTAACTTGTAAAATATTAATTTATTTTTCTTTTATATTTGTATGGGGTCGTCAAGAAACTCGCAATCATAAATGGGGTCGTGAATTACAAAAGTTTAAGAAGCCCTACACTACAATGGTGGGAGGGTGATTATTATATTCAGTGCCGACCTTCTGATGTTCTTGGGTGGGGGTGGGGAGGGGGGCATAATAGGAGCAATTTACTGTGTCCCATATCCCCGGGGTGTGTGAGTGAAGTCCCCCGTAAGGATGAGATGAAATCATTTTAACTCCTATAAACACTAATGTGTTTTTATGATGCCCCTCTTTCATCCCCACCCAGAGCCGATAGTGCAATGGCAATGGAGGCACCACGGGGAAATATACCGGGGACTTAAGCCATGGCCTGAAATATCGATTGATCGAACCGGGGAGCCAAAGCCGAGAGCTTTACCACACGACCATCCGTCCCCTATATCTTGTACATGTACCAACTTATTTCAAAACGTAAAATGTGTTGTTTATCAAATATTTTAATGTAAACATCTAAGACAAACATAATTTATTTAAAATAAGACTTACACTATAAAATAACATTTATTTTATTTATAAAAAAATATTATTTGTCATGACTGTCCTTGAGCCTGTTTGGAAGGAAGTGGGTGTACGACAAAATGAATAACAAGAAATATATTTGGCACCTGGATTTTTTTTTAAGTTCCCTCTTGTTTTAACCGGTTTTGCTTAGTGCAGCATTTTCATGTGGCTCGCATGTGGTTGGTTAATTTTAGCATACGTGAATCTCGACCAATCCAAATTCGCGCCCATCAATCTGGCCTTGATATTACGTTGTTGTTTTTTTTATTTTGGTAAAAAAGTATAAATATATTATACCTTATATGAGAGCCGTGTAAACAATTGTTTAAGGCCCCTAGAGAGCCAGTTGGCTGGGGCTCATTGTGAACTAGTTAGCTGTAGCTGCAGCAAAAACCGTATATATAAAAAAAAAGAATGAAAAACAATAAGTCAATTAAGATGTCATCGACAGTGGCGTAGCGACCTTAACTCACGGCCGGGGCACAAAACCGTTTTTTTAGCGCCCCCCACCCCCCCCATTCGAAAACCATATAATATTATATGTCAAATGTACCATTTGGCGCCCCTTTGTGAGTTGTGCCCGGAGCATGATGGCCCCGCCTTGCCCACCCCTCGCTACACTGGTCATCGATTGCTAACTGGGGTCCGATTGACATTACTTGGGGGGGGGGCGGGGAGTAAACGTTAGCTGGGTATTGTAATAATAACCACACAATATCCGTGGGACCCCCCTGGCAACATTAAAAGACGAAGTCTACTTTCATCTGACCATTAATAAATGAAATAATTGAAACGAAAAGAAAAGTAATTAGAAGGGCGGACATGATTTCAACAAACATTTTGAATTGACTCAATCGATGACTTTATTAATAGACTTTAGTGAGTTCGAGTTTGGGATTGGGGGTGGGGGGGGGGAGGATACTTGATTTGCAAATAACTTTTGTGTTTTTTTTTTTAAAATTGTCTATTCATGACTCAACAATCTGCGCTCATGTGTTCCCGATGAGCAATTGTGTGT